>OX451215.1:65450728-65515667 GCA_949628195.1 Phasia obesa | reverse complement strand
ACGCTATTTTAAGAAGATACAGCAAAAATAAGATTTTCATATAAATAATAGACTTTTTATGAAAAATATAGGTCGTCTCAGATTTTTGTCCTTTTGTCGATTAGACGCTGTCTTAAGAATATACAGCAAAAATAAGATTATCATATAAAAAATTTATTTTTTATGAAAAATATAGGTCGTCACAGATTTTTGTCCTTTTTTCGATTAGACGCTGTTTAAAAAGATACAGCAATAATAAGATTTTCATATCAAAAATAGACTTTTTATGAAAAATATAGGTCGTCACAGATTTTCTCCTTTTTTCGATTAGACGCTGTTTTAAGAAGATACAGCAAAAATAAGATTTTCTTATAAAAAATAGAAATATAGGTCGTCACAGACTTTTGTCCTTTTTTCGATTAGACGCTATTTTAAGAAGATACAGCAAAAATAAGATTTTCATTTAAAAAATAGATTTATTAGATTAGGTCGTCACAGATTTTTGTCCTCTTTTCGATTAGACGCTGTTTTAAGAAGATACAACAAAAATAAGATTTTCATATAAAAAATAGACGTTTTATGAAAAATATAGGTCGTCACAGATTTTTGTCCTCTTTTCGATTAGACGCTGTTTTAAGAAGATACAGCAAAAATAAGATTTTCATTTAAAAAACAGTTTTTTTATGAAAAATATAGGTCGTCACAGATTTTTGTCCTTTTTTCGATTAGACGCTGTTTTAAGAAGATACAGCAAAAATAAGATTTTCATTTAAAAAATAGTTTTTTTATGAAAAATATAGGTCGTCACAGATTTTTGTCCTTTTTTCGATTAGACGCTGTTTTAAGAAGATACAGCAAAAATAAGATTTTCATATAAAAAATAGATTTTTTATGAAAAATATAGGTCGTCACAAATTTTTGTCCTTTTTCGATTAGACGCTGTTTTAAGAAGTTACAGCAAAAATAAGATTTTCATATAAAGAATAGATTTTTTATGAAAATTATAGGTCGTCACAGATTTTTGTCCTTTTTTCGATTAGACACTATTTTAAGAAGATACAGCAAAAATAAGATTTTCATATAAAAAATAGATTTTTTATGAAAAATATAGGTCGTCACAGATTTTTGTCCTTTTTTCGATTAGACGCTGTTTTAAGAAGATACAGCAAAAATAAAATTTTCATATAAAAAATAGATCTATTAGATTAGGTCGTCACAGATTTTGTCCCTTTTTTCGATTAGACGCTATTTTAAGAAGATACAGCAAAAATAAGATTTTCATTTAAAAAACAGTTTTATTATGAAAAATATAGGTCGTCACAGATTTTTGTCCTTTTTCCGATTAGACGCTGTTTTAAGAAGATACAGCAAAAATAAGATTTTCATATAAAAAATAGATTTATTAGTTTAGGTCGTCACAGATTTTTTCCCTTTTTTCGATTAGACGCTATTTTAAGAAGATACAGCAAAAATAAGATTTTCATTTAAAAAACAGTTTTTTTATGAAAAATATAGGTCGTCACAGATTTTTGTCTTTTTTCGATTAGACGCTGTTTTAAGAAGATACAGCAAAAATAAGATTTTCATTTAAAAAACAGTTTTTTTATGAAAAATATAGGTCGTCACAGATTTTTGTCCTTTTTTCGATTAGACGCTGTTTTAAGAAGATACAGCAAAAATAAGATTTTCATATAAAAAATAGATTTATTAGTTTAGGTCGTCAAAGATTTTTTCCCTTTTTTCGATTAGACGCTATTTTAAGAAGATACAGCAAAAATAAGATTTTCATTTAAAAAACAGTTTTTTTATGAAAAATATAGGTCGTCACAGATTTTTGTCCTTTTTTCGATTAGACGCTATTTTAAGAAGATACAGCAAAAATAAGATTTTCATTTAAAAAACAGTTTTTTTATGAAAAATATAGGTCGTCACAGATTTTTGTCCTTTTTTCGATTAGACGCTGTTTTAAGAAGATACAGCAAAAATAAGATTTTCATTTAAAAAACAGTTTTTTTTTATGAAAAATATAGGTCGTCACAGATTTTTGTCCTTTTTTCGATTAGACGCTGTTTTAAGAAGATACAGCAAAAATAAGATTTTCATTTAAAAAACAGTTTTTTTATGAAAAATATAGGTCGTCACAGATTTTTGTCCTTTTTCCGATTAAACGCTGTTTTAAGAAGATACAGCAAAAATAAGATTTTCATTAAAAAAACAGTTTTTTTATGAAAAATATAGGTCATCACAGATTTTTGTCCTTTTTTCGATTAGACGCTATTTTAAGAAGATACAGCAAAAATAAGATTTTCATTTAAAAAATAGTTTTTTTATGAAAAATATAGGTCGTCACAGATTTTTGTCCTTTTTCGATTAGACGCTGTTTTAAGAAGTTACAGCAAAAATAAGATTTTCATATAAAAAATAGATTTTTTATGAAAATTATAGGTCGTCGCAGATTTTTGTCCTTTTTTCGATTAGACACTATTTTAAGAAGATACAGCAAAAATAAGATTTTCATATAAAAAATAGATTTTTTATGAAAAATATAGGCCGTCACAGATTTTTGTTCTTTTTTCGATTAGACGCTGTTTTAAGAAGATACAGCAAAAATAAGATTTTCATTTAAAAAACAGTTTTTTTATGAAAAATATAGGTCGTCACAGATTTTTGTCCTTTTTCCGACTAGACGCTGTTTTAAGAAGATACAGCAAAAATAAGATTTTCATTAAGAAAACAGTTTTTTTATGAAAAATATAGGTCGTCACAGATTTTTGTCCTTTTTCCGATTAGACGCTGTTTTAAGAAGATACAGCAAAAATAAGATTTTCATATAAAAAATAGATTTTTTATGAAAAATATAGGCCGTCACAGATTTTTGTTCTTTTTTCGATTAGACGCTGTTTTAAGAAGATACAGCAAAAATAAGATTTTCATTTAAAAAACAGTTTTTTTATGAAAAATATAGGTCGTCACAGATTTTTGTCCTTTTTCCGATTAGACGCTGTTTTAAGAAGATACAGCAAAAATAAGATTTTCATTAAGAAAACAGTTTTTTTATGAAAAATATAGGTCGTCACAGATTTTTGTCCTTTTTTCGATTAGACGCTGTTTTAAGAAGATACAGCAAAAATAAAATTTTCATATAAAAAATAGATTTTTTATGAAAAAATATGGGTCGTCACAGATTTTTGTCCTTTTTTCGATTAGACGCTGTTTTAAGAAGATACACCAAAAATAAGATTTTTATATAAAAAAATTGATTTTTTATGAAAAATATAGGTCGTCACAGATTGTTGTCCTTTTTTTTGGATTAGATGCTGTTGTAAGAAGATACAACAAAAATAAAATATTCATATAAAAAATAGATTTTTTTATGAAAAATATAGGTCGTCACAGATTTTTGTCCTTTTTCCGATTAGACGCTGTTTTAAGAAGATACAGCAAAAATAAGATTTTCATTAAAAAAACAGTTTTTTTATGAAAAATATAGGTCGTCACAGATTTTTGTCCTTTTTTCGATTAGACGCTGTTTTAAGAAGATACAGCAAAAATAAAATTTTCATATAAAAAATAGATTTTTTATGAAAAAATATGGGTCGTCACAGATTTTTGTCCTTTTTTCGATTAGACGCTGTTTTAAGAAGATACACCAAAAATAAGATTTTCATAAAAAAAAATTGATTTTTTATGAAAAATATAGGTCGTCACAGATTTTGTCCTTTGTTCGATTAACCGCTGTTTTAAGAAGATACAGCCAAAATAAGATTTTCATATAAAAAATAGATTTTTTATGAAAAATATAGGTCGTCACAGATTGTTGTCCTTTTTTTTGGATTAGATGCTGTTGTAAGAAGATACAACAAAAATAAAATATTCATATAAAAAATAGATTTTTTTATGAAAAATATAGGTCGTCACAGATTTTTGTCCTTTTTTAAAAACGACAACTTTCTTTCAGAGCAAGTGTAAGAATTCTAACCAGTTCACATCACTTAAGAATTAGGCACGTAACAAATCTTGTGTTAGTTATCTTCCCTTTGTGGATTTTATAAGTCAGCGTTAAATTTTTTGCTCGCAACTGTGTCGTAGTTGAATGCATAGTTCAACCTTCTAACAAAAATTTTGTTTTTAACAAACTTTATTGGGCACAGTCATAAGACATAAATGTTGCACAACCGTTGAATGTTTGCCTTAGAAATTGTTGAGTAGTTTCGCACTACTCAATAGTTGGGTATTGTCAACAATTTTTTCAATCATAAAATTTTTTAATGTACGGTCACATTAGACAAATATTTGACCAAAATCGTCAAATATTTGTTTGCGATAGTCTGACTACCAAATAAAATTTATAAGCAAACAACAAAACAGCCGATTCTTGGCAAATAAAATTATTTGCCGGGAATTAAAAATGTTTCCACTATGACAACTTTTCGCATCTATTTCTATATACATACATATATAAAGCAAAAAATTAGTTTCTTTGTGTGTTTGTTTGTCGGAAAGCTATAGCTGCATACACCAGTGAGCCGATCTTTCTGAAATTTTCACAGTTTGGTAAAAAATGGTACTTATTGTTTTGATATTCGACGTGGGCGTGGGACATCCCGTACAAAGTAAATATTTATCATCGTGTTACTTGGTAACAGTAATAGGGTGCGCCTTGACATTTTGCACTGTACATGGTTTAGAGAACTATATACACTGGATTGGAATAGTGGGCGTGGTACCTTCCATACAAAAGGTAAATAAATATTATCCTGTATCTAGACATCTGATTTAGGTAGCACCTTGGGAATTCGCACCAGCAACCCCTATATTAACGTAAATAGTCAAGACAATCACAGGCGGAATTGGAATAGTGGGCGTGTTACCTCCCATACAAAGTGTTTCTGGGGAACTACAAAATATAGAGTCTTGAAGCTTTGCACAAGTAGCTACTATGGTAATGCGCATAATCTATGAAAATACAGAATTAATTGGAATAGTGGGCGTGGTACCTCCAATACAGAGTGAAAAAAATTATCGTGTACCTAGGGAATTACAATTGAAACTTTGCAAAAGTGAATTTCATACTAGTGTGCGTAGTCTAGCAAAACGTAAACTAAAATGGGTCAGTGGGAGTGGTACCTCCCATACAAAGTGAAGAATTATTATCCTATACCTAGAGAACGCAAAAGGTAGAGTTTTGAAACCTTGCACAAGTAATTAGGGAAGTAAATTAGTGTTGAAGTTGAAGAAAGGATAACCCATACAAAGTATTAATCTTATATCTATATAACTGCAAAGTTTGACACAGGATTCTCGGAGAATAACATATGTTTTAGATTTAGAGATTGGCCGTACTTTTATTTTCATGATTTTATTGTATTTTTTGTGGTGTAGCGACATGCACCGGGGACAGCTAGTTAGTATATAAAATAAAATCACACATGACAACACGCTGTTTTTAGGGTTCCGTATTTAAAGTCTAAACAGAAAACCCTTAATCTTAGTATGTTACAGAAAAGGAATAGCTACACATTCATTCAAAGTTTTACAGAAGGTTTGGCGGCTACAAGAAATAATAAAATATTATAAAATAAAACAGGCTTGATTTTCGCATATATGATCTTATTTTCCTAACCGTTGTAGACGACGGTACCGCGTCTCAATAGAAACGCGGTTTTGAGGAAATGACATTTTAATCCGTTGGAAAACTATGTGTAAATCTGTTATAACAAGTAAAAAATTTATTAATTAAACTTTTGTCGATGACAAACAAATTAAAAAATCGCTGTAATGCCGATATTGTAAATGCATTCCAATATCAATATCGTTTTTATTTATATATATCGCACATTACAACACAAACAGTCACAATTAAAATATATCGAAATGGGTTTTTTATGAAGCAGTTAATCGGCCAAAATCCTAACGATAACGAAAAATTCGTTTAGATCATTGTCTGCTTGAACAGGAAAAATACCGTTATGTCTGTTTCTATGTTACTTAAAAAGATTAAAACCATTACGATCGTGTTTTTAAAAATTGTTTTTAATCGATCCTAAATATTTGTAAAATTTGAGTTGAGACTGTTTATGATTTAGGGTGCGATATGTATGTACATACAATAAATATGTGCTTTTTAAACTATTTAAGCTTTTTTTAAATGTTCTTCCCTAGCAATTTTTATTTATATTTTTTATATACATATATATGTATGTATGTACATATATTTTCAAATAAATTAATGTATTTTGAAAGTTTGTGTGAATTGTAGGGGGAATATCGAAGCAAAACACTTTCATAATGGGTCCCTTTTCCACCCCCTTCCGTCCTCTATGATTACAGGCAACTGAAATGTAATTTACGGCAACCTACTTACATTTTGTCATGTGCTACAACCAGCCCTTAATCTTGACTTTAGTGATTTCAGACTGTCTACTGGTAACTGTCGGCCTTCTTTCTCATCACGCAGTCTCTAGTAATTGCTAGCTTAGGTCCCCCATGACATCCAGCAGTGGTCCTGAGTCTTATGCTAGCCAGTGCTGGACATTCACACAATCTGCGCTGCCGTCTCAGCCTCTTTCCTTTCGCCGTCTCCTCTTCTGCCTTTGCCTCTCACTTTTAGGCATGAGCTGTAGAGACTCCGACTAGACGTTGAAGGAACGTTTTGAGGTGACTGTAACCGAAAAGGATTTGCCTAAGCCCATAGGGCCAGGTGCGTCCAATTCAACCACATTTACCTCCATAGCCGCAGGAGTATCTTCATAGACTGACCAGTTCACTCCTTGCGAGGTTTCTTTGTTATTCTATTACGATATCCTCCCCTGGCCAGTGGCAACCGGGTTCCTAAAGGGATTAATCTCTCCACCTCTAACGAGGCTTCCTTTTCCATCCCTATTGCAATATCCCGGTTCAACGCCATAGGAGAACCTTTAGAGATTAACCTGTTCACTCCTTGCGAGGCAAACCTGTCGATCCCTTCTGAATTCTTCCCTAGGCCATTATTGGAGAAAACGTTGTCCACCCACACAGAGCTCCTTATGCATGGGTAAGTCTACATTGAAAGTGCCGGTCGACTGGTATCCAGAGTTCGCATACTTACGGCCAAGCACCTTCCTTGCTCTCTGTTCGAGCAAACAAAAATGAGCAAATAAATGCGTGAAATGTGATCACAAAATTATTTCTACATGGCTTTAACAAAATTTTGAGCAAATAAAGGCAAACGTGTTTGGGGAAAATGTTTGCCATATGTGTGCGTACCTTTACCTAAAGTCAACATGTTGTGCTCAGCCTAAACATCTAATAGGAGATTGTTATGTAATTTCTTCGCAACACTTTTTAGCTTAAGTAATTAATTTAGTTAATTTTAATTATTTATTTGTCCCTTTTTAGTTATTTTTTCAATTGGTTACATTTGTCAATTCAATAGACAGATATGTATGTCTCTTGAACGTACCCATTGCTTGCTGTATTTGTGAGATTTTATTTTCAAGTTATTAATTATTTTTCAATTTTTTTTTGTAAATATAGTTTTTTTTAATAGAACTGTTTTATTAATCGAGCATTACTTTTAACAGCACCAGCTCGAATTGCTTCATTTGGTCAGCTTGTACGTAAGGCTGTGGGTACCAGCTTAATACTGGAATGTTTAGCTGTAGGAAATCCAACACCAAGAGCACGATGGCTGACAAGAGATAGACCAGTAACATTCAGTCCATTTTATGAAGTGACAAACGAAGGAAATTTGAAAATACATAGTAAGATGCAAAATACCTTAACAAACATTATTTTCTTCTTCAACAGCTAACACTTACGTTTAATTTTGCTTCCTCTTTTTATATTTTTGCTTTAATTGCAGGAGTTGAAGGTAGTTTATCGGGAAATTATACATGTACAGCTAACAATCTTTTTGGCAGTGATGAAATACAGTATCAAGTGATTGCCATGAAACCACCAGGCTCACCCCAAATTATTGTACAATATGCTTCGGCAGATAGTATACGCGTCAGTTGGGATCCCCCTGACGATGGGGGTGCACCACTGCAGGGTTACTCAATATCTTATCGTGTAGCTGGAGAGACATGGTCTCAAACGGAATTGATGCCAGAAAATAATGCCTACACCATAACGGGTTTGAAGTGTGGCAATCAATATATTATCAAAATGTCGGCACACAATATTGTGGGGGATGGTGTGCCAAGTGAGGAAATTAATGTCTGGACAAAGGGTAAAGGTAAGTAAAAGTCTTTTTGTTTATTAAAATAATTACTGATACATAACAATTTGTATTGTAAACTTTTTTTGTTTGTTTTGTGCTTTCATATATTCCTCAAAGTTTTAATACTGTTATAAATTTAATATTTCATTTTTTTAGCCTCGCAGGCTCCGAACAGCAATGAATTAATTGCAACAAATGCATCATGCGTTAATTTAAAATTGTCAGCCTGGAATAATGGCGGCTGTCCAATTCATCATTTTTCTATTGAACATCGTCCTTTGGGTAAGTTTGTGAATTCCCCTTATGCCCCATAACACATCAATGTAATTTGTACGTGCGAGCGTACTTATGAATATACGTCATTAAAATCACTAGTTGTTTAACTAGTTGTTTTTGTTGCGTTTTTATTGTGTTTGTTGGTTGCATATTTATTGTGGTTTAAACCACAACTAACTAAAATACTGCACTGCATCCATCTCTCATACTGGGCTGTACCATTCATTTGTTGTTCGTTTACCGTCCAAGGCTTAATAACTCTAAAAGGTGGTACAGTGGAAATTTAAACGAAAGATGTTTATGAATTAGATTTCGGAAAAAGAGGTTTAAGGGCAATACTCTGTACTAAAAATGTACCTAAATACTGTAAAATGGGGTGTAGAATTGAAGTAGCACTACAAAGCTAACAAACTTTTTAGTTAAATCTACGGACGATTTTCGTAAAAAAAATATTTTTTTTAAATTCCTTATATGAAAGAAATTTTATTTAATACGGTATAAATATGATAAAAATTTAGTTAAATTAACTAAAAATATTTGTTTTTTATTAAATTGTTATCTTTATAGGATCTTTATGAAATAAAAATCTTCAACATCATCTGAAAATAAAACTGCGTATCGTCAGTGCTTTTTTTAACTTTATGCCACTTTTAGGCTTTTTACTTTACCATAGGTAGTATAAGGTAAAGTATAGTAATAATGAAAAAAATCGAGGTCGGGATTTTGACAGATTTATACGTTTTGAGGTCTCCTAAATTCATTTTGACTATTTTCGCGATGATGTATGTGGGTGGGTGGGTGCGTATGCCACTATTTTTGTGGAGTTTGTACAGGTCATACCGTTTGACATGTCAAAATGAAATTTAGTATGTGCCTTTGGCATGTGGAGATGAAGAGCTGTATAGTTTTTGGGCATAATCGGAAAGGGCCAAGGGGTAAACGCTCTACAGGTCATACCGCATGACATATCAAAAATTAATTCAGTATGTGCCTTTGGTTTATGGAGATGAAGAATTGTATAAATTTTGGTCATAATTGGGAAGGGGCAAGGGGTAGTTTACCTAACACCCCTAACCGAAAATAATTAATTTTTCGATTCGAATATACTTTGAACTTTTATTCTTTATGTAATATATCCATAAAAATATATGTTTCCATTTGGTATGGTAAAGTTGAATGTAGGCCACTCCAGTTTTATTTAAGTAGCTTGTCCACTATATAAATTAGATCATTGAAAATGTTCCCTTATTAATATAAATAGTTTATCGAAACACAGACTGGATTGTGATAGTGGGCGTGGTACCTCCCATGCAAAGTAAAGAATTGTCAACGTCTACCTGGAGATCTGGAGTAGGTCGAGTCTTGCAAAAGTAACCTTCATAGTAATTTGCATAGTCTAAGAATACATAGACTGGATTGGGACGGTGGGCGTGGTACCTCCCATACAAGGTTTAAAATTATTATCTTGTACCTAGAGAACTAGAATAGGTGGATTCTTGAAACTTTACATCCTCATACTAAAGTGCAACTTCTAGCAAAATACAGACTAGATTGGGGCAGTGGGCGTGGTAGCTGTCATACTAAGTAAAAAATTATTATTGTGTACCTAGAAAACTACAATATGTAAAGTCTTGTAAGTTTACACAAGTAACCCTCATACTAATGTGCTAAATACATCCCGGATAACGATAGGAGTTGTAAAGTAAAGTAAAAAATTATTATCGTGTAAATGCGCATAGTCTAGCAAAACACTGATTTTATGAGAACACTGGGCATGCGTTTTCGAGTAAAAGGTTGGCCTTACTTTTTTCCAAGTGTTTATTGTATTTTTTGTGGTTGGGCGTAGCAAAGCGCACCGGGGATAGCTAGTAAAAATTATTATAAAATTATAAAAAATTTTCTACTTTATATATCAACTCAAATAACTTTTCTGAAGTTAAAAGTAACGAAATTCCTTCAATTTTTCATTTTTATTTTTTTTTTCATTTTTATATAATGAACTAGCTGTGCCCGCCACATCGTGGGCTTCTTCAGAATATTTTTCTCGATTTTGCTTTGAAAGTATTCCACACCAATTGTAAGACTCTTAATTTTATAGAGTAGAGTATAGAGCAACTAAACTAAGAAGAAACAAGTCGTGGTATTATTTAAAAATTTTAAAAATTAACGCTAAATACCAAACATAATGTAATCACATAATTACCTAAGTACATATATCACAAAATAACCAAATTATACAACACGTACGTGACTTAAAAATATTGTTAAGTTTTATTTATTCAACAAATCGATCTTTCAAAATTAAACACGCAAATAATTATTTTAATTGAAAGACATTTTATTCAGCTTTGTAAATAACGAGTGATTTTTTAAGAGCTTGAGAACTTTTTTTTTAAAAAAAAACGCATAAAATTTGCAAAATCTCATCGGTTCTTTATTTGAAACGTTAGATTGGTCCATGACATTTACTTTTTGAAGATAATTTCATTTAAATGTTGACCGCGGCTGCGTCTTAGGTGGTCCATTCGGAAAGACCAATTTTGGGCAACTTTTTCGAGCATTTGGGCCGGAATAGCCCGAATTTCTTCGGAAATGTTGTCTTCCAAAGCTGGAATAGTTGCTGGCTTATTTCTGTAGACTTTAGACTTGACGTAGCCCCACAAAAAATAGTCTAAAGGCGTCAAATCGCATGATCTTGGTGGCCAACTTACCGGTCCATTTCTAGAGATGAATTGTTCTCCGAAGTTTTCCCTCAAAATGGCCATAGAATCGCGAGCTGTGTGGCATGTAGCGCCATCTTGTTGAAACCACATGTCAACCAAGTTCAGTTGTTCCATTTTTGGCAACAAAAAGTTTGTTAGCATCGAACGATAGCGATCGCCATTCACCGTAACGTTGCGTCCAACAGCATCTTTGAAAAAATACGGTCCAATGATTCCACCAGCGTACAAACCACACCAAACAGTGCATTTTTCGGGATGCATGGGCAGTTCTTGAACGGCTTCTGGTTGCTCTTCACTCCAAATGCGGCAATTTTGCTTATTTACGTAGCCATTCAACCAGAAATGAGCCTCATCGCTGAACAAAATTTGTCGATAAAACACATTTCGAACCGAACACTGATTTTGGTAATAAAATTCAATGATTTGCAAGCGTTGCTCGTTAGTAAGTCTATTCATGATGAAATGTCAAAGCATACTGAGCATCTTTCTCTTTGGCACCATGTCTGAAATCTCACGTGATCTGTCAAATACTAATGCATGAAAATCCTAACCTCAAAAAAATCACCCATTATAAATAACTATTATTGACACTGTTTAACACTTCTCACATATCTACAAATCACCGTTCACATACAGCTTCAAATAAATACTCAATCGCAACCTGTGTGCATATGTATATGAGCTACTTAAGAATATTCTGTAACAACATCTAAGGCAAACTGGGAAACTCCCGATTATATCTATAAGGTTTTTGCAACAATGTAATTCCACAAAGTAAAATTACAAATCAAATAAACATTTTATTCAATTGGAGTCATTTGTTGCGCAATTTTGTATAAAATATCCCAGTTTTAAACCGAAAATGTCAGAACCTTTAAACCGCAAATTGCGTAGTTTTACAGCTTTTTCTCCACTTTCTCTAGGAATTAAGACATTTTTGCATCAAAAATGTATTCTATATTGGAATGAGGATGCTAGGGTACCTCCTGACAAAATTTTGTTAAAATCCATCCAGTAGTTTTTACGTGATGCGTACACAAATGAAAAGCAGACAGACAGACAGACAGACAGATAGTAAAAATATAGAGGTAACCAATCTCGTAATGGGAGCATAATGAAATACACTTCGAATGCGGAAATATTCCTTGCGTCGTGATACCTATCTATCTATGCTGGCAATTTCTACTAATTTATAAGTCAATACTGTTCAATGCGGTACTCAATAGTACTCAATACTTCCGTTTACATACTATCAGAGGAAATTTATCGTCGTAGTTTTTAAATAATTTTATAAATTTATTTCTAAAGACACTACCGTAAAAGTATCGATTAACTTCTTTTGTGTATTGAGTACCAAAAAAAAATTATCGAGTATCGAGTACTTGGTATCCACTTCTCAATACTTTGTCAGCACTAATATCTAGGATAAGGAAATTAGGTCTTGCAGTGTTTGGCCAATGTTCTCTAAAAAGTTGTTAAGCGATAACTCCCTGTAAACAAGCCTAAATTGTGCTCAACAGAGAGAAGGTAACTGAACAGCGTTCTTAACTGTAACTAGCAATTGATTAAAAAGCTCATGTTTCTTGACGATGCCTAGGAAAGGTCAATTATTATAATGATGACTACTCTCAGACACAGTTAAAAACTAATTTACTAAAGACGAGTTATTTCGCGGTTAGTATTCTTCTATACTTAACAGCGGGGATTTTTTTACGTAAAATATATCAATATATAGCCTTTATTGATACGTTTTAATTGAAATACAAACATTTGCATCTTTCCACGAAACTTAATTTTCCACGAAATTTAATTTTGTCCCACTGTCATGTTGTTAGTAATTGAATTCTATTTTCATATTTACCCAAATACGCACGCAACACGATGCGTTGTGGTCTTTGTGGTTTAGATTTTAACATACAATGTTCGCTGACACTCTCACTCCCAACTTGCAGTCGAAAATGTCAGTTTATTTTTGCAACTGTTTTGAAATGTGCATGACTTTGAATATTGTCATTTAGCTAAAAGAACTAAAAGACAATTTAATAAATTTTCATTAAACATTTAATTTTAATTAAAATTAATTTTGTCGAACAATTTATCAAGGGAAAACATGTGGTTATAGATGGAAATGCGTAAAAATATGAATTTTAAAACGAGTTGAATAAAATGAACGGAGGACTATTATCAATATAGAAACATCTAAACCATAAATTATTAAAAAAAAAAATAAATCGTAAAAAGCAATATACTAAGTTTAATGTAGGTCAGTCTCGCTTAAAACTAAGTCAATGTATCTATTTGTCCAAAATTCTGAAGTAAATACAAAATTCAAATCCAAAGAGCGCGGCGCACAGTGCTTTGTTCCATAGACAAAAATACAAAAAATAACTATGTCTTGTGTTGTAACGAAAGTTATACTGTTCGACAGCTAACACCATAATTCGAAGCCATGTGAAAGAGTTTTTAAGTTGTAGCTCCTATTTACGGTACCAGAGGGCGCTAAATGCAAATTCTTAAAAACTGCTGCACACATTTAAATTTTGGAAGGAGAATATCGAAATTTGGTTTTCTGGTAGCTAACATTATTAGCAATAACACGTTATTAGAAGATTTTGCAAATATTTTGTTAAAGTGACTTATTATTGAACGTAAAAAGTGGTATTATTCAAATTAAAATTGAAAAAACTTTTAAGTTCGAAGAAATATTAAACAAAAAAGAAGAATATAGTATCTGGTTTTTTCCTGTTTGCCGGAACTTTTAAACAAAATAATTGTTTAAAGGAAAATTTTTGATTTTGGCTAGAATTTCTCTACTTTTTGAAGGTTTTTGTTAAAAACAACTACAATCGTCGCAAAATATAAGTTGAATTTTACTGTTTTCCATAAAATCCACAATCGGGAAAATGCTGCAAATGGGCGCTAAAGTAACAAATAAAATAGCTTTTTATTGTTTCACAAATATAATCGCTAAAAATTTATTTTCTGCAACAACAACTAAAAATTGAGTTTGTATAATAGCTTTAATATATAAAGCCATAATATATAAAGTTTCTTTATAATATTTTTTAGTTCTTATAAAGATCGCATTTATGTATTTTAATTGATGCTCAAAAATTCTAAAATTTTTATTAATCATTACAAAAAAAGGAAAAATATGGTATTCTGGTTTTTTCCAGTTTTTGTACTTTTATAATGTCATCTATTGATCGGCAATAAAAAAATTATAAAACTCGAACCGGAACTTGGAAAAAAATTCAAATAAGAAAAGAATATTTTGCCATTTTTAGGGTTCCGTACACAAAGTGTAAAAACGTAACTCTATTGTTTTCGCTACAATGTCTGTCCGTCTGTCAGCGCCTTTTATCTCTGGAACCGTAATAGTTAGACTCTTGAAATTTTAACAGATGATGTATTGCAGTTGCCGCTATAGCAACAAATACTAAAACTTATAGGGTGTTCCAATAGAGAGGTGTTATTCACGAAAATGTGTTTATTTCTTGAACTGTAGGAAGGATACACTTGAAATTTACAAACAGTAATTAAAACTTAGTTCACTATATAAACAAGTATAAAAAATAAACCTAAAAATTAAAGGGTGTTCAGATAGTAGTGTGATTTGCATGTATAAGACCTAAGTTTTGAACCGTAATAGGTGGGCACTTGAAATACTAAAACTTATAGGGTGGTCCGATAGAGAGGTATTATTCACGAATATGTGCTTATTTCTTAAAATGTAGGAGGAATTTACTAAAAATATGCAAGCACTAACTTAAAATTAGTTAGCTATATAAACAAATCTGAAAAAAAATAAACCTAAAAATTAAAGGGTGTTCCGATAGTGGCGTGATTTTGATGTATAAGGTCTAAGTTTTGCACTATAATAGTTAGACTCTTGAAAATTTTACCAAAGGTGTATAACTATGGCCGCTATAGCAACAAATATTAAAACTTATAGGGTGTTCCGATAGAGAGGTGTTATTTCCGAATATGTATTTATTTCTTGAACTGTAGGAGGCATACCCTAAAAATTTGCAAACAGTAATTAAAACTTTGTTCGCTTTATAAACGAGTCTGAAAAAATAAACCTAAAAATTAAAGGGTGTTCCGATAGTGGTGTGTTTGGTATGTGTAAGGCCTAAGTTTTGAACCATAAAAGGTAGACTCCTGAAAATTTTACCAAAAGTGTATAACTGCGGCCACTATAACAAAAAATACTAAAATGTAGGCTGTTCCAAAAGTGACGTGTTATTTACGTTTATTTCTTTTTTTTGAGTTGTAAGAGGCAACCACTTACAATTTGCAGACAGTAATTAAAACTATGTTTTTTTTATAAACAAGTATACAAAATTAAACTTATATATTAAAGGGTGTTCCAATAGTGACGTGATTTGCATATATATAGCCTAAGTTTTGAATGAATAGGTGGAATCTTGAAATTTTTACAAGTGGTGTATAACTATAGCCACTATAACAAATAGTAAAAATTAAAGGGTTTTCCGCCAATGACGCGATTTTCATGTATAAAGCCTTATTTCTTGAACCGTAACAGGTAGACTCTTATAATTTTGTACAGAAGATGTGTTGCCATGGCCGATATGACAATTACTAAAAATTAAAGGGTGTTCCGACAGTGACATGTTTTTCACTTATAGTGACTTATTTTTTAATCGTAATTAGTAGACTCTTAATATATTTATAGAAAGGAAGTTGCCATGGCCACTATTTCGTCAAATAACATAGCAAATATAAGAACATTAGCTTTTTGGAACATGGGCGGTAGGCGTGTCCTGTTAAAAATTTTTCAAACACTAAAATTTGTCTTAATTTGGCCAAATATAACTGCCCTGCAAAGTTTCGAAAGTCTGTGCGAACTCCTTCTAAAGGCTGTTTTTTATAGAGGTATAGAACTTTAAGTTGGCATTACTTTTCAAGATGGCGACCGATTTAACAGCTGTCAAGTGATTTATTCTCAGTTTGGTTTGGCAATTCATCATGAATAGACTCACGCCTGAACAACGCTTGCAAATAGTGCCCAAAACGAGATTACCGTTGTTCCCAATTTTCATAAGCGATGAAGCGCACTTCTGGTCGAATGGCTACTTCATCAAACAAAACTGCCGCATTTGGAGTGAAGGTAATCCTCAAGTGTATGTCGAAACACCGTTACATCCAGAAAACTGACTGTTTGGTGCACTTTATGGGCTGGTGGAATCATTGGTCCGTACTTTTTCAAAAACGATGGTGGCCAGAACGTTATAGTCAATGGTGATCGGTATTGAATAACCATGATGTCCAGGAGATGTGGTTTCAACAAGACGGCGCAACATATCACACAGCTCGTGCCACAAAAGATTTATTGAAAGACACGTTTGGTGACCGCCTAACTTCACGCTTTGGACCTGTGAATTGGCCTCCAAGATCTTGTGATTTAACACCGCTAGACTACTTTCTTTGGGGCTATGTAAAGTCATTGGTCTATGCGGATAAGCCACAAACGCATGACCATTTGGAAGATAACATTCGCCGTGTTCAGCCGTGGCGGTCATATGCCAGAAATCATATTTAAAATGTTATGCTAGAAGATTATCTTTCGGATAAATAAAATTCATGTCAATCGAATAATCCATCGTTGTTTTGTTGCAACTTAAAGTTCTATAACTCTAGTTTATTTATCGTATCTTCAAAATATTTAAACTAACATTATTTATTTCTTATTACGCATAATTCCTTTTTTTAAATTTATCATTATATAGTAATCCAAACAGATTACTATTGGAAAGCATATCCATATAGCATATAGCTATTTCACTGGTGCTTACCCAGATCGTCAGTGGACTTTTTTAAATTTTTTGAATAAAAACCCAGATTCTTATTCTTCAAAATTTAACAAACCAAATGAGAAGTTTATTAAATCTAGAAATCAAGAAAAAATCCAAAATTTCTAAACAAAAAACCTAGTAACCATTTTAAATTTAAAAAATTTAAAAAACTTTACTTTTCTTTTTCTTTCTATTTTTTTAAAAGTAATAGCATGCGCACGGTGCATAAATACGACTTTCGTATTTTTTAATTTTTTTTTCAATTTTTATTTTTATTTTTGTTTTTCAGAAACTCTTTTTGATACATTATGAATGGTATCCAATGGAAACCCTTAATGTAGAAAATAGAAAGAAAAAGAAAAGTAAAGTTTTTTAAATTTTTTAAATTTAATTGTTGGCACTTTTAGAGATTTATGGATTTTTCAAGGAGCAGATGTAATCATACTTAGAATTTTATTTTGGCGCCTTTGCTGAGGCGAGCTTTTGGTAAGAACTTTCGATCAGTTAAATAATTTTTTATACGCTTATAGAAGTTTTTGGGCAAATACAGCTTTAACTTGTATATAAGGCCTTCTTGTCAAATGCTTGAGAAACGTCGATAAAAAGTGCAGAACAGTATTTTTTTTACTTCAAATGTCTTTTTAATTACATTTACTGATCTGTGTGTTTGTTGGAACGTACTATGTTGTTTACTGAAGCCAAATTGATGGATCCCTTATAGGTATATATATAGGCTTATAGGTCTGTATGATTCAACCTTGGTGTGGTCTTTTCCTGGCTTAGGTATCATAGTAATCAAAGAAATCTTCCACTTTGTAGGAAAGTACTCAAGACGTAAAATGACATTAAAAACAAAAGGAATAATTTTTTGGGCTATACCGGACAATTCAAATAACATCTTGTTACTGGTTTAATCAATTCCAGGAGCTTTCTTGGAGTTTAAATCAAATTGCCTTTTCAATATCTCGTAGCTCAAACTTTAGGGTAGCTGCCGGACTAACATCGATAGATGGCAGATCAGCTATAGCAGTCGAGACACTTGGTGTAAACACGTTTTTTAAATGAACAACATTTCTTGTCGCGCCTCCACAAGAAGTTCGTAATGGAGGCTTACGTACGACTGGTTTTTTAAGGTTTCTACATGCCAGCCATAGTGAATAATTTGATTGTAGTGTTGGGTCCAGATCTTCCAGGTAAGTTTTCAGAGATGCTCGAACGAGTTATCGAAAATTGGACTCAACGAATGCACCATCTGCGACGTAGCAACGGCCAACATTTGATAGACATAATCTTCAAAAAAATAAATACCAAATTCCATTAAATTTGAATTTTCTTTAAAAAAAAGTAGGCAACCTCGAAATGAATCACCCCTTACTAGTAAATATTTCTAGTTATAATGTTATAAAGAAGTTACTAATATGAGTTAAAATATATGTATGTATAATTATTGTTATAAGGCCCATATATATGTATATATATTATTATCTATATATAGATATATATTATATATTGGATGCCAATGGCGACGATGATGCTACGTGACGAGGCGACGATATAGGTCGCCTCTATATATATATATATATATAGAAACCAATGTTAGGTGACGCGGTTACGGTTGTAATAATTAAGTTCAATAATTTTGATTGAAAAAATTAATGAAAATAAAAAAGTAAAAAACATGTTCTATTATAAAAGTCAAAACCAAAACTTTTTTCACTATGTCAAAACATATTCCTAACAGATTGTATGTATCTCAGTAGAATAAGCTCTTTTTTTTGCTAAAATTACTTAGAGTTTAATGTCATATTCGTAGTACAGCATATGAATTTACTCAAAATTTCGAATAGTAAAGTAAATCTTTTTTATATTAATTTAGATTTAAAAAAAAAATAAAAAATCACTATTTCCCCTTAAGGACTATTTTTATGTATCGATTTTGAGCACCTCGGGGAAATGTTTTAAATAACAACCTTTGCATAAATATACTCCAACATACCTAAGTATGAATAAAGGGTATTTCCGTATAAATTTAATATTTTTTATTTTTTTTTTTACTATTACGACTACATATTTATGTACTTATGGATGTTGAAATGTGTCCAATTACAATAGTAAAAATATCCATATTGTTTTAACTTTGAAGTAAAAACTTTGTTTTAACCCTTTTCAATCAGTGGTGAAATGTTATAAATTTTTCATTTTATTTGAAATTTCCACACTGTTTAACTTAAGCATGCATAGGAATTGACATATGGATGCCTCAATTAACTCCGCTAGGAGTAAAATTAGTGTATCTTTGTTCTTGAAGTTCGCACAACTTTTATCTTTTATTATTAATATAGTCGAACATCGAAGCAGACATATGTATAACTCTATGTTTAAAAAAGTTTTTCAGTTTGACAGTGGCTAAAATTGTTACATATATTGATAGTGAAAAACAGGTAGTATACCTGTAAGTTATGCTGAGAAAAGTAAAAAAATATTTATTTTTTTCTTTAAAAAAAAGTGCACGAATAAATAATTTTTTTGACATAAAATACATATAAAATTTATTAAACGAATCCTTGGCTACATTATTGCCGAACAAAAATAAGCCCTATCACCTAATTTAAATGAGATTTTAGATATTAGACACAAACTGATGGCACCTTTTTTGATTTTGCGAATCTTTTAAGGCCCATAAAAAAATTAGTTACCAATTTCGCCAAACTGAGTATAAAGTTTTACTATCCTTTGATAGTAAATGCGAACTTATAATCTCAAGTTCGTGTATTTTTTTCAAAAAGTAATTGAAATTAAATTAAAGTAATTAAACTTGAGCATCTGCAAGGGTATTAACGAGTCATTGGTTAAAGCAGAAATCGTGAAACATGTGTCAAAAAATTTAAATAAGCTTGAAATACATCCAATCCCGCTTGCCCGTAATATCCTAAACGACAGTGGTGCAGAACATTAGAGAGATGATTCTAAACTGGATGTATCAACAATGAAAATTAACTACTGCCGTTGCTGGTTTAGACTTAAGATGTGTTAATCGATTATACGAGGTCTGTTCATAGGAAAACGGGAGTTTTAAATTACCGCGGGCTGTGTACATACGATTATCGAATTTTTTTGTTATGTTGGCACACATGTTGGTACACATGTGTTAGTCGTATGTTAACCTTATCAGCCAATTTTGGTTTAGTAGTTTGTAGTTGACAACTGAAAAGGTTAGTCACGTTTATGTGTGTTCTTCGATTTTTGACTTCTGTCCGCTTCCATTGGGATGATTGGGCCTTGGTTTCGACGTCATAACCATATAACCACAGTCAACATTTCAAGTGCTTTGGAGCACTTTACTACATTTTTAACGAAAAACTTAATACATATCATTTGATCCATTTTTTTAAAAATTGTAAATAATCGAAGAACGTGAATAAAGGTACCTAAAGGGCGATTAAATTTGTAAGGGCCGATGTTGATTTTGAATAAAACACAAATTATTTAGGAAATTATTGTCATTTCTTTTTATTTTAATAACATTGGTATTGTTCAATTATGTATGGAACAAAATATCGGCCAAATGGCTGCTGGTGGGTACACACCTCAATGCTCAACATTTTCAATGACGCTGAGGCTTAATTGAGGTTCTATGCAGTTAATGTGACGAATTATCTCATCCTTCGCTCTTGAATTGTTGCTGGCTTATCGACGTACACCTTTTCTTACAAATAACCCCAAAGAAAGAAGTCCAACGGTGTCAAATCACATGATATTTGCGGCCAATTGACATCGCCACCACGTGAGATAACACGGCCATTAAATTTGTCGTGTAAAAGAGCCATTGTTTCGTTAGCTGTTTGGCAAGTGGCACCGTCCTGTTGAAACCACATATCTTCCAATTCGGGCCTTAAAAAGTTCGTTATTATCTCAAGATAGCGAACACTATTGTCAGTGTCTGCCTGACCGACCTCATTTTGGAAAAAAAATAGGCCCGATGATGCCGCCAGCCCATAAACCGCACCAAACAGTCACTCTGTGTGGGTGCATTGGTTGTTTGACAATCACTCTTATTATCATTCACCCAAATTGGGCAATTCTGCTTATTGATGAATCCACTGAGGTGAAAATGTGCCTCATCACTGAAGATGATTTTCTGCGAAAATTGATCATCCATCGTTGCCCTTTATTAGCACCATTCTGACCATTGCTCGATTGTGTATCTCTCCATGGTTCCAAATTGAGTTAGTCTGAAATTGGGAAATGTCAAATTAAGTGCAGAAAGAAACTTGACCTTTAGGCCTTAACTTAACATTTATATTTGAACAAATTGAATTATATAATGTTTTATTTCTTTTATAAATTTATTATGCATTTTTGTTATTTGAGTTAATATTTTTGAATTTTATTTTATAGGTGACATCCGCTGGACTGTTGTGACATCTGATATTTCAAATGCCGAAGAGAATCGTGAAAATTTAATATTTTGTGATTTTCTACCAGCCAAATGGTATCAATTACGTATTTCAGCTACAAATGATGCTGGCAAGACGATGGAACACTACCATTTTGCCACAACGAATATTGATGGCGTAACAATACCACCACCTTCAGTGTTTCCCTCCGAAAATGATTTAATGAACAATCTAATTAATGCTACAAACCCAACAAATGGTGATTGGCTATCGACGTTAATTGTTATCGTTATAATAACTGTGGCGATAATAACAATGTAAGTATGTACTAGCAAAAGGGTGTTCGAAGTGCTTGCGAATATGTTTAGAATCGTCACAATAAATACCGTAAATAAACAAGGATTCATTTAAGAATTTTGGTTTTTTTTGCGGACATATAAACAAATGATACATAAAATCCATATGACCTATAAGTTATTAAAACATTTTTGTAAGCAAAGTATCAAATTAAATTAAAATTTTTTTTCCTGCCTCATTTTATTTATAATTTACAATTTTTTAAGAAAATATCTGTCAAATTCGCAATCTAATTTAATTCTCTCACCGTTAAGCTAGAAAGACTTTAATTAATTTTTTTTATTCACATCCTCTTAAACTGTCAACAATAAAATATATTACGGGTACGCTAACGTAAGAAAAACTAACGAATTAACTTTTGTATGCCCCATAATTAGTTCTCTTCCTTTTTAATTTTCTTCATATACTTTAGTATTGCTTCCAAATCTTTTAAAAGAATAAAAAGGATACAAAAAATTATAAGAAATAAAAAATAAGAGAATCAACTAATTCGCACGTTTTTAATTATGTACCATTCTCCAATAATTTTTTTTCTCTCTTTTCTCTTTTTTCACAATTTTTGCCTTTTATTGCTTTGTTTCCTGTGTGTTTCTGGATGCGAATGTCGATGTATTGGTGGTGCCTGTGCGTTTAACCCTTAGAGCTTTAACAATTAAACATCGTCGCACACTGTGTGGCCCCATTACTGAGGGTTATGAATCCAGAACATTACCAGGCGACTATAAAGAAGACAATGACAATCGTCGTAATCAGCAAGTGTACAGTGCATCGCCCGTTAAAACTGTGGACAAAGGAAGCGAATCAGGTAAGTTAAAATAGATTAAATAAAAAAAAATTAAAACTATTGTTGGGTAGAAGTATATTAAATTAATCCAGTAAAATGTAGTTAGTTAAATACTTCTATACAGATGGTTTTTGTTACAGTGAGTGATATTTATATAAAGGGCTGCTTAAGCTTAAAACGATTTAAAAAATTACTCTCTGATATAGTTATTTAGTATTTAGCAAGAGATAGAACGCCTTGAAGTATTTTTGTTAACGAAAACTACAAGCTGTAAATAAAAATTAGCATTTGTTTCTATCTGGCTTTTAAGATTTAAAAATAAAAAAATATATGAGCCGTTTATTTTGAAAGTGGCATAAGTCATTTCTCAAAAATATCAAGTTAATGATAATATTGATTAAAATTTGACGGTATCTCTGCATTTAAAAAAATGCAATCAAATGTTTAGAAACACTGAGAATTCGTACAAGAGAAGTGTCAATAATAATTGTTATAAGAAAATAAGATGGTTATTTTGAAAGTGGTTTTAGTCACCGTTTTTAAAAATATCATGGTAATTGCATCATTGATTTCAATTTAATTGCAGAATGATGTAAAAAAATAATAAACGACAACATTTTATCGAACATGATATTAATTTGCAATTCCATTTACCTAAAAACCATACATGTCA
The DNA here is from genome assembly GCA_949628195.1 of Phasia obesa. Taxonomy (NCBI): domain Eukaryota; kingdom Metazoa; phylum Arthropoda; class Insecta; order Diptera; family Tachinidae; genus Phasia; species Phasia obesa. The sequence continues at coordinate 65,492,456 of OX451215.1, read as the reverse complement.
AGAATACGATTTTTTAAGTTAAAGAATGAAGCTTGTGAGAATGAATGCGAGAAAAGACATTTATAGCATGAATATGTTTCACATTTGAAATCGGCAGAAATGAATAGAAAATGTTTAGAAGAAGATCAGAAAAAGGCATCTGGAAATTTAGAAGAACATTTCGGATTTTATTTTTATTTGACTTTCAAAAAGCATTGCCTTTTCCTTAACTTACGTATTCCATTGCATGTTACAAGAGAAATATGTATGTATGTATGTATGTATGTATGTATGTATGTATGTATGTATGTATGTATGTATGTATGTATGTATGTATGTATGTATGTATGTATGTATGTATGTATGTATGTATGTATGTATGTATGTATGTATGTATTAAAACAGGAGTTCCATAATTTGCATAGCAAAAACAGGAAATTACATCAAGTTGTTCCTAGAAAGTTGATTCGTGTTGTATAAAATATCTTCAGAAAGTCCTAACTGAAAAGAAGGGACATTAACCATTAATATTGATGAATTTTTAAAATGGTTATAATTAACTATTTCAATAAGATATATTTTATTTTGGTTATTGTAACTAATTTTAGTGGTAGTTTCTTTTTTTTTTTTTGGTTATAAATTACCATGATATCAACCAAAAAGGTTTTTTTGGGCTGCAAATAACCATTATATCAACCGAAAAGATTTTTTGGTGAAAAATAACCATTACATATATATATGGGTACTTCCAGGGTGTCGAACGTGACGTTCGTACGCGTTCAAAATAAAAAAAAGAAATAAAAAATATGTTCAGGTCTATTTCTAATTTTAATTATGGGTCATAAGAAGCACTGTAATCTAAATTAAAGTTGGTATTATACGCATTCCCGAATCAAAGAAAATGGCAAAGCAAGTCGAGGTTCGAACGTGACAAAAATGGAAGTAGTGTTCGTGGTAAAATATAAAAAGGGGAAATTCAGCGAAACCTAATACAATTTCTTCGTGCAAATGCTTTGGAATTTAACGTAACAATGTTATTTTAGAATTTCTTCGGTTTGATTGAAAAATAGTGTGTTTCTGTAATTTTTTAAAGCCATAATCTGGGTCGATACGTGACAATTCGAACGTGACATTTTTTCGATAATAATTCAACAGGGTAATGATTAGTAACTTTCAAATTAATTTATTCTTAAAAGTATAAAATACATATTATTAATATAAATTAAATTAATTTCTTGAATGAATATGCAGTCCGAGCTGCTTTTATTTGATCTCCATCGCATGAATATGAGTGCATTTTTTGGATACCAGGAATCTTTTTCACTTTCTTCCATTTGTCACTCTGTTGAAGGGAAAACTCTTCTACCTCTTCAGATGAGATGAATTTAATATTTATTCCGTGAACATTTTGCTGTGCACATTTGAAAAACGAGAAAGCATCAGATAAAACGACATTTGTAGATTTGGTAACTTGCCAAACTTTTCGTTTTAAAACTGCTCCCACTCCATCAACTGCACCTTTTCCATGTGAAGTAGCGAAATAATTCCATTCAATGTAGCTGCAACCAAATTGGCTTACAAAATCAGGCATACTCGATACGATAAATTTGTTTTTAAATTGCGAGCTGCTTCCATCTGAGAATACAAAAATTTTTGAGAAGCTGCCATATTGGGTTTGCATTTGTTTTATGAGTTTCGTTAAGAAACATACAACATCATCTTTGTTGTGGCTTAATTTGTCGCTGACTATAGCGTAAGACTTCGTTTCTCTAAAAAACCAAGCTACACAAGTAAAAATAATTACTTGCCTGTAACTAAAATGAGCACTCTGAACTTCATTTTGTGAAATCAGCCGGTAATTTTCTGCAAAATCAATTTGCAGAGCTAGTACACCAGGCATTATATTTTCTTTAATTTTCTCAAAGTATTGCTGCTGAGCCCGTTTATTAAAAAAATGCAACTTAAATGCAAATAGTTGTGCTTCTAATTCGTGAAAAAGCTCAGAATATGTTCCCATGGTATAAGTTAGCGAAACACGATCCTCGATTTTCCGCCAATGTTGCCATGTTATTTTTTCATCCATTTTTTTTAAATAAATTATAGGAACTATTTCATATTTTAAGTCCTTTACACAATTTTCACAAGTGCTTGTCATGCAATCCTCATCACAGATATCGCAGCAAACTGATTTTAAAAAGTTCTGAAAATTGTTTTTAATACTCGGTATTAGTTTCGCGCAGTTTTCTAATAAAAATCCAAAATTGGCATGGTACATGCAAACACACATGTTGTGGGGCATCTTATTTGTCAATTGTACATAACTTGGTCTAAATTTGAAAAATGTTGACCTGCTAACACTTTCATTGGGGAAATTAGTTTTATATAATTGATAAGCTTCAGATATCATCATCAGCATAAATCGTTTGGCAACTACCTCACCGGCATACAAAATCGTATCTTTCTTACCAGCAGCTTGCACGCTAACATCATCGCTCGTATAAAATTTTTCAACAGCTGTTTATAATTCTCCCACAATATGTTGATGGGTGGATTCTCCTCTTTATTTCGAACAATATTTTTATATTTTTTTACCAAAACTTCGAGAATTTTAATTTTTTTATTTATGTCCGCTGGCAATGCATTTTCGACTTTTTTCACTGCTTTCGACAATGTTTGTTTACATTTGTAAGGCACAGACGGGCTCTCTATTGCTTCTTTCATTTTGTTTCGACTATTTCTTTTTCTTAAACGATCTTTTTCTCTCTTTGATGAAATCAGTTTTGCATTGTTTTTTGCCAATTCATTCCATTTCGTTCTGTTTCTTTGCATCCTTTCTTTGTTTTTCGAAAGATAGTTATTTAACTTGAGTGGATCTTTCTTCAAATCTTCTCTCCATTTCTTGCACTTTTCTTTATTCTTCTCAGCGGAGTTTTTGCTCATCTACATAAGTATATACAAATAATAATAATAATCCATACATGTTAGGAAAGATTTATTTCGAATGAGTAAATTTGATACTTACGGTGTCGAACGTGACCAAACTTGAATAGAAAAAAAACTTTAAACTTTATTTCTTAGCAATTTACTTTTTTTGGTTTAATAATATGTGAAAAACTTTCTTTAAATTAAAACTTTGAAACATCTCCTACTAATAGTTGTAACACAATAGTAATAATTCTTGCAAAAAAAAACCGACTTCAAAACAAACTTAAGATCATGTTTCCTTAAGACGGTAACTATTGCGACACCCTGTAATTTCCGAAGTCAAATTTTATACTAGTTATAGCGTTCGTAGCAATACAGGTTCATTCTAAATTTCAACCGTCTGTCTGTAACGGTTTAAAAGTTTGGTCATATACATCAAATTACATAAACTATTGCGACACCCTGTAATTTACAATTTTAAATATTTATACTTATTATAACAGATAATGGACATTCTGTCTAATTGTTAAGTCTAATTGTTAAGTGTTTATCAATAACTGTTTAAAAGATAGGGTCATATATATCAAATGACGTCACCTATTGGGACACGCTTAAAATAAAATTTTAATATAAATACTTTTTAAAGAGGACTTTGTCATACAGATTCTTTTTAAATTTTAACTTTGTGTCAATATACATCAAATTACATCAACTATTGGGACACCCTTTAATTTCCAATTTTAAATATTTATACTTGTTTTATACCAGACATAATAGTGAACATTCTGTCTATTTTTCAAGTGTTTGTCTATAACGGTTCCAAAGATAAGGACATAATGGTCAAATTACATCAATAATGGGGACACCCTTTAATTTATAGATCCAAATTTTATACTTGTTGTAATAGCGGACTAAGCAATATAGGCTCTTTGTAAATTTCAACTGTCTATCTATAACAGAGGAAAAGTTTGGCCATATATATTACTTTTCATTAACTATTGGGACACCCTTTAATTTCCAAATTCATATTTTACACTTGTTATTTTAGCGGACTTAGCAATACAAGTTCTTTGTAAATTTCAACTGTCTGTCGACAACGGCTCAAAAGTTTGGCCATATATATATCAAAATAAACCAACTAATGGGACACCCTTTAATTTCTAATTATAAATATTTATACTTATTATAACAGACATAGCAACAAACATTCTGTGCAACTTTCAAGTGTTTGTCTATAACGGTTCAAAAGATAGGAGAATAAAGGTGAAATTACGTCACCTATGGGGTCACCCTTCAATTTTTAATTTTATTTTTTAATTACTTTTTGTTATTGGGAGCTATAGTGATGCGCACTTTTTTTAATTTTAAATTGGTGACCTAAAAAAAAAAATCGGTAAAATTCGCTGTGTATATTGACCGTATGAAGCACAATAACGACAAAAAAATACAGCTGCTATTATTGCTAAAGTTAATTACCGTTTGTACACAGAAAGAAAAAATACAAAAAAATTTAACAAAGAAATTAAAATTGCCAAATTGACCGATATTTTCACGATATTTTTGTTTTGAAACAAAATCACGAAAACATGTTAATTTGTCAAACTAATAACAAGAATATCAGTTAAAAATAAAAAAATTTTAATTTTTGGTTGTTTTAATGGAAACAATTTTTTGTGTTTCAGAAGAGGAGTCCATTAACTTGAGAAAATATTTTTTTTATGTTTAAGTGTAATTTAAAAATCGGTTTAACGTGAAAATTTTGTGTATATATTCATGTGCCTTCGAAAAAAATTTATGCATCACTTAAACTACTTCGTCGAAAATTAGATGAAATTTTCAATATTCGATTTCTCAAATACACCATCTGCGATTTGAAATTTTGAATGGTGGTAGGGCAAATGTGTAACTTCAATGGGTAAAAATTGCAGTCTGGGTTTCCCAGTAAATTCTGAGATGATGTCAAAAGGGTAATTTGTTTTCATCGAATATTATATCTTTTTTAAACATTTCATTTTTTTTTACTTTTAAAACATTGTAAGATTTCTTAATCAATATTTTTAGTATTGATATACATATGTATGTGTATTTTTCATCGCTAATCGACCTTAATCACTAGACCCTGCACAATTATATTTGTATACGTGAAGTGCACGTGCAGTGGAAAATTATAGATCCTTACTCGAAGTATAACAACAACAATGAAGTACACATTTTTGAGAACAACAAAGCTGTCGAATACCCTCTTATTATGCTCATCTGTTTATAGATACCATTAACAGATGAACATAATAGGAAGGTATTCGACAGCAGATAATTATGTATATAATGCTTATTATAGTAAAAGCTTTTTGGCTTGTACGTAAATGTTTAATAATGAGGTGGTTAGTACGGCCAGTAAACATTAATAAAAAAAAAAGATCTGATAGTGACCATATAAAATAATAATTCTTATAAAATTACCTATTAACAAAAACACAACTAAAACAATTTCTATTTTGTAAACTTATTTTTCATGCTATAAAATAAAAATAAATAAATTATTAAAGTAAAAAAAAAACTTTATTTACTAAAATACTAAACTCAAACAAGTGACCATGTTGTATTCGTCATACGCGGGCTTAAAAATATAAATAAATCTCATTCAGAGTTCGCCGTGTATGATGAATTTCGACCGACGAAACACAGAGGGGTGTTTTGCCAATCTAGCCGGACATTAGGACAAAAATTAATTTTGAGAAATGTAAAAATTTAAGTACGCAGCTCGACAGACAACAAAATTCTGCATCGTATGGTGAATTTTCAAGGCTTTTGCTTGAGATTTGTCGTTTTGGGACACTGTTAAAATCAGGAAAGTTGAGTAAATCGCATACGTTTTTATTGACTTTATACGATTTTGAGAAGTTTGCAATATATTTTTTGGTGGCTAAACGAATAATAATTTTGTATTTTTTTTTTGTGAAAGGGTTTATTAGTAGCTACTTATGTTTGTTTTTAAATTTTTTTTTTAAATTTTAATGATAAAAAATTTCGTTCAAAATTAAAAAAAGGTTTTTTTTTGTAAAATTTTTTGTCAAAAAAAAGTGAAAAACTTTTTAAGAGTGATCTCCATCGCGATCCTAAAAATCTTATATATGACTATAAAATTTACGATCTCTACTTTTATACTGTAAAAAAAACCTTGCGCATATTTGCGCCATTTTTTTTTGCGATTTTTTAAAAATTACACCTTTTTCTGTTTTTTCTTATCTTACATAGGTAAATACGAGTATGTAACCTTTTTATATTCATAAAATGTTTTGGTTTTTAGTAACTGAAGGTAGATGTTTTTGATTTAAATCATTACATTTAACACTGTTATTAACTGTACAAAAAACAATTTTAATATCAAAAGAGATATAGAAGTAGATGCCCTTTCTTTCGGACTATCTACTTTACACGCCAGAATTCGCCTATTTGAGAGCATATTACACCTGACATATAAATTGACAGTGAAAAAATGGCAAATAAAATCTGATGCGGACAAAGCCATTGTTAATGCGAGGAAAAAAATATCCAAGAAAAATTTAGAAGTGAATTAGGGCTAATAGTGGGTGTACCGAAAGCTGGATTTGGAAACACCAACAATGGTAACACAAAAGAGGCGGGGTTAAAAAAGTATTTAAAAATCTCTTGAGTATAATTAAAAGTTTTTGAACATTCTTTGACCTTAAAAGTTTTAATTGCTAAACAAAATGACGGGAAAATTAAGAAAAAAAACTTGCATTTTTCAGAGGTAGGATTAGTTCTTCCAAGGGGAACTTTTTTCTCCTAGGTCCTATTTTTCCTATTTTCTAGCTTTGGCAGCGTATGACCATAAAAGATTTTTCTGCAAAGTTTCATTAACCTAGGGGCACTCAGTACATTTTAGAGTCAAAAAAAAGTAATGTCCGACTAGATTGGCAAAATACCCCTATGTGCGACGTCTTAATAATGTGTGTTTCATTATAAACATACGTATGTGTTTTATTTTTGGCGGATGAATATTCGCGGCCAAAAATTCGTCGTTCGTTATATTTGTGTTCCCAGCATTACACGAAAACGACTGAGCTGTCAAAAATAGAATAAAATTTGAATAAAGTTAGTTTTTATGAATAAATCGTATATAGATTGAATAGAAATTAAGTTGATTTAACTATTTTTTTCGTTAAGGTTATACAATTTTTTTTCATTACTATTATGTCCGACATTTGGTTCAGCGCATACGACCTTTAGGTGACTTTCTTGTTGCTTTCTATTTGGAAAATTCAAAGTGAACGTCCTCAAAAACAAATCCCTTTATCCTGCTTCTTATATCCTTGCTTCTTGAACAATGCATTGCACGAGTAAATGTCATCCTTTGTATACTGGTCCTATACAATAAAATAATATGACTTAACAGCTACGAACTATTAGACTAGGGTTTGGGAAACGAGAATTCCCGGGAAAAGCCCTAAACAATTTCCCGTGAAAATTTTTGCTAATTTCCCGGGAAATGGGAAATTAAAAATCATGAGTACTTTAAAGAATATTCAGTGGTTCTTATTTTTAAAAAAGCATTTCTTTTGCTATCGCACAAATATTTGATCGTTATTGTGCTGAATAAAAACAAGCATTTTTGAAATTGTAATATTCTTTAAAAACTTGCAAATATGTTATAGATCGTGCAAAAAAATTGTAAAACTATATGAAAAAAGTCCTTTAAAAACAGCCTGTCTCGAGAAATATAAGAAATTATAATATGATCGCGTTTAATTCATGATGTAAAACAAGATAAGTATGGTTGAAACGATTCAATCGTTTCTTAAATCGAAGAACGCAATTATAAAATGTCTAATAGATTTCAATTGCGCAGGGTTGTGGGTTCAAGAATATATTAAGATTTTAGAAAATTTAGTGGCCGTTTTAAATCCCATTAAAGTTGCAGTAGAGGCCTTGAGCCGTAGGGCCACAAATTTGTTAATAGTTATTATTCAGACACTCTACGAGCAGCTTTTGGCAATTAACTCTACTCTTTTAAAAGCGATGCTTGAAAAAAGAAAAATAAATGAACGAAGGAATGATAAAACGTTTGCGATATCAAGTATTTAGAAAGTGGAACACGTGCTACTGTGCCAAAAAAATGTCATAATACTTTATTTAGTCTAATTGTTCAACAGATTATTCAAGCCACTTGAATCTGTAGAACCGTCAACTAGTAGTTATGTTGTTAACGAAATTGAACCAACTTTCAAAGAGAGACTTTCGCAACAAAAGCAAGGAAAAGAATGTACAGTGATTTGTTAAACGCACTTACAGTTCTAAAATCATAATTTGTAACAAAATAATTATTGAAATACTTTTTCAGTAATTATAAATATTTGTTATATCTTGCTATTTTTGTCACCTGAACTGTTTTAAAGTTTTATAAACTGTTAATACTAATAAAGCTTTAATTTTTAAATACTGTTTCGGTAAATAAAGTTATTTTCTTTAAGAGCTGTTTTTCCCGGGATTTCCGGTAATGCGAATATTTTTTCCCCGTTTCCCGGGAAGTGAAAAAGTCCTGGAAATCCCCAACCCTATATATAACTTTTTTTTTCAACGTAAACTACAATATTTCGCAACGTATTACACATGGAAATTTGATATAACCCATTAGTTTGCAGCTAAATTTCAAACACTGTTTTATTAAAAAGTATTAGTGCAATAAAACTATTAGTTGCAAAAAAAAAAAAAAAAAATAACCACTTGCAGTTAGAATAATATACTCTGTAGCTTTTATGTTTGGCATACTTAAAGGAAAAGTAAGCAAAAAATAAGAAAGCAAACGGTGAAAAACGTGATATCCGGACGAAGCACGTACTTCTTAAATCTTTTTCCAGTTATTTTCTCTTTTTTTTCTTTCTCTATGATTCTGGTTTTTAATGTTTTTTTGCATAAACTCATTCTGTTGATGTTTCCTTGCCTCTATTACTACATATTTTTTCTTTTTTTTCTCATTTTATGTTTATTATTATAATGTGGTACGTTTGCTGCGTGCCTTATGGAAAATTGCGGTTCCTTGCCATCATTAATTGGTGTTGGTTGCTTTGTTTTACGGGAATATTAATAAAAAAAATAACTATAATAGAAATGTATGAGATATCGCCTTATGCCACATTCAGTGTTAATGGTGGTCGTACAGGAGCACCCGCTAAAACACCAACTCGCGGAGTTGCCGCTTCACCTATGGACTATACAATGCAATTTAAAACTTTTGGTCATCCAGAGGGAGACAATCTCAATGCTACTGCATATCCATTACTACCATCTTCAGGATTTGGTCATGTCAAATCAAAATCATCGTGGCATAAGCAACGCTTTTACAATACAGATGGTAATTTGCTCTAAAACAAAACAAAAAAAAAAAAAAAAAAACTAAGGAAAATGTAAATGATATTCAAAATAATTTTTTTTACAGATGAATCGACTTTAAGTAAATCAATGACTATGGCCATTGGATCACAATCGGGTCATGCGAAAAAATCATCACGAAATGATAATGGCCGTAATGGTGGTAATAAAAGTATCAGCAGCAGTAGTGGGGGTGGTGGGGGTGGCAGCAGTGGTGTAGGTAGTAGTGGTAACAATGGTGTTGGCCATTGTGAATCAGAATCGGATACCAGTATTAGTCCAAGTACTGAATTTTCAAATATGCCTACTTATAGAGTTCCTTGTAAGTCACGCAACAGCGATGGTCGTAGTGGAGTAGGTGTGTACTCACACAAGCACACATGCACACGCACACCCACACATAAATGTAGTCACTCAGTAATACTTAAAGTTGTTATGAACTTCTCATTTCTTAGTTGCAACTTTATCTTTATTCTGAGTTTAAATACATTTACTTTAAAGTACAACGTTTCCTTCTCTTTATGTTATTTACAGATATGTTTCGTCCTGACTCTTCGACGGAATCAAATAATGATCAACCTTCACCCGTGGACAGGCGTATGAATGGCCAAAGATATGGAAAGGATAATAACAGTTTATCTTCATCGGGCGACAAGCGGGCAAATCGCAATCGCAAACAGCCACAACAGCAAATTAATGCCAAGGATTCTTTGGAGCGGCGTATATGTCCTGGTAGTAACAACAGGTAGTTCAGGTACCTAAACCCCAAACTCCAAAAAATACAAATTGAAAATTGTCTAAAAATAAATAAAGTCTTTATGGCTTTTCATATCTTTTATGGACCATGAACAAAATTGTGTACCACCAATGTCATTAGGGCGGTTTTTCTGAAAGAAAGAGATCAGACTCATTTTACTTTTCTCACACTATTCGACAAATTTGGCCTTTGAAAAAGGCGATAGCGCCTAGCAGTTTTATTTTGTTGGTGCTTTGTGAATACATCTGTTTAATGCGAATTTTATAAATTAATTTCAAATGATCGACTTCTACTTTTAATATAATTTTTTTTTGTTGTACAGTGAAATGGAAAGTTGTTCGTTATTTATTTATTTTTATTTATTTTATTTATTTATTTATTTATTTATTTATTTATTTAGTTTTTAGGACTTTAAGAATAAAATTCTTTTATAGTCCAAAAAATATAACAAAAAGAGTAATGGGAAAAACTAATAACTAAATAATAACAATAACAATTATAACAACAACAATAATAAATATTTAATAAACAAATAAATATTTAAATTTACAATTAATAAAAACAATTTTATGATGATTAAATTAAAAATATAATAAAATACAGGTCATCCAGTCAATGAAATTAAAATATGAAATGATATTTTTTTTTAAATTAGTTTTTCAGGGATCACGATGGTTATAAGTTTTATAAAAGTGTCTTTAAAAAAATTAATTTTTAATGATTATGTTTTAATTATTCATTTTTGGTTCGAAAATAATGGTTATTTTTAAAGTTTTATTTTTTGCTTAGAAAATATCTCAGTTAATGTGGATTCTACGCTTAAAATTCTCTTTTTCTAGAAACTTATGTTGCATGAACGTTATGCAAAACTTAAGCAAATCTATATACATTTGGATAAATAAATTTTATTTTTTAAGTTAAAAATAAAATTCAAAAATAACTATTATTTTCTAAGCAACAAATGTAAATTAAAAAATAACTATTATTTTCCAAGCAAAAATATAAGTCGAAACATAACTTTTATTTTCTAAGCACAAAATAAAACTAAATACATAATTTAAAAATTCAATTTTTATAAAAAAAAATCAAATAAATAAATATCAATGCAGGCAAAGGTTCTCCTCGTATTAACAATTATGTTGGTGTAGTTTTTCATCGTGTAGCATTTTTCCTTCATTATGATTTTTTTTTTAAGAAAATTTCTAAAATAATAATTATTTGCGATTCCTGTTTTTTAACGTGTTTATATTTTTAATTTTTATTTTTAATATTCGATATTTTATTGAATTTGTTTATAGTTTTTGTTTAGTGAAATCATGAAATCAATAAAAGAAAAATTGCAAGTGTGTGTTTTACTCGAAACCTTTCAGTTAGTTGCCCGTAAAGACAGTGCTATTAGACGTTTTTTGAACCTCTGGGGGCTTACGAGAAATCATTGTTTTTTTTTTGCTTACAAGCAGCAATTTAACCAAGTTACGGCTCCAAATGCTTCAAAAAGTGGTAGAATATGCACTACATTTGAGCCACCCGCTTCCGAGCACAATTCGAAATCTTACTCGACCACTAAGAGTTTTTCTTCCAATGGCAGTTAGTAGCTAGTGTGCCAGTCTATCAGTTTGGGGTTGTAATGTGGATTTCGAAAGACTTTGGCATAGGTCACTAAAACGTCAGCCAGAGAGGTGCTTAGTTAGTGAAAGGTCATGAAAATCGAAGAAAACGTTTCTTGTAGACTTTGCCTAGAATGTCCAGCAAACTGGATAGCAATGGGCTTAGGACCACAAGCAGACGCATTTAAATATTATGTGGGTCAGTAGCTTTAAAAAAATTTTAACAATTAGAAGAGACTACGTAATGAAAGGGGATGAAAATAATAATGCTCCTGACAACACGAGACTCACGAGACTAAAAATAAATTATCTAATACCACAAATCATTGAGGAACTATAGCCGTCGAAAAGGGACCTATAACATTAGTAGTCTGCTTTCGTATCCTCCCCTACATATACAGTGGGTGAAATTTGAGAGGAAACACCTGAAAGTTCTATTCCGTAATTAAAAATTTTTTTCAATGATATTTTTTTCAAAGAACAAAATATTTGGAAATATAATTTTTTACATATAAAATTTTGAATTCAGGCTTAAGTTCATTTTATTCTCTCTAAGTTAAAAGAAACATTTTTACATACCGATGAAATTTACAAGTTGAGCTTTAATTCGTTTTATTCTCTCTAAAAATTATTATTTCTTACAGAAAATAAAACGAGCTTAAGCTCGTCTTCATCTGTATCTAAAATAAAGAGTTCGACCAATAACATTTCAAATATTCAATAAGAAAATTTTTGTTTCAAATAATTTGATTAATTTTAAAGAACAAATAAAAAATGAGAAAAATCGCTAGAGCAAAATAGATAGATAGTAGATAGATGCGATGAATGCTGAAGATGGATGTAACGATCCAGAAAATGCATAACATTCTGCTAGTGTCTAAAATAAAATTTTCCTAATTTGCAATAAAAAATATTCATAAACTTATAGAAAATAAAACGAACTTAAGCCTGACTTCAAAATTTCATTTGTATGTTGATATTTTTATAAAATTTATAAAAGGTGGTAAATATTAAAAGTAAAAATATTCAACAAGAGGGGAGCTTAAGGTAGTGGTAGACTTCGTTCTCACCAACTGACGATTGATAATTGAATACAAGTTTTCTATACAATAAAGTTTTCTCGTATTCCTTTATCTGGGTTTGGTTGGTTAAATAGATGATGCTTACAACTAAAACACTACCCTAAGTAGATTAGATACAAGAGTGCTGATGACGGACGTGGCTGTCTAGAAAATGTGCATTCCGCTCGTGCTGGTGTCTAAAAATTAAATTTTCCCAATTTTTCTTTAATATTATCACCTAATTTGTAATTTAATTAATTCTTTCTTAGAGAGAATAAAAACGAACTTAAGCTTGATTATAAAATTTCATTGTATGTAATACATAAACAGTTCGACTAATAATAATTCAATTTTTAAAATTTATAATATTTAAAATTATATTGTTTCTATTAAAATCTTAAATTTCGAAATAGAATATATGCATGTATATATATCCTTCAAATAAAGCCAATAATATATGTACGACAAAATAAAATAATAAATTAATTGAAAAAAAAGTGTCTAGAAAAAGAATTTTTGGAAGAGTCTTTAATTTTTCTTTTATACTAAACAGTATGAAACAAACTCGTATTAATACAAGCAAAACTTTGGCAGTCAATTTAAAGCAACTGCTGTTAAAAACAAAAGTGAAAAAAACTATTCTATTGGTACAATTTAAGAGCCTTTCTTATTTTATGTTAAACATTCTTTAAGTTCTAGCAAAAAAGCTTAAATATTAAAAAAAAAAAAAAAAAAATAAATAATGACAGAGAACGATTGCATTTTAATCATTTTTATCAAACTTATAAATCTCTTATATTTCCCTTTCTTTCTGTTTTCTACTTAGCTTAGACAGTGAGGTTAATAATTCGGAAACTTCAGCTTCAATAGCTGCTACAATTGCGGCTATGACCGGTGCTAATAATATGGGTTTTCGACCACCATCGGGATTTACCGATTCTCGTGAATTCAGTGAAGCTGAATGCGATCATGAACAACGAGCATTAGATTTGGAAGTACAACGAGTTATGGAAAATAAAGATGGTCAGTTGAGTAAGGTGGATAGAGAGGAATTAACCTCACTGTTGGCGAGATATCATGAGAAAAAGGAACAGGAACGTCAAGAATTTACAATACATGTTTAGGAGGAAATATAGTCGGGGGCTGTTTGCAAAATAAGACATAAAATACACTTAAAAGTTAGCTAAAGATAAAAGGTAAGAGCCAGATAATTATGCATTAAGAAATCAAAAAGAAAAAAATTTATATATATCGAAATTTAGTAATAAAAAAACATACAGAACTCACCTACAAACAAAAGAAAAACTAAATTTATACTTCTAAGCATTTGTAACATAATATACGAGTGAAGTAAAATAGTTCAGAATTAATGCTAATATTATATTTTAATCTTAAACAAAAATGTTTTGTAATTAAAGCAACTTGAAAGACTTAATTTTTATGCTAAATGTTTTTGATAAAAAATATTTTAATTTTACTTCGTTTCTTAAAAATAAAAACTGTTAAATTTGTTGTGATAATCAATTGAATTAAAATTAAGTTTATGATTAAAATTAAAACACAAGATATAAAAAAAACTCAGCTAGCTGTGCTGCTTGTTAAATCTATTAAGTTCAAAGCTTAAAAATGTCAAATGTCAAGCATATAAAACCTTAATAAAAAGTTCCAAAAAATTTATGACAGTTTCAATTTATTTTTGTAGCCTCTATTTATTTATTTAATAAATACAATAACGAATTTTATTCTAATTTAAATTATCGAGCATAGTAAAAGGACCTTCAATCGTTGTAGTGGAACACCCAGGTTATTTGGTGGGAATCGAACCCTCAGCCCCCGGACTGATAGACTAAAACACTACCTGTTGGCCTACCGTGCCACCCAATATTTTTTATTTTTTATTTTAAAGTAATAGTTAAAAAAAACAAAAACATCTTACAACATACACCCATTTCTCAGTAATTTAGAAACTATTTTATTTTGGAAATAATGCGGTACCTTAAGATATCTTAATTAATATTTACAACCGTATAAATGAGGTATATTCATGTTGTTTGCCCGCGGAGAGTTTGCTAGAGGGCAGATCGTGAATAAGATGTAAATAATAAAAATATTTTGGATATGATTTCATTTCTTCTAATAATACTAGATAAACGTTTGTTTAAATTTTTTAAAAAGAAGATAGTCCTTGAAAATCGCAAACAAATTGGTGTTGGATTGGAAAAAAGACACAAAACAATATATCATTCGCACACAACACAATTTGTGTCTCTTGTTATTATTTCACACCAACACAGTGTCTTCAACTGGGATTAACTTTGACAAAATATGTGAGAGAATGTTGGCAGAATAATGAAATTGACTTGTTGAAATCAATCTATCAATCTAAAGCAATGGGAGAACACGTACACATAATAATCTCATGAAATTTCATAACTATATTGTGCAATAAACATCAAATTGTTTTATTGATTGTGTTTTTCGGCATGCACAGACAAGAACATTTATTATAACTAAATTGAATTAATATAGTAAAAAATTAGGTCGCTCGAAGCAATGGTTTTCCTTCCAGTCCTATTTAAACTTACCCAATTAAGAAACCAAATTTACGGTTTAATTAAAAACTCCTGAAATCGTATAGCTCCAATTAAATTAAAGCCCTAAAGCCTTTAAAGTGGAGCAAATTTCGTAGTTAATATTAATGAAAAAATTCATAGCAAATAAAAGACAAAAATACACGATTTAATTAATAAAATAATTATATTCAAATCATCAGAATTTCTTTGGTTAAAAATTTATATACTTTAATAAAATCTATTAATTTGGTAAAAATGTGTTAAAAATTTAAATGAAACTCTGTTAGTAAAAACAGGGATTAATTAACAGAAGCTTTAATCTTTAAAAAACATTTTTTTGAACACAAATTACAGGCTACGTATGACCTTGATTTCTGAAATATTAATTTAAATTGGTGCAGAAAAAATAAAATAAAAATAAAAATAAAAATAAAAAAAATAAAAAACATTGAATATGAGTAACTTCATTACTTATCTCTACTCTATCTCTACATATAATAAAATAGTAACTAATTTTCGTCTGTCTGTCTGCTTTTCATTTGCGTTCGCAACACGCAAAAACTACTGGAAGGATTTTAACATAATTTTGTAAGAAGTTACCTTAGGATCCTGGTTCCAAATACTTTTTTCCACAAAAATATCTCATTTCCAAGAGAAAGTCTATACGCAATTTCCGGTTTAATGGTACGGAAATTATCGGTTTAAAACTGGGTTCCGCAACTTTTATTTTTGTAAGTGGGATATTTTAAAAGCAGGGATATTTTAAACACGGTTGCGGAACTTTTATCTCTTTTGAAAGTGGTATATTTTAAACAAAATTTCACAACAAATGGCGCCAGTTAAATAAAATTTTGTATTTAATTTGTGGAATTACATTGTCATTAAAATATTTTAAACACCTCTTACCTCTTCTTGTTCTTCTTAGTTCACAATATTTTTTAGAATTTTTTATTAATTTTAGATTTTTTAGAATTTTATCCACAGATATAAAGTAAATACATGAACAATAACTGAAGCAGTATAAAAGTAAGAGTAATACAATTGGTGTGAAATACTTTCAACGCAAAATCGAACAAAATATTGTGAGGACGCCCACGACGTTGCCGGCACAGCTAGTCTATACATATAATAGAACAGTAAATCATTTGCTGTCTGTCTGTCCTTCTTTCTGTCTATGTTCGCATCACGTAAAAAGTACTAAATGAATTTTAACAAAATTTTGTTAGGAGTTAACTTAGTATCCTGATTCCAGTAAAAGATACTTTTTTCCGCAAAAATACCTTATATCCAAGAGAAAGTGGAGAAAAAGCAGTAAATTTGCAACGATTTCTTAACCGTTGTAAAGGTACTGCATACTTTAAGGCATCTTTTAAAGCGGTATATTTTAAACACGGTTGCTTAACAGATGGAGCTGTGTCAAATTAATGACAAAATATGAATCAAAAGCCGAATCTAGTCCCTAAATTTTACAAAAAAAATTTCAAATAAATTTAGATTACAAAAAAATTTTCAAAAATTTTTTACAAAAAATTCAACAATAAATTTTAATCAAAAATTTTCCAAGAATTTTCACTAAAATTTTTCCTAAAAATTTAAAAAACAAAATTTCTAAATATTTAAAAAAAAACATTTTTCAAAAAATTAAAAAAAAGCTAAAAATAAATTTTCGAAAAATTTTACAAAAAATTTTCTATTAAATTTTTACAAAATATTTTTTATAAAATTATTACGAAAAATTTTCAATAAAACTTACAAAAAAATTTTAATAACAATTTTACAGATTTTTCTTATTTAATTTTTAAAAGGGTAATTCCATGTCAAATCAGCCAAAAAAATGTTTTTTCAAATTTACCACTTCAGATTTTTTGGAAAATTCTATCTCTTACAGTTTTTTAGCTATACAGTTATCAAAATAGGAATATATCGCTTTTGCATATGCGGTCGATGATTAAATATATTCTAATTCCAGTTCTAAAAGCGCTTGGAAGTTGGTTAAGTTAAAGGGGATTGAGTGCCTTGTTGATTTGGCATGGAATTACCTAAAAAGATTTTCAATAAAATTTTCAATAAAATTTTTACACAAAATTTTCAATAAAATTTTTGCACAAAATTTTCAATAAAATTTTTACACAAAATTTGCAATAAAATTTTTACACAAAATTTTCAATAAAATTTTTGCACAAAATTTTCAATAAAATTTTTGCACAAAATTTTCAATAAAATTTTTGCACAAAATTTTCAATAAAATTTTTAAACAAAATTTTCATTAAAATTTTTACACAAAATTTTCTTTTTACACAAAATTTTTAATAAAATTTTTACACAAAATATTCAATTTTTAGACAAAATTTTCAATAAAATTTTTAGAAAAAAAAAATCAATAAAAGATTTACTTAAAATATTCCATCAAATTTTTCAAAAAATAATTCTATAAAATTTTTACAAAAAAAAAAATGTCTATAAAATTAAAATAAATTTCTATAAAATTTTAACAAGAAAAATCTATACAATTTTTACATAGTTTACGTAGCATTTCAAGTCACGATATATACCGTATACGAAATTTTGGTGTTTTTTTTTAATGCGTTTGTCTCTTAAATTAAATAAACAATTTTGTACTTCTCTCTGTAAAAATAAAATCACCGTGGTGAAGTGTATAGAAGATTCATCACGGCCGAATATAGCGCTCTTACTTGATTATTTTGTTTTTACTACTTTTTATGGTAAGGGCGTTAAATATAAACTCTGCGTTAATGTCAAACATCAACCAATTACTGTTCAGCCACCAAAATCACGTCTTTTATGGAAATACCATTTCATTTTGGTGCGTAGCGGACACACATACTATTAAAATTTAAAGTGCGCAAGAGACATACTTATAACAGTGCAAAATTTCAACACTTCTTTTTTTTAATAATGCTTTAAAAATGTTTCGACTATCAATAGCATATAGCAAATACACTTCGTCCGGATAACAATTTGACATATACGATTGTAACCGACATATCGTCGCGTTTCTTCTTAAACCACGTAAGCGACATTTTTTCGAAATTGACTTTTTTGGTTTTTATGGTAGAAATTAACATTTGCCACCAGACTACATTCTCATCTTAACAAGTTTGTATGAAAAAAAAAAATAAATCCATTTTCAAAACCTCGTAAGCGCCAAATGACATTTGCATGCAAAATATAATGGTCTTTATATTTTAAGTTGGAAATGTTAAAGTCTCAACCACTAAGTTTTTTGTATTTAAGATTAAAAAAATCATGAAAGTTGCAGGCCAATTGGAGCATTTTTAGTAAAGTTAAAAGATTTTTTTTTTGATAAATACAAAAATAAATATTTATTTACACACAGAAATTTTCAATTTGCTGTTTGCGCCAAAACCACTTAGCGACAGATTTGGCTACAATTAATTGTAAGTAACAAATTAAAAAAAAAAAGGTTTCTATACCCTTCAGAGAGTCGCACAGCCATGTTTTGCAAAAAAAAATATTTTGAAACCCATATTAAAGATGTTGTTAAGTTTTTTTCGTTTTCTGAAAAAGGACTTCTTGGCGCTTACGTGGTTTAAGAATTAACGCGACGTGTTGCCACTATAGATGCGTGTTATTCACATATATGTGTTTATTTCTTGAACTGTAGGAGGCATATACTTATGTCCTTATTCATAAAAAATAAAGTTTACTTAAAGCATGCTTTATGACAAATTTTCGTACAAAATTTGTCTTAAAGAATACTTCAGGTACACATTAATTTTTATGAATTTGGGCATTAAAATTTACAAACAGTAATTAAAGCTTAGTTCACTATATAAAAATGTATAAAGAAATAATTTAAAAAATTAAAGAGTGTTCACAAAGTTTTGAACCATAATGGGTAGATTCTAGAAATTTTCACATAAGATGTATAACTGTGGCCGATATAGCAACAAATACTAAAACTTATAGGGTTTTCCGAATGTGACGTGTTATTTGCGTTTACGTCTTTAATTAATTAAAACTATTTTAGCTTGATAAACAAGTATACAAAATTAAACCTAAAAATTAAAGGGTGTTCCGATAGTGAAGTGATTTGCATATATATGGGCTAATTTTGGGACTATAATATGTAAACTCTTGAAATTTTCACATGAGGTGTAATAATATGGCCTTTATAACAAGTACTAAATATTAGAGGGTATTTCGACAGTGTCGCGATTTGCGATTTGCGGTTTGCAAGTGATGGCGCATAGGAGAAGACCCTAAAAGAATTTCTCGAAATATATAACCAGAAGTATAAAAAATATTATTCGAATTTACAAATTTTATTCGAATGAATGTCGCAACCTTCAAAGACCTGGAACTGGTTTTATCATATACATATTCGTAAACAGGACACCGAACTGCGCATGGATATATATCCTTTTTTTGAAGCGTAAAAAGTAGACTGTTGGAATTTTTACAGAAGATATGTTGCCATGGCCGCTATGATAACTACAAAAAATAAAAGGGTTTTCCGACAATGACATGTTTTTCCACGTATATTGATTAAATGAATCGTAATAGGTAGACTTTTGATATACTCATAGAAAGGGAATTGACATTGCCGTTATAACAAATAATAAAATTAAAGGGTTTCCCGACATTTTCATGATTTCGACGTATATGGCCTTATTTTTTGAACCGAAATAGGTAGACTCTTGAAATTATATAACATTTATTGCCTCATTTTTCGAATCGCAATAGGTAGGCTCCTGCTATTTTCATAGAAAGCCCTTATATTTGAACAGTAATAGACTGACACTTAAAATTTACTCAGATTATATATTACAATATCTACTGTAACAAGTGACGAAAAAAAATAAATTAATAATAAAAGGGTGTTCCCTAGATGTCGCGAATTTGAGGAATTTGACCTTCTCTTCTAAACGTTTTAGGCAGACACTTGTATATTTACACAGGGTATTTATTTATATTGTGTTTGAAAATATACAAAAATAATATATCAATTTTAATTAAAAAAGCAATTATTACAATTAAATTAGTAGAATTTATATTTTCAGGCTTAAGTTCATTATTATAATAGGTAAAGAAATGTAGATACTAGCAGAACGTAATTGTCTACTGAAACCCTTTTATTTAAGTTTTATAATGGTTGCTATAGCGGATATAGTAATTTAATTTCTGTGTTATTTACAAGTATCTGCGCGGCTTAAAAAAAATTCTTTTTACGGTTCCGTACCCAAAGGGTAAAAACGAAACCCTATTGTTTTCGCTAAAATGTCTGTCCGCGCCTTTTATCTCTGGAACCGTACTACTCTTGAAATTTTTTCAGATGATGTATAGCTGTTTCCGCTATAGCAATAAATACTAAAACTTGTAGGGTGTTCCGATATAGAGGTGTTATTCACGAATATGTGTTTATTTCTTGAACTGTAGGAGGCATAGTCTCAAGATATAAAAACAGTAATTAAAACTTAGTTCGCTATATAAACAAGTCCGATAGTGGTGTGATTTGCATGTATAAGGCCTAAGTTTTGAACCATAATGGGTAGACGGTTGAAATTTTCACAGAAGGTGTACAACTGTGGCTGCTATAGTAGCAAATTCTAAAACTTATAGGGTGTTCCGATAGAGAGGTGTTATTCACGAATGTGTGTTTATTTCTTGAACTGTAGGAGGCTTACACTAAAAATTTACAAACAGTAAATAAAACTTAGTACGCTTTATAAACAAGTCTAAAAAAGTAAACCTAAAAATTAAAGAGTGTTCCAATAGTGGTGTGATTTGCATGTATAAGGCCTAAGTTTTGAACCGTAATAAGTAGACTCTTGAAATTTTTACAGAAGGTATATAACTGTGGCCACTATTGCAATAAGTACTAAAACTTATCGGGTGTTGCGAAAAAGAGGCGTTATTTGCGTTTATGTCTTTATTTCTTGAGCTATAGGAGGTAACCACTTAAAATTTGCAGACAGTAGTTAAAACTATGTTCGCTTTCTAAAGCAGTATATAAAATTAAACCCTAAAATTAAAGGGTGTTCCGAGAGTGACATGCTTTGGGTGTATATGGCATAAGTTTTGAAAGATAATAAGTAGACTCTTAAAATTTTTACAGAAGGTATATTACTATGGAAACTATAACAAATCATAAAAATTAAAGGGTGTTCCGACAATGACGTGATTCTCATGTATAACGCCTTATTTCTTGAACCGTAATGGGTAGATTCTTAAAATTTTGTACAGGAGATATGTTGCCACGGCCGATATCACAATTATTAAAAATTAATGACATGTTTCACTTATTGTGACTTATTTTTTGAATCGTAATAGGTAAACTCTTGATATATTCATAGAAAAAGAATTTTCACGGTCGTTATAACAAATAACAATATTAAAGAGTGTTCCGACACAGACATGATTTTTACTTAAATAGCCTTATTTTTTGAACCGTAATAGGTAGACTCTTGAATTATTTACAGTAGATATTGTACTTCGGCCGCTGTAACAATTGCTAATTACTAAAGGGTGATCGATCCATCAGTGACATGTTTTTCACGTATATTTCCTTGTTTTTTGAACCGCAATAGGTAGGTCTGATATTTTTATAGAAAGTGTATTACCATGGCCGTTATAACAACAATTTCTAAAATTTAAAGGGTGTTCCAATAGCGATGCAATTTTCGCGAATATGACTTTGATTTTAAAAGTAAAGGGTGCCCCATAAGATATGAAAAAATTAACAACTTGAATTTATAAGGGCCTACTAAACATAGTACAGAACCCTACATGTGTAAAACTAACTCGCACTTGACATTTTTTATTTATTTAAATTTATTTTATTAATTCGGTTAAAAAGAGGGCAAAGGCCAGCAAAGAAAAAATGTTATATTCCGTTAAAGTAAGATTTGGGTAATTCTAGCTATAAAGGCATTACGTATAATAAAACTATTAAGTTAACGATTTTCAATCTTATTTCTTGAGAACTTTCTCACCCAATTAAAATTGCGTTTGATTACTCAAGATTCATTTAACCACTTATTACATTCTATTTGTCTATAATCCTAATTAGCAAACAAAATTTAGTTGGAAATTGCACAATGTTTATGTAATCCGTAAGCATTTTCAATTATATTGAAACAGTTGCTAATCAGTAAATTGTAAAGGCACGCCCTGTGGTAGTATGCTGCCCTAGATACAAGTCTGTGTACAGCAGTTATTCGGAATAAATAATTGCAATCATATTTTAGAATTATGATTGCGTATTGTGCGTAAAACAAATTTAATTAGTTTATGTTTTTATATGCGGACTCTAAATATAATGTATAATTATCTAGAATCGAATTCCACAAAAAAAGAATTAAATCTTTTGTAAAATATAACATTTGTAGCTATAAATAAGCATGAGTAAGCCAGTATGTGTGATTGGATTTATAGTTAAAAGTTGCATTTATTAATGCATTAAATGAACAAAAATGTTTGTAAAATGTTGTGCATTTAAATTCTGTATTTATTTAAAGTAGTTTTTTTTATTACCAAATCACTCTTGTAATTAAACTTACTTATGGGTGGGTGTGTATGTACGAGTATTTTTAAGTAGGTTTTGCGTAAATATTTAGTTATATATAATGTATCTATATTTGTAAAATACTTAGTAATTATGCAACCAACTGAATTAAAATGTATTTATTTGAATTAAATTAAAATCAACAAATGATAAAAGCAGAAAAAAAATTAATTGAAATACAGACGAAGACTAGTATTACACTTTAAATTATGTATTATTTTAATAATGGAATAAAACCCAATTGTAATAATAATAACAAAAATTTATAAAAATAACTAATAAAATATATTTTAAAATAATTAAACCTTAACAGAACACATATAAACATATAACTGATTACAATATTAATTAAAACTAAGATGACAAATTTTAGACAAATGTCTGAAGGAAAAGAAAATAAAATAAACTTGAATGTATAAATTGTAATTTTAGTTTAAGAGAAAATTAAAACTTATTTACGTTAAATAAATAAATATTAAAATCAGAAAATAGAAAACAATATCGTTTCTTTAATCTTAGCAGTTTTTGATTGTTTAGAATTTTATAAAATTGCCAAAAGCCCCCACGCAAAGCCTTAACGGTCTGTAAGCACATACACAATCTCAACGAGAATCTAACAGAGAACAAAACATGTAAACACTTTAAATCAGTAACATACCAGCTAGCATACCAGCTTTCAACAAGGTAGGTTTGTGTCACTTTGCTAAATATTTAGCAAACCAATGCATTTTCATTTTAACCAATTTTTTTGGTTGGGGGTCTTTGGAAATTGCAATTCATAAAATTACAATTTCACGGTTTAAAACAGTTGCATGAGCAAGCTTATATAATGGGTGTGTTTATAAGTTCATGAGCAAGTAGTCATACTCAAACATAAACTGGCTTACTGAACACCTGGCTACCCATAGCATACTATTAGTGATCAAACCTCTGTTCGTATCATAAACTCAATGAGATGACCGAGTAAAACAAACTTTCTGCACTAGTTTAGAAGTTGTGTAGAACTTTTGGTTGCACTAGTGGTCTTTGTTTTTTGTATTCCTTAAGAAATGAAGACCGTACAAAGAACTAGAACTGTGTTCGCGTTTCACTTAAAGCATAAAACTGCTTGAACTCGCTCAAGTTCATTGTTAAAATGATCAACATTTACTCATACTTATTTAAAGTTGTTTGTGGAAACTCTGGAAAGCTCATCGCATTTAGCTCGCTGGTCTTCGCTGTATATAATTGTCTAGTCATCGTTACTCGTGTGCAATGAACAGACATGAATTCAATGAGATATTATAAGGAGCGTTTTATGAGCTTTGTTTTTTGTGCTCATGCAGTTTAAAAGTTTTGATACTGTCACATTTTACCGATCGTTATCAGTCTGCTCTTATTCATTTTCTTAATAATTAAACCCTTTGTAACTCTGTAGGTTAGAGGAAGAAACAATTTCAAAATTGAGTAAGCAGTTCCAAAGATAAATGAATTTGATCATATTAGGGCTACATGGTACAACCTAAACGTGATAAATCAAGGCAAAATGGTTAAAATATAAAGCAATTTTAGGTGAAATCATACAACGAACTATGGAGGTAGTCAGTCCTGTTTATAGTGCAAGAAAATTACATACTCCCCCAAGAAAACATAATATCGCTGCGGCAAATTGGTGATAATTGTTCTAATTGTAGTGATTCTATGACTTGTCAAATTAGGAGTGGTTCAACAATTTATGGAGAGCGAAAGTTACGTGTTATGCACTCTTATCACGTAATTGATTTATAAGTGCTGAAATATAGACAATTGCTTAGGCATCGGATAGAGTTATAAGAACTGCTACTAAACAAGTACTTTGAGATTAGATCGAATACCTATTACAAAGTATCCTGTCACTTGATAACTTGTCACGTGACTAGGGATGTAATAAAAGCTAATTAAACAAGTTTATAAATTTAGGTCAACTTTTAGAATGGAGCTACAATATTAGCTTGAGTTGGTATTTATTTTATTAGCCCTTCCATCTGCATTTAGTGTTGGAAAATAGAAAATTATTAACAATTGAAACTACCTTGTAGATAGATACGAAGAGTGCTGATGACGGAGGTAACTATCTAGAAAATGCATTCCACTCTGCTGGTGTCTAATTTTTCTTTATCTCTTTATAATTAAGAACTTAAGCCTAAATAATTAATTTATTCATTAAAAATAGTTCAAGTAAAATTAGATATTTTTTATAGTTAGAATATATGTATATAGAGTAACATATTTATTTTAATGCGTTAGATTCTTAAATAAATATTTTTGTATAAATAAAATCACCTTGGTGAAGGATATAGAAAATTCGGCACGGTCGAATATAGAACTCTTACTTGTTTTTATGAACTTTGAAAAAACAAAATGTTACAATTTTTCGCATTTTCGTATACTTTCGGATTTTCGTATTCTTTATTTAGTAAAATAAGGGATTAACCCTTCGACTAAGATTTTGAGTGGACAATCAATTTATTGGTTTTCGATTTTGGTGTGGGATATATAAAGATTAATGATAAAGTTTGAAGGATCCCTAGAATTACCGTCTGATCATTCCCTAGTCATTATTCCCGTACGGAACACCCAATAAATGGAATCATCGACTAGCGTTGACAAGCAACTTTACTATAGAAATATCTCAGTAGTGTTTGTTTATTGATTTTGATAATAAATCTAAGTCTAGTTAGTATGTACCCTGACTCCTCGATAAATCGGATACAATAAAATTTATTTGTACATGCCGAACTCACCGACCCTCAACTTAAAAACAGACTGAAGAAATTCCAAAAATTGCTAAGATAGCTACTATAGTCCCAAAGAATTTTATCCCTGGAAAAATACTAAGAAGACCTTAATGCAACTACAACTATGGCGTGCAAGTGAAAACCTAGAAACACCTGTTATACAAACTTTTTGTTATTGTCCATTTTAAATAGGCCTTCGAATCATGAAAGTACTATTTTATTATTTATTTTTACCTGCTGGAGTGAAGCCGGAGTTAAGGTAGTATTATGGGATCCATTTTGTTCTTGTTCTAAAAATCGTATACATATGTTAAGTTATTTGCTAATGGCACAGCTTTTCTAACGACCCATGCCATTATCAATCTTTCTTTTTTTTTTTTTTTTTGAAAAAAGAGAAGTGAATATCAAACACTTTATAAATGGCCTAGATATTCAGAAAAGGCATTGTTAAGAACGTTAAAACATCCAAAATAATTTTTGAATTATAAAAAAAATAACAAAATATTTAATTACTGATATAGGCCAATAAAAATAACTAAAGTTGTTTTAAGTAAATATTTGAAACATATATTATTTTTTCCCCAAATATTTTTAACAGATCTCTATGTATTAGGAGTTTTCAGGCTAAGGTAACTATAGAGAACATAAAGCCTATATCATAAAATGCTAATATTTTTTTTTTATAAAAAATCTGTGAATATAATTTACGCCAATTAAATTGCAATTTCAAGCCACAAACTTATATTCATGTTATGCAAAATAGTTGAAAATACAAAAGAGTTGGAAAATTTAATACTGTTTTTAAAACACTTAAATTGCAATCGCAATTAATTTTGAAATATAAAATGAAAAACGAGGACAAGTCTATAAAATTTTATAAAAATTACTTTATCACTTTACACAGGTTTTATCTACCTTAATAAAGTTATCCGTTCTTAAAATAGACTTTTTGACACTCTGTTCGTATCTTTTACTTTCAGAAATTTCTTTAAATTTCAAAGTCGTTAGGAGCTTAATCTCAAGAATAATTTATATGTGGTAAAAGTTCGAAGCTTTATTCGAGCATTATTTTGTGTAAAGATCACTTTTAATGGACTATGTACTTTATCAATGATTTCCAAATAAAAATTCCAAAAATCTGAAATTCTTAGACCTCCATATACGAGTACACCTAATTCTGTTTTTACACGGTAGATTGGTTCCCGAAAAATCCGTGTAAAAAAACCGTGTAAAAAAAGACATTGATCATATACAAAAATAGGTGATTGGTTCCTTATCTCTAAACCTATTAAAATTAGTGAAAAACGAGAATTTTTTTAAGAACAAGAAATCATGTTTATTTTTACACATACATATATGCATGTACATATAATGTGTATTTGCACCGTTTATTTGCATCTTTAGTGAATGATGAAGACTTAACAGGTAGTTTCGTTCCAGAAATCAACGATTGGCTAATTGTTCGTTTCTTCTAAATTTCGCTTAAAGCGAACATTTTGCCAAGAAATGTTGAGCCTTCTTCATTTCGATGGCGATCTAAAATTTCAATTTTGTTTTCTAAATAAATGAGACGCCCTCTTTTAAAGATGCGTTGATGATAGTTCACAAAATATTAACACATTTCAATTGCTCTAACAAGTAAAAATGCTTGTATGCACAAAAAGGGAATTCCTCTAAATTTTTGATATGAAAATATTTCACAAAACTTAAATTTTACAAATAAATTCTAATCCCAAAAGATTTTGAATCGTGCTAAATGGAATAAAATCGTGTAAAAAATATATTTTTAACGTGTAAAAAAAGACCGTGTAAAAACAGAATTGGGTGTATGTACATTAGGGTGTCCCTTATAAGACAAAAAAATTTTTTTTTTCGAATTTCGAAACGCATACCCTATAATTTTTTTATATATAGAAAATTATACCTAAATATGAAATTTTACTCTTCTATCATCATTGTAACCCGTGGCGACTAAGGCAAGAAGTTTTACATAATACAGTAAATGAGAACAATGAAAAAATGAAAAGATGCATTAAGAATATTTTATTAAGAATATTTTAATATTCCAAATTATATGGGATAACTTCTTTTTAAAGTGTTTTTTCTGCAGTCTGGATACAGGTTTCTGTGTTCCTCAACACAGCGCAACAAAAACTGTTTTTGCTCTTCATCAGCAGTAATAAGTCCGTGAAAATCTTCTACAAGTTTGACTGCTCTTTCAGCAGCATCGTTTACCACTCGTAAAAGACTTACTTTTCGTTTGGCTTCCAGAAATGCAGCGTTGTTTATCCAAGACGCCACATTTGTGCGAAGAAAACTATCATCGATCTGTAATCTTGCAAGAAATACTTTGCTTTTACCTGATACAAAGCAATCAAGTGTTTTAGCTGAAATAAAGAAAGGTTGTAATAAAAGTTGTTATAAAAGCATTCAGTACTAATTTTTCAAAAAATATGATTTAACACAAAGATAACATTAAAAAAAAATAAATTTGACTCACCAAACAACGATCCTGACATTTCATCGCTGTTTGGAATATATCGTTTGTTAAAATCCGATATTTCCTCCCTGTTTAAGTTAACAACCATATTTGTTTTTGTTTTGTCATCCACTTCGTCATCAAAAAGTGATAAAATGACTGCCTCTTCACTTAAATACCATAAGTGCTTACAAAACTTACTTAGAGCAGCATTCGAAATTGTTTCGTCTATTTCATTATAGCCTTTGACAGCTTTCAAAAAACCCAAATCCTGATTAGGTGCTTTTACAGCTTCTGTACACTCGAGCCATGGCTTTACGTAAATTATCGCAACAAATAAGCAAATGTCCTGCAGAGCACTTTTATCATTTGCATCTATGTTGATCTGGGACTGGAGCAAACATATTTTTAATGAATAAATGGCTCTGGCCATCCATCGTGCTTGGTGTAAGGCTCCGGGGGGCTTGATTTTTATTTTCTTTTCTGGATCGCCATTCAAAAACACAACGCAGAGTTCTACTAATTCACGATAATCTTCTCTTATAAAAGTTTTTTCCAATGCCGCTTTGTAATACCTTAAGATGGATAAAATTTGTTCATCAGGAATGTGCTTTCTAACGAAATCGATGCATGGTTCAATCTTATTCGAATCTATATTTTTCCAATTGTCTCTAGTTTTTTTAAAAAGTGGTATTTCTGGAGATCGAACATTTTGCTTAATTTTGGCTTCAAATACACTTTTAAGCACTAACTCATAAATATGATGACGACAAGCGAAAAGCACCAGGTCTCTGCCCAAACTTTTCTCCAAAAGAGCACAAGCGCCATTAAAACGGCCAATGTTCGTTGATGTTGTATCACAACAGATTATTTGCACCTTGTCAATGAGATTCCAGTCATATAGAGCTGTTCTAATAGCTGTTTCTTGGTGTTTACCAGACGAACTCTCCAATTTTGGTACTGCAAGAAGTTGTTCCTTGTCGCTATAAGAAATTATAATTGGCAACCTCTCCTCTTTGGAGCTTCTCACGTCTAAGCCGGGTAAAAGTTTGCCATCCCAATGGACGGTTATGATATCAGGTACGTTGTTCTTAAAGTCACTTTTTATAGTTTCTGCACGTGATTTTCTCATTTGTGTACGAATTCGCTGAATGGAAGATTTATTTATTGCAAAATCGTCGCATTTCAGATCCAATGCCTCTAGGATAGCCTGAATAATATAGACAGAATCTCTTATAATTAGCTGGCACCTGTCTAAAACTGCGACTACCTTTGGTGTTATCAGATTTTTTCTTCCTCTTTTTGAACTGTCGCTCTGCAAACTTGTGCTTGCCTCTGGCTGGATTTCGTCGTCGTGGGAATATTGTGAATCTTCGGTATCAGAATTTAATATTTCTTCCACGTCTAAAACTTGTCTGCATTCAGCATATGATGTAGAAGTCGATGCAACTTCCGAAAATTCTTGTTGCCTTAATTTTCTTGTTTCTTCGAGTAATAACCTTTTTCTAGATCTTTCCTCTTTGTCTGCCAAGTTTTTATCTATGCCAGCAAAGCAACCCGGTCTACCCGGCTCTCTCTGTAGCTTCAAAAATGCTTTATCCTCTTCTATTTTGATAATTTGAAGGGCAGCAGCATGAGCAATATCAAATAGGTTATCAAGATCACTTTCAAAATTACTTTCACGGGTCCTATAAATATCGAGACTTTTCTTACAATTTTTTTGCAACTTTTTCCAAAGTGTATATTTATCTAAAAGCTTCTTGACACAGTTCGGAATTGCCTTTGTAGGAA
The DNA here is from genome assembly GCA_949628195.1 of Phasia obesa. NCBI lineage: Eukaryota > Metazoa > Arthropoda > Insecta > Diptera > Tachinidae > Phasia > Phasia obesa. The sequence continues at coordinate 65,462,589 of OX451215.1, read as the reverse complement.
TTCTTGCCTTCTCCCAAAAAATTACACATTCTCTAATTACTAGATTTGCACTTTCTCTAAGATCGAGCTTGACTTCGCGCATATTGTAAAAAAGCACAGCGAGAACTTGTCTATTAGATGGTAGTTTAGCACCATTAATTTGATGACAAGGCATTCCGATGAGAAAAATTTTTTGTTTTCCACTTCGTAATTCGACGGACATTTTTTTAGTTAAGGCACCGAACTTTATAAAACACACTATTGAAATTGAAAATTGCCACCGCAAACAATACATTAATTTGACAGTTGAGCAAAAAGGAGAATCACCTTTTTAGATAAACAAATATATATGAAAGCTTATTTTTTTGAAAGCAATGTAAACGATCGCAAGTCGCCACGGTTTACCATTCTTGTATCAATGTAAAATTTTTTCTGGTGGCTTCTTAGATTATTTAGAAACTTTTTAGCGGGTATGCGCAAAAAAAAATGACGTCCAAAAATAAGGGACACCCTAATGTAAATATATGGACCCTCCTACTAAAAGATAAAACCATCATTTGTTACTGATATTACAACTAACAACTAAAAATGAAATTTGAATATAAATTAAAGCAACAAAGTGCATACATAAGCCATTTTAATTTCCTCTTTTAACATTAGCACACTTACACATATATAAACACAAACACACACATGTGCAAACAAAAACCGACAATAAGAACTGCAACAATAGAAGATTATAAAGCCACAAATATCTATGTATATATAAAATAGACACAGTATTACATATAAAGATGAAAAATAAACACATGTGTATGCATACGCACTCTAAACCATTGCATAGACGAGTGTATCCATACATACATACATACAAACATACATACATACATACAGTAAATATGAAACAACTACATTTAAACGAATTTAGGCTGTAAATCTAAAATCGATATTTTGATGTTGACTTTTAGGCTACAAATTCACATGCATACGCATATAAACACTTACTCGTACACATACTCCCATACGTAAATGCAACAAAACAAAGCCGATAAGGAAACAACACAAACAACAGAAAATCTACATGATACAATGGACTGCTGCATCGGCAGTGTCGACGATGAACTATAGTTGGGGCAATTTTGTTTTAATATTTTTGTAAATCTAAAACAGATTTTTCAATTTAATTGGAAATTTATATTTACAAAAGATTTAATAGTTTTTGCAAAAAAAAAAAGAAACCTACAGAGGTATTTCATGTGTAAAAAATAATTAAATTAAATTTTTCAATTAAATTGTTATCTTAAGAAAAACCAAAAGAAAACCAGCATAAAAACCTAGATACTTAAAAAATGTGTAGGGGATAGGTATCATTTGATTTCAGCATCGTTCTTTAGCGAGTTACAGTTGTCGACATCTTAACTCATTGCTGAGTCTTGCGTTAACACAATAGTTAAATTTTGACCTTAATAATATCAGACTAGTTTCTGCCGAGATCTCTATTATGTACATATTTTTTTTATTTTAATGTAGGTGGAATAACGAAGCAGACCACTTCCTTAACGGGTCCCTTTTCGACCCCCTTTCGTCCCCTATTATCATAGACAACCGAAATGTAATTACGGCAACCTTACCCTCATATAGGCACGTGCTACAAACAGCCTTTAATCTTGAATTTAGTGTCGACTGGTAACTTTTGGCCTTCTTTCTCATTACGCAGTCTCTGGCAATTGCTAGCATATGTTTTGGTGTCCCATGGTATCCCATGGCAGCCATATTAAACAATCTTCTAACAGTGATAATAAGTCTTATGCTAACCAGTGCTGGAGATTCACACACAATGTGTGCTACCGTCTCAGCCTCCTCCAGCCACAGTCTGCAAGTATCATCTTCTTCGATTTTCATCTTGGCTAGATAGTGCTTGAAGTTTCCATGACCTGTTATTAATGCAGTTATCCAGCTTAGAGTACCTCTATTGTATCCGAATACCTTGCTGGCCTTCCTGCCCCATGGGCTCTATCTACTCTTGCCACCTTTTCGGGTTCTAATATTGCCACCATCGAATGACCTTATTTTTTACAATACCATTACCTAGAGCTGGAAGAAAGTCATCTGCTGCTTCCTTTTTATCCTTTGTAGTTAAACTGAGTTGGCATTTACAAAGTTGTCACACCTAAACTTCTATCTAGGTCCTTCTACCTTTGGAGACCTCATCTTACTTATCTGAAGCTAATTCGAGTATTCGTTATTGGATTCGAATTATATTTTACAATTTATCCTCCCTCTGAAAGAAAAAAATGTCTCAGGATTGCACAGGGTAGAAGAGTCTTAGCTTGTTACCCATAAACAGCTTTTTTCGCTCTCTTAGCTGCGGAACGGCCACTTTACCTATCTGAAATTAGTTAGAGAGGTTCGTTTATTTAGCTAATATTTATATTCATAAAGATTCATAGTCAACCTGTGATATATATTGTTAGAATCCCATAGTCTGATCATGGCACATTGCATTCAACTGGTTAGAGGTCATGCTTGTGGGCGCCATATAAAAAACAAAGGGGCCTTACATGCAAATTAAAGCTTCTAATATGCACCGGTTATTAAGCAAAGATTAAAAAGAAGACATCTCGTACAAAATTGTTTAAACATAAATGAGTTAAATTTTAGTTGAACGGTAAGTGGTTTCTATAACGATACAAAAGGTCTCAATTAAAAATTATCAGGACTACGATTCGAGATCCGTTACACAAAAAAAAAAATATTCATAGGAACTTTAGAGCATCGCACGTAGGAGTATTAAATATGCTAAACCCTACAAAATTGTAAAAAATAGTAAAAACATGAATATAAAGGACCCCATATTTTAAGGGGAAAACTAGCTGATATATGGTATCGATGCTAAAGTACTCACCATCGAAGGAAAAGTACCGTATCGTTTCATCCCGAAAGATCCTGATACATGTCACTCAAATAATATCAAGTCACTTTGTTCCTTTCGGATAGCCTCAGAGGAGGCTGCTGAAGCTCGAAACAAACATTTCCGTAAACATCGCGTAGTCAAGAGTGCACTGCAATAGAGATATTTTAAATAGGTTGTTGCTGATATCTGATCCCTTCATCAGCTACAACAGAATAAAACGGAAGAAGAAAAGCAAGTCTTTTTCCCAGGAAGCTTTGCATGAAAACACTGAATTGTGACAGTTCTGGCGGCGAAGATGTAGATGACCAAATCGCCTATTGATTCGGTCTCCTTATGATTATCCTCCTGAGAACAAATCTTGTTTGAAGAGTAAATATTCTCTTAGATTTGTAACCACTTTTTTTTTAATAAATGCCTAATTATGATGAATTATTGACTTTGTCCCGAATTACATTATGCAACTTTTGTCGCCGCAAATTTTTTCTCGTTTCTTCTTTAATATTGCATTTGTGTTCATATCGAGCAACTTTTATTGCAGCAATTTGTATGGATCTATACATTTTTTTACATTTAAAACTTCAAAATTAAAAGTACGAATGAGAGTACAAAACGAATTTCAAGAGTACATGCATATGTGAAGGCTTTTCAATTCCTCTCTCCCTTCTCGCCTACTAATGAGGAATTGCAACGACAAAAGTTGCTTAATGTTACTCGGGACTTTTATTGCATATAATAGTAAAATAAAATATAAAATAACTTTGTCCGTTTATTTTATGTTAGACATTACGCCCAATAACTAATAAAACTTGCAACAAGGAAAATTCATTTAAACCAAACTGTTTCCTTTGGTATGTTTGCACTCCTGTAAGTGGTTTAGTATACTCAGTAGATGTCCCACTGTCTGTCTATATGTTATTTTTGTGAATGAAATCAACATAACATTTTGATGAGGACTTTGATATCTTAGGTACTATAAAATTCTCCTATACTCGTTTATTCTCTGTCATATAATTATGACAATCATAAATAGCTAGAACAATGGCAACATACCCGTAAGCAAACATTCCCACATACACAGAAAGAAAGTTGCACCAATTAGGGGTTTTAATTAGTTTCAGATCCGAGTTTAGTCATTTGTTTATAAACACAATAATATTCTAACTAAAAAAATATTGGAATCAATTAAAAATTTAATTCAATTTTTATATGAATGTAATTAAATTCTTTAATTGGAGAAAAATTACTTTCTGTGTAGTTAAAAACAAATCTTCGGTGACTTCCTTTCTGCCCATCTTTTCAACTGGTTCGGCGTGCCAAGAATGAATATGAATTTTTGAAAAAAAAATCATTTAGAAAAGTTAGAGATGAGTAGCAAAAAGAACAACGCATTGAGGTATCTCTAAGTTTTAAAACTTTTTTGATAAAATCCCATCTATAATAACACGTATAGTGCGATCACTGCGAAAACTCGATACAAATAGGGAGAAGTTACCAATGCAGTCAACAGGAATACGTTTTGATAGAAATGTATCATTAGAGTCAAGCAATCAACAGTGCTGTCGATAGTTCTGTTTTCATTGGACTATTAATAGTTTCTAAATAGATCTAAATAGACTAAATGGATTTATAGTACAATGCTAATTAGATGTCGTTTATAAAATTATATGTCTTACGTAATTTTTTGGTATAACTGCAACTTTACCAGTATTCGAAAGAATTGAAGATCTAGGTTAAAACCAAAATATGTATGTTAATATTATTATTTTTTTTTTAATTTAATTAATAAAATTTTTTAGTTAATTAATAAAATTACAAAATAAAATCTAACTTAGCTTAGTACCTCAGAAATACACTCGTTGTAGTGAGGAAGAGAATCATAGCCACAATCCCCAGACTGATATACTAACACACCTAAATATAAGTATTTTTATGAATAAAATTATAAGTGAGACTAATACGACCAACAATTTCGATATAGTATTTATCTGAACATATTTTTATTATTTATTAGATCTCATTAGATTTTTATTTATTAAAAAAAATATATATACATAAATATATAAAAAATATATATATCGTCGCGTTTCTTCTTAAACCACGTAAGCGACATTTTTTCGAAATTGACTTTTTTGGTTTTTATGGTAGAAATTAACATTTGCCACCAGACTACATTCTCATCTTAACAAGTTTGTATGAAAAATAAATAAATCCATTTTCAAAACATGACATTTGCAAGCAAAATATAATGGTTTTTATATTTCAAGTTGGAAATGTTAAAGTTTCAACCACTAAGTTTTTTGTATTTTAAATTAAAAAATCATGAAAGTTGCAGGCCAATTGGAGCATTTTTAGTAAAGTTAAAAGTTTTTTTTTTTTTTGATTAATACAAAAACAAATGTTTATTTACACACAGAAATTTGCTGTTTGCGCCAAAACCACGTAATCGACAGATTTGGCTACAAATTATTGTTAGTAACAAATTTAAAAAAAAAAGTTTCTATACCCTTCAGAGAGTCGCACAGCCATGTTTTGTTAAAATTATTTTGAAACCCATATTAAAGAAGTTACTAAGTTCTAAATAACGACATCTTGGCGCTTACGTGGTTTAAAAATTAACGCGACGATATATGAAGTTATAATATATAATATATAATTTTTCTCTTATTAATGAATTCATTTTAATAATGTTGATAGTGTTTCAACTAACTATCGAAAATATCGAATATGTTGACTATCGATAGTTTGCCAGCTCTATGTATCATGCCACACTCTTTCACCGCTTTACTTTCGTCGAAATTAAATAATGAGTAACACCATTTTTTCAAAGAAAAGCTATAATAGTGGTGGTCGTTAAGTAAACTGTACACTGTGGACCCCAGATACTTCACAATATTAATATTAATTATAATTTCGATTACTTTAGAAAGCGCAGAAAAAATTTCAATTGTTCAATAACTATAGAGATGTCAGCCTGACTCCTTTGGGGCATTTTCGTTACATTGGTAACTTACCAACATATTGGAAGTTCACTAGCATGATATAATGTGCTGATAATCAGAAGATTCAGCACGGCCGAATATAGCACTTTTACTTGTTCTTTCTTAATTAGGCCTGCAATTTACAATAGGTTATTTAAAAGCTATTTATTTACTTTCATACAGGTCTACATACAACTATTTTATTATTTTTATATAATTTCAGTTAATAAAATTGAAAACCCAGAAGTTTTTACACTGGGTACAACATAATATTTAAAATAAAAACAAAACTAGAAAAAAAACGGATGATTTTTTAAGAGCTTGAGAACTTTTTTTTTAAAAAAAACGCATAAAATTTGCAAAATCTCATCGGTTCTTTATTTGAAACGTTAGATTGGTCCATGACATTTACTTTTTGAAGATAATTTCATTTAAATGTTGACCGCGGCTGCGTCTTAGGTGGTCCATTCGGAAAGTCCAATTTTGGGCAACTTTTTCGAGCATTTCGGCCGGAATAGCCCGAATTTCTTCGGAAATGTTGTCTTCCAAAGCTGGAATAGCTGCTGGCTTATTTCTGTAGACTTTAGACTTGACGTAGCCCCACAAAAAATAGTCTAAAGGCGTCGAATCGCATGATCTTGGTGGCCAACTTACCGGTCCATTTCTTGAGATGAATTGTTCTCCGAAGTTTTCCCTCAAAATGGCCATAGAATCGCGAGCTGTGTGGCATGTAGCGCCATCTTGTTGAAACCACATGTCAACCAAGTTCAGTTGTTCCATTTTTGGCAACAAAAAGTTTGTTAGCATCGAACGATAGCGATCGCCATTCACCGTAACGTTGCGTCCAACAGCATCTTTGAAAAAATACGGTCCAATGATTCCACCAGCGTACAAACCACACCAAACAGTGCATTTTTCGGGATGCATGGGCAGTTCTTGAACGGCTTCTGGTTGCTCTTCACTCCAAATGCGGCAATTTTGCTTATTTACGTAGCCATTCAACCAGAAATGAGCCTCATCGCTGAACAAAATTTGTCACATTTGAACATTTCGAACCGAACACTGATTTTGGTAATAAAATTCAATGATTTGCAAGCGTTGCTCGTTAGTAAGTCTATTCATGATGAAATGTCAAAGCATACTGAGCATCTTTCTCTTTGGCACCATGTCTGAAATCTCACGTGATCTGTCAAATACTAATGCATGAAAATCCTAACCTCAAAAAAATCACCCATTACATTACTTCTATGTAGATATATTATGGCAAATTTTTCACATATGCATATGGTTGTTCAGGTTGTTATGTTTGCATCAATTTTGAATATTCTCTTTCTCTTGTTGGTACACTTAACTACTGCATGTAGTGATTGGTTTTATATTAGAGTCTCTATAGATATATATACTAGCTAACATAAAAATGTATACACATGTACACACAAAGAAAACATTTTAGTTTTTGTTAATATTAGGTAGGTGAAAAAGAAATCCATTATTTTTTCGATAGATGGCTGGTGAGATCGATATCTCTTAAAGTATCGATCACACAATTTCCAATTTGTGTTCGTTGTCAAGGTGACATTTTACACGAAAAAAATTTCTTTACTGCTTTATGTTTGCTCCATTCAGTTGTGAGTTACAGGGTCTTAAATGTGAAAGTCAACAAAAGAAAATTCGGTACATTTTACAGTTTTTTTTTTATAAAGCCGGAAATGAAAGTCGTATTTGAGCCGTTTCTCATCCCCAGTTACCATTCGTTGGAGAAATGGGTTGCCAAAGCTTTGAAGAAGAAAATTCGATCCATCATGTCTTTTGGTGTTAATTGGTGAAGCACCCAAATATCGGACTTTGCCCGACACAACAAACATTTTTTTATCAGTGTACCATTCTTTGGCATATAACATTAAAGTGGATATGTGTGTGCTTAGTTCAAAGTTATTGTCAATGTATAGATGATGATGTTAGAGCAGTATTTATTTAGTCATCATTATCATCGTTCTCAAATTTCTATACAATTGATGAAGTTTAATCAGTTGTTTTTATTATACATATATGCATGTACTTTAAAATATAGCAACGATGGTCGAACATAAAGTCATATATTTTGCGAATAATAGAATAAAACTAAAAGAGAACTCGATTAATTTCTTTTTTTCATTATTCATTTACTGTTACACGACTGAACAGTACGTGCTAATGATAAATCATTATTTTCGAAAAGAAAATGGTTGAAGAAATGCAGAATAAACAAAAAAGTGTACTCAAAAACCGGTCGCACTACTTTACTATTCCTATAAATAACGAAATGATACCTCAACTTTCACAGGTCAAATACATCGGTATACATCTTGATTGACGCCTTATGCTGGAAACACAAGTGGGACGAACGACGAATTTTTGGCAGCGAATATTCGTCGCCAAAAATAAAACACATGTGTGTAAAAATAAAAACGCACACAATTAGGACGTCGGTCAAAATTCGTCATACGTGGCGAACTCTGAATAAGATTTATTTCTATTTCTTACTTCGACGTACGACGAACACAACAGTACAATGTGACCATGTGTGCTGTTAGTTTGAAGTATTTTAGTAAATATTTTTGTTTTAGTATGTTTTTTTAATGTTTCATTTTATAAGAATTATTATTTTATATGGTCTCTCTATCAGATCGTTTTTTATTAACCCTAGTCCTTATACCCGACTACAGGTGTGGCCACTGACACTTTGTAGTAATGCACCACCTAAATGGCTTTCACTTTTCTATTGAAATTTCGTATCTAAGGAAATGGCAAAATTCTCCATCAACTGACATCTCAATTACTATCCTAGGTCAAACCACTGAGGATCTATGAGCTTCTTAAGCCGAGACCTCCAAGAACGTATACCCAAGTACAGATGTGGCCACTTATGCAATTGTATTAATAAAATTATTAAAGACTTTTTGTTTTATTGTGGTAATGTAAATTTATATTATTTATTATTACATATTTTATTTATTCAACTTAACTTATTTATTTTTTGTCTTCATTATTTATCTGGAAGACAAATGATCAATATTCACAAAAAAACACACTTTATAAGTCAACTTTTCCAACAAAAATAAAAAATCTTGAGCGCTCTTGACAGTTACAACTAGGCAAATATTTATTTTTTATGTTGAAAAAGGGACTTCCTATAAAATCGACCATATTTTGTAACGATTCCTTAGCTGTGAAAATGCCATATTTTTATAATAATACGCAAAGCGAAACGTTGCCACAGCGTTAATTATTACTAAATTATAAAAGTAGTTACAGATATCATCTTTTATTGTCCTTTTAGTATCTTTAATAAGAATATATGAATTGCAAGTATTTAGCTTACTATGTAATCGAACTTATTCTAACCACGCTGGACGGTCAATATGTTAGCTAATATATTAAAGAACAAAATTTTATTAAAAAAAAATTTTTTTTTAAGTTATAACGAAAGACGCGAAAATTTACTACTGGCCACATCTGTACTTCGGTATACGTAAACGTAATAAAAGTTGGGTACAAGGACTAGGGTTAATGTTTAATGGCCGTACCAACCACCTCATTCTTAAGCAATTACCTACGAGGGAAAAATCTTTTACTATAATAAGCATTTATTATTTGTTATTTTAATGATTTTCATAACACTTTTAAATTCTATAATTGAATTTTTTTTGTATTTTTACTTTCTTAGCACAAGCAGTAAGTAACTTTACCAATTATAACAGCTGCTATTTTTCGTCGTTATTGTGGCTTATACGACGAATTTTTCTTCCTTTGCCTGGATTAATTTTTATTCCCTTGAGTTTTATTAAACAAATTAATTTTAAAAATTATTTATTAAGTTGTATTTCTTAAGTATAAAATAAAAGTTATTTTTCGAGTTTTATTTTTTGCTTGAACATTTCCCAGACAGCAACGTCCGTCATCAGCACTCTTTGTATCTATCTACTTTTGGGTAGTGTTTAGTTGTAAGCATCATCTGTGTAACCAACCAAACTCGTATAAAGGAATACGAGAAAACTGGCAATCAATTAATCTTCAGTTGGCGAGAACGAAGTCTACCACTACCTATAGTTTCCCTTCTGTTTTAATATTTTTACTTTAATATTTACCACCTTTTATTTGTTGTTGCTTCAGCCAACCTTCGGTTTTATTTTATGCTTGAAAAATAACATTAAAAACCAATCATTAAAAGGTAATCTAAACGTATCATTCGTAGAAGCAGAAATATCACAATATGCGGTATTGTATTTAAAAAAAAAAAAAATTAAACATATTTAATCCTGCTGAGACATAGCATCCTAAAATATCGTAGTTATATTCAACTAAGAAACAGGAATATTAACTTTTTTATCCAAACAGAAGAAAACTAAGTCCAAAATGATAATATCAACCATTTTTTGTTGCGTATGATGATTTCATCTTTCATATTATTGAACTAAGAAGAAGTACTCATCTTAAGAGTAAAGGAAAAAGTAGAGTATAAAATAAAATATAACATCAGCCATAAATACAATTTTTTTGCGCGACACTTGCTGGTTTTAATGAAGTAAATTTTGTAGATTTATTGGATTTATATCTTTAGACTTGTACTGATCTACACGATAGTAAGGTGCTATTATTTTAGAATTATGCATTAAGCACATACATATGTAGACGACAGCAGGCTACCAACTAAAACCTGTAAAAACCACACGTTTATATAAAGACGATTATTTTGAGGACATCATAGGTACATGACTGTGCCTTAGGCTATTTATATTTTTGTAAGCGACAATTAGAGCTGAAAATATTTTATTTGATTCAGCAGAAGGGAATGACACAAAATTAAAAAAAATATTAATTTATTAAGAGGTTTTGAGCAAATAAATTTATTTGTTGTGACGTAATGAAACTTTTTTTTCAAAAAGTTGTTTAATTTTTTGTAAAAGTAAAATATGTAGTTCTACAACAATGTCATAGTTTTAATGTAGCTGTTACCTATATTTAAATATATAATAAAATAAAATAGTAACTTATTTCCATCTGTCTGTCTGCTTTTCTTTGTGTTTCAATTACGTAAAACCTACTGGATGGATTTTAACAAAATTTTGTGAGGTGGTACCGCAGCATCCTGATCTCAATATAGCATAAATATTGGAAAAATATCTCATTTCCCAGAGAAAGTAGAGAAGAAGCAGTGAAAAAACGCAATTTCCGTTTGAAAGGTACTGATATTTTCGATTTAAACTCGGTTGCACACCTTTTATTTTTGAAAGTGGGATATTTTAAAACGCTTTGCGCATTATTAGGCGACAATTGAATAAAATTTGTATTTTCACTTTGTGGAATTACATTGTTATTAAAATATTTTAAACACCTTTTACAGAGGTTTACAATTATTTATAGAATTTTATATAAATTTTAGAAATTTATGGAGGGATGGGTACCTCTTTATAAAGTAAATCGTATACGTGGAGCACTATAAAAATAAATCTTCAAATTAGGTGTGTGTTACTTTCAAAGCAAAATCAAACAAAATATTGTCAGGACGCATGAACGTGGGTGGGCACTGCTAGTCTTTAATATATGTAATTAGGTAGTTCACTACATGGCGGCAATTGCAGCCTGCTGCATTGTCGCTGTTATCTATTTATTTAAAGCCTTAGATTGCACTCTCGATTTTTACCAGTCACTCTGAAAACTATCAAGCGGAATTCAGGGATATACTGCTAAACTGATTTAAATAGGTCTTTATTTAGAAGGTGTTATAGCCTGTTTGTGTTTAAAACTTGGAACAGTAGCGGAGAAAAGTGTGTATAAAGCTTAAGTGTTACTGTTATCGTACATAATAATTTTCAAAATTACCCAACCGACTTCTTATATATGTATATAAATACATACATATTTTACTAATTTAATGCTTCGCTTCTCGTATTTTCTGCTGGCTTGTTGAACCGAATAATGCACAAGTTTGAATAATTTGCATATAAATC
>OX451215.1:65072193-65450528 GCA_949628195.1 Phasia obesa | reverse complement strand
CAACATGAAAATATCATTTTTATTCATTTGACTTAAATATTAATTGCAAGTATTCCATATTTTGTTCTGTGCTATTTCTGTTCTTTAGTAGTTTTTTGGCTTCTTTATCTAAATCCCGATGGTCCACTTTCCATTGATTTCGAATACTGGATATGAACGGATCTGACGTTGCCAATAATATATTAAATAGATCTTCATTTGTTGAATTCCGTGAAATTTTCCTAGTATTGTGCTCTCTATAAAATATGTAATCCTTGTTCCTTTTTTCCTGAGCCTCCTCTGATGGATCTCCAAGTGGCACCAAATGATATTTAATGACAATCTTCACCATGATAAAGGATTTTGTGAACTGTTGCAGACATATTTCTCCATGGGGTAGTTAGTTGTATATATTTTTGCAGTTTCCTTAGCATAATCTCCAAATTTTCTACAGTCAATTTCTTCATTGCACGCAAGTACTTCTAGTATTATTTTAAATCTGAAAATTAGGTTGAAATCCACTCCTGTTATTTCAGATGCTGTTTCTGGATCTGAAAAGAATCTTCTTGCGGTATTGCCATCATTTGTATTGCCTGACCCTTGTTTTGGCTGATCTATAATCAGTCCACGTTTGCGATATTCATCTTGAACATGTTTCTTTTTTGAACTTCTTAACTCTTTGTTGGTCACGTTGTTTCTTATTGATCCTGAAGACCCGAAATCCAAATCATAACTGATTTTTAGTATGTGTTCCATAAGTCGTATTCTTGTGTGTAGTGGTGATAATCCAAATTCATATGCATCGGTATTATCTAATGATTTTGCTGGGACTTGGTTTAATTGGGTTGATGTTGCTTGGCGTATAATGCAGCTGGATGCAGCCTTCGTGTTAGTCAAAGCCTGACCCACTTTTCCATCTATCATTGTCAGGACTAACTGGTAGCTTACTTCAATTTGCTGTCCATCTAACTGTAATTGTAATGGCTGTAGTGCTGTAATTTGGGCCTTGATATCACTAATTTCTTTATTAATAACATCATTTGTTTCTTTTTTGAATTGAAATTTGATTGGCCTGCAGTATTTCGTAGAAGATGGTGTCTCATTTTTCCAAATATCCATTGTTTGTGTTGTACTAGTCGAAGGCTCTGAATCTTCCAAAATCTTTTTCAATCGCAATGGTACAAATGATACCATGAACATATCTGAGTCAGAAATATTTTCACATACAGCTTGTTTATATTGTTTTTGTCCCGAAGAACCATCACATCCCCATTTACAAAAAAGAATTAACTTTGTGTTTCCGTATTTCTTCAACTCATTTGCTGTTATTGATTGCAGCAAGCGTGCGGCTGTGTGATCAAGTAGAGATTGTAGTTGTACCTCTGCCGAAATTGGTGTGATTGTAATAGTGTCCTTTGATGGCAAACAGTCCATTTTAGCAGCGGTTATGTGATGATATGCTGGATATATATTTGAGCCTTTTTCAATCGCACGCTGTCTGAGTTTAATATATTGCTGTTTTGTTAATTTCAAATCCAGAAATAATGCTAATGCCTCCTCATTTGTGTACTGTATTGCATCATTCGGAGTTGGTATACTTTTAAGAATCCGTTTTGTTCTCGGTGGACTAGCTTTAACAACTTTTTCAATGATATCCACTTTTGTAAATTGGTTCTGTGATCGTAATTGATGTAGGAAAGATTCTTTTATATTTGTAGAACCAAAGGCATCGTTAATATCTTTAGGCTTCCGCCTCTTAGATCTATCGCTGCAATTGTCCACTAATGATTTGCGTGGTCTTCCAGCCTTATCTTGCTTTGTTGTTTCTGCAGCGACAGTAAGTTGACCTTCTAACCACTTTGCACTTTTTGTATAAAATTTTTGTTTACTGTACATAACTTCTTTGTAGCATTTTTTTAGTGCTTTGACGAAAATATATAATGGCTCTTGCATTTCGGTGCTACATGAATTTAAGTTTAATTTTATTTTAACGTAACTAAGAACATCTTCCTGATTTTTGTTTCTAAAATACACTTCGGCCAGTTCTTTATAACTGAAGCTCTCCATTTGCTTTTGAATATTTTTATTTTCGTTTGTTATGTTTTATCCGTACACTTAAAGGATTAAGTTATTACTGAGTAATCCCTTAACGAATCCGTACTTTTATAAATTTTTAGATACATGTTCTTCACACACTGATCTTTAATTTCATAGCAGGTAGCGCTTAAATTGAACAAAACTGTACTCATGCGTCAATATGGGGTTGTTTTTTAACTTTAGTGGTTTAATGTCGCAATTATTGTTATAAAATTGTTTATGACTTTGGTTGACCCTAACATTTGATAACAGGTAAATTTAGAAAGAGATCATATGGTTCCTGTAGAGCCCATTGTGATAATTTTATTACTTATTTTTTGCTGATCAAAACAAAGCCATTAAACCCTTTCGAAGGTATTATATTTATATTTTTTAGTTATACGTAGCCTAAACTAAAAAAATAAACTTTTAGGCAAAAAGTGAAAATTTAATACACCATTGTATAAGAATTTTTTTCGAGTAATTTCATTAAAATGAAAAAAGTGTTCTACAGGCGGCTCGTGGCGGGTGCAAAAGTATATATAGCCTTAAAGAGGACACTTTCACCTTTCTCGTGGTTGTATACGTTTCTTGTTCCCTTTTGTTCCCTAGAAGTTCTATTCCACTAAAATTTAAATTTGAGGAAAATATAGTAGCTTCATAAATATTTCATAACGCCCCTAATATTAAACGCTAGAGCTGTGTCTACTTACAACAACTAAAGACAATAATCCTACCAACATTATAAAAAAAACCGCAGACCATTATCGATGATAGCTTGCGAGTAGTAACCATTTAATTTTGATAAAAAACCAAAGAAAAACACCTTTTTCTGAAATTAAAAAAAAGTTGAGTTTGACAGCATGCCACGCCTACAATTATCAATATTTTAACATAATTTTTTGGCTACCTTAATTTGGATATATTAACTACAAAATGACGTAAAAATTTTAAAAATCGGTGACAAAAAAAAAATTTACTTTTGGCCAACGAAAAACGATTTTCAGCCACTGTGCGTCGGCGTTCGCAGCTGCATGGAAGCCAATTTAGTCCAGTTTTCAAAGAAGGTCATGGACATTGCTGTTCCACAAAAGGGGTGACAAAATCTCTCCCTGCGGCCAACCCCTGACTACCCTACCCCAAATTCTAGAACGTCCATTTTTGAGATTTACAGCTAAAGACCTAAACACAACGTTGATCTATTTCATAACAATGGGTGCAACCCCACGCTCAGCAAGAGCATTTCTTAACTTTGGGCAAGAGATTTTATTACAGGCATCTTTAATATCCATAACGACGGACACCAATAAGAATTTCTAATTTCGCTATTCTGACAAGTTCAGGCAGAGCGCTATCAGTACATCTACCTGCTCCATAACCATGTTGGTATCTACTCCCACACCTAGCATACAATTTTAAAACCACAATAAAAATTAAAATCTTTCAAAAAAATATGAAAAAGAATAAAAAATACCCTGCAACCACAATTAAAACTTTTTTGTTCCTCAAATGTGTGGGATGTCTACTGATTCATTTTGTTTTTCTTTCTCCGGCTTTTATATTACTTGAATCCCTCTTCAGTTTGTTGTAATTGCATCATAAGCACTTCATTAAAAAATTATAATGTCTAGGATGTGTTTTATTTTATCTCATATGGTTTTTTTGAGCATGAAAAAAAACATACATTTAACTTTTTACTGCTTGTACGAGAGTAAGGTATATAAAGTATATATTACGACTATGAGAACATATATTTGTTACATTTGGTTTTGTTTTGTAATCATAAAACCGCTTAAAAAGCTCTTTTTACAATTTAACTTCAACCTCAATATGTTATAGAGGATGCAGCATTTTTCCTGCCTTTATCTTCGTATGAGTTTGTGTGCAAATTCGACCGACACAGAGTAGTTTAAGTACTTTTGTTTTTTACTGCTGCTACAACAGATGATGTAGATGAACGAAGTCAACATTTGGTTTTTGTTTTTTTTTTTTTGTATTTTCTGAATTTAATTTGTTTAAAAACATTCATATTCCTTAGTAAGAGAAATACTCAAAGAGAAGTAAACAGAAATTGAGTGGATTTTGAAGAATGATGGTGATGACATTGTGGTTGTGGAAAGATAAAAAGTAATGAGTGTTGGTTTTGGAGATATTGGTTTTTGATTGAAGGCATTAAATTCTGTTAAATATTTAATACAATGAAATTTATAATCAAGCTTAAGTTCGTTTTTATTCTCCCTAAGAAAGAATTAATTAAATTACAAATTAGGTGATAATATTAAAGAAAAATTGGGAAAATTTAATTTTTAGACACCAGCACGAGCGGAATGCACATTTTCTAGACAACCACGTCCGTCATCAGAACTCTTGTATCTAATCTACTTAGGGTAGTGTTTTAGTTGTAAGCATCATCTATTTAACCAACCAAACCCAGATAAAGGAATACGAGAAAACTTGTATTCAATTATCAATCGTCAGTTGGTGAGAACGAAGTCTACCACTACCTTAAGCTTCCCTCTTGTTGAATATTTTTACTTTTAATATTTACCACCTATATTTTGTTGTTCCTTCAGCGAACCTGGTTTGGTTTGATACTAGATTAGTGTTAACTAAAAACGAATGTTGGAAGTAAAACAAATAAACAAAAAGTAACTTTCATTTCTAACCGAAGGTTCGCTGAAGGAACAACAAAATAAGATGGATCCCAGATAATTTGTGGAAAAAATATTTCGATTGAAATTCAACTAAATTGCAGAGAACTGTGAGACCATTTTTGTAACTTATGTAAGAAACTTTTCACATGAAATCATTATAATCATCTTGTTTTACACCTGGTGAGCTAGAGATAATAAAAAACTTTGTAATTACATTATTTTAAAAATTTTAAGATTAGCCATGGGACAACCTGGAAAAACAGACAGAGATTATATTTTCATATGAAAATTTTCTCACTTTAGTTACAGAAACGAGGTACTGGAGTGAGTGCCTTTTTCCTATACTTTTTCCATGTTGTAGTTGTTGGCTTTTGCTCTATTACACACATTTGTTTTTATAGGGTTAAAAGAGGTCTTTGACCGATTTGAAGACCCATAAAAGTTAAATTGGAATAATATTTTAAACGTGACCCATTTATATGCAATGTACGTTAATACTATCGGGTGGTTAAATTTTACTTACCGATGTTGGATAAGAACCACACCTAAACGTCAAGTTTTTTTCTGCCTTCAATTGGACATTTCTCAAATTTAGACTAACTCAATTTGAACCATGGAAAGATACACAATCGAATAATGGTCAGAATGGTGGCAAGAAATGGCAACACTGGATGATCAATTTTCGAAGAAAATCATCTTCTGTGATGAGGCACATTTTCAACTCAGTGGATTCGTCAATAAGCAGAATTGCCGCATTTGGGCGAATGATAATCCAAGAGTGATTGTCGAAAAACCAATGCCAAAGAGTGACTGTTTGGTGCGGTTTATGGGATGGCAGAGTCATCGGGACGTTGTTACTGTGAATGGTGTTCGCTTTCAGGAGATGATAGCGAACTTTTTATGGCCCGAGTTGGAAGATATGGATATGGACGATATGTGGTTTCAACAGGACTGTACCACTTGACACACAAATGCAAAGGTCATGTTATCTCACGTACCTCCATTATGCCTCAGCGTCATCGAAAATTTGGAGCATCGGATGGAGGTGGGCCGGCGAGGTCGCGGCCCATATTTTGTTCCATACATAATTGAACCTTACCAATATTATCAAAATAAAAAGAAATGACAATAATTTCCTAAATAATTTGTGTTTTATTCAAAATCAACATCGGCCCTTAAAATTTAACCACCCTTTACTTCCCTGTGAGGTAGCATAAATGGCACAGAACATCCCGTTTTAGAATTGTTTTGCAAACAATTTTTCGGGATTATGATTCAAGTTTGTCAAGTTACGAAAAGAATTGCATTTAAAAAAGACTTGTAATTTTTGTCACTTTGAAAATACAGATCCATCAAGTTATAACCGTTCTCTTATCCACTATATGTAGACAAGCCATTGAAAATTACCTTCTAAAGGTTTAGTGCTGTTATATCTGTACATATAATAAAATTGTAACTCATATAAGTCTGTCTGTCTGCTTTTCATGTGTGTTCGCATGATGTAAACGTTACTGGATGGATATTAATAAAATTTTGTGAGGAAGTACCTTAGCATCCTGATTCCAATATAGGACACCTTTTTTCCAAAAAATATCTCATTTCCAAGAGAAAGTGGAAAAAATGCAGTGAAAAACGCAATTTCTGGATTAAAATTAAATTTTCGGTTAAAACTGGGATATTTTAAAAACTACTGCATAAAATTAGGCGCCAATTGAATAAAATTTGTATTTGATTTGTAGTTTTACTTTGTGGAATTACAACGTTATTAAAATATTTTAAACACTTTTTACAGAGCTTTACAATAATTTTTAGAATTTTTTGTAAATTTTACAATTTTATCCAGGAATGGGTACCTTTATATAAAGTAAATATATAAAAATAAATAAATATATAACTGAAGCACTATAAAAGTAAGAGTCTTAAAATTTGGTGTGGGAAAGTATTAAAGCAAAATCGAGCAAAATATTGTCAGGACGCACACGACGGGGCGGGCACAGGGATAGTCTTCCATAAATTGCATATATATATAATGACAACGCATATTTATATCAGGTATTACTAGGTGGAGCTAAAATATTGAATATAGAGTTTGACAAGAAAAGGTATTTTAAGGGGAAAGAAAAATACCTTTTCATATCAAACTCCATATAAAAAGAATTTTAGATTTTTCCTTAAATATTTTAGCTCTACCCAGTAATTTAACTAATATATGCCTTTAATAATATTGTATTTCAAAACCGTCGTAAGGGCTTTTATATTTGCAGGTAAAGAAAATTATCCAAATTGGAAGCGAGTTTTTTTATTATTTACTTTCGGCAGTAGAAAAAGTAAACTGTATATACGTTACGCAAATTTCATTATATTAGTAACTGTACAAAATTGTTGTTATCATCATTCCACATTATAAAACGCCAAATGAAGAAGTAATTGCAAATGAAAAAAAAATCATACGTTGCGACTTACTTAAGTTAAGTGCTTTGCATTACTCTAAACCATAAAGATAATGGCCATAATGAACAAGAGAAGATTAGAATTTTAAAATAAAAGATGTAATGCATAATAAAAGCACAATTTTAAAGTTCGTTAAACATGGAAAAGACTTGCTTAATTACTGAAGTAGGACTTCTACAACAAGCTGAAGATGAGCACTTGTCTTCACATTGTGAAAGAGATATTTCATTTCATAATAAGATTGTTTCATATAATATTAATCACGTCATAATTGTTATGCATATTTTAAGAACAAATGAGTAAAGATTTATTGTGCAGCAACCTTTAATCTATCTCATCATTTTAATTAAATTCAGCTTACAATTAAAAGATTTCAGCGCTGCCTGACTGTCGACTTAAATAGTCATGTGCTAATAAACCAATTACTTGGCTTCCAAAACTGTTAGAATCTTTACCTGGAATATTTTACACTCATCCGAAAGAATCTAAAAATTTTGATCTATCAAAATACATATTCGTAACCTTATATACCAGAGACCCAGTACAAAGCCCCTTGAAACCTATCTTAATTAAGATCCTTGTGTGGTATATTCGCGACAACCTTACGAATTTGTGGAACAAGATTAACGTGAGTACCTGCCATACTCGGCCTAACCGCACGGTGGTCTTACCACCGAGTGAAACTTAGGCGTAGACTAGCGCCCCCATTGTGTAGTATAACAACACTTTACGATTGCCACCAATCGCTTTTTGTGTGTGATACAGTCACAATGAGTAGCAATTTATATAATATGGCATGCCTTTCCAAGGCAAGCCTAGATCCACATTATAACCTCTTGCTTAGGGGTTTGGAGACTATCCAAACTCCGTCTGTTGAGAGTGCAACAGCACACTTGATCGACCTTGCACCTTACCTACTTAATCGATCTTAAACCACAACCACCACGTGTACCCCCACCAATAACCGGTCACAGAGAGGATAGGCTCTCTGTGGGGCGACCGATTCCCGTGGTACCAGTCCTTTGGACACTGGTCGGGCCTCGAAGAGGACCCGTGTTATAAAACAACAGACCTTTTCTGCCAGATTTAGGCTCTAGGAACCCTAGCGTCTGGTGCCCCTATTTTGCCCGAGTGAACCGCGTCAAAGCATTTGCCATATTCCTGCAGTGACAATTGGAACCCCCGGGGGTACAACCTTACGAATGCTGGCGCCAAGAGATAGGAACAAAATGCAAAGGATTTTTGATCCTAACTTCTAGTAGATATTTGTTTTTTTGGTGCCGCTGACGTGATGAAAGATTTGATTTTCACATCCATCTAACATTTTGCTTATGGTTAAATACAAATTGAGCTAAATAATGCGTTTATATGAGCCAATATTATGTAGAGCTGGATTTGTGACCAACTTTATTCACTTGAATATGCACAAAACTGCACGTTTCCTTAACCAATGCTACGAAGTGCAGTAATTAACTATTTTAGTTTCGTAAACTGAGCATTTTTATTTTGGCGCAGAAATGAGTCAACCAATGACGCTTCCATAGCGGAAAAAATGCGATTTTCAAAAGAGCTGCTTTCGATTATCTTATCTGTAATTCTTATGTTATATAAGCTGGAGGATCTAGGAAGAGCATGATTTTTTCCAGTTTCAAGGGTACTCCTATTATTTTGGCCTACTGTCAGAATAATGGAAGTTTGACCAAATTACACACTTCTCTAAATGAGTGATATATGTATGATTTTAAAAGGGGAGGGAAAAAAAATTTTAGTACTTAACAACGTTATAAGTTACGAATTTCAAATGAGCATTGAGAACAGCTATGAATACAAAAAAAGTTCCGGCTTCCTCTGAGATGCGCAAGGTTACTTTTAAAATAAGACGTTTTAAAGTAAAGAAAAAACCAGAAATCATCCACCTTTAACTGCCTCTCCGATTACAAAACCTCAATGAAAGGAGAGGATTAGAGTACGCCTTTGATAACAGATAACACCAAAGAATTTAATAGTTTTCCCCTAATATTATATTTTTCTTGTGTATAGAAATGTAGATGCGGTAGTCTGCTATCATACAAAAAAAAAAGATTCAGCATAATATTTTTCTTACGTGCAAAACTATGTGCTTTTATTTATGAGTATTTCCATATTTATCACACTTCAAATTATCAAAAAATCACGGTGGGCACCTTCCATTTGCCAGGCATGGCCGTCAAAACTTAAGCTTAGATACTCTCAGCTATACTCGTGTCATACACATTTTAGATCAATCGGCCTAGCACTTTACAAATGCCTGACTTATTTCCGAAATATTTTCATTCTGCCCCACTGTGTGACGTTGAGTTACACAGTGTGGCAAAAGATAACTTTTTGGAGTTTATATAATTTATATGTGTAATAAATAAGAAAAAGTTTTGATTGTATAAAACAAAAATTTCATTTTTAAAACTTTTAAAAGCTAGTTATTGGGTAATGTTTGCACCTCACTGAACTGAATTAACAATACAAGAATGACCGGATTTATACGATGATCTGAAAATATATCTTTTTTATTCAGGGTAGAGAAAAACGTACATTCTGATGGAAATAACATTCTAATGGTAATAGTTATATTTAAAAAGTAGTCAAGGGGTTTGGGTTCAATAAATAATTTTAAATCATGAAATTTAAGTGCATATACAATATTGTATTGCAATAAAATTACACAAGAGAGTTGTGAATTGAACAAATATAAAAATTCGTTTCACAACATTAATATTTATATAAAAATCGATTAGACTATATATAAATAAATTTCTAATTAAATAAATGATTGAATCAATAAAACATAGAATTAAATTTGTGTCTAAAACAAATTAAAACCTTTCATTTGAGCAAAAAGTTTTTTCTGTGCTAGAAGAGTAGGCATCTGCATAATTGGTTTTGAAAATTGAAAGATATAACGATGTCCAGTACTGGGTAGAACGTTGAGGAATATATAAATTAATATTACAATATTACAAAAAAATAATTCTAAATTAACGTCCCCATTTATTAACTTAAATTAAAAAAAGCCATATACTCAGAAAAAAATAGTTTTAAAAAAATAGTTCAATTAATTTTTATTTGTTTATTATTCCTAATTAAACAAATAATTGAATCAATTAATTATAATTATTTAATTAAATTTTTATCTGAAACCAATCAACCTTTAATTGGTGACAATATTTTTTACTGCGTAAATAATGATAATAGGTAAATAATGATAAAAGGCAGTGTATAAAAACAAACAAAACTTTTCCCTAACGTTTTATGCAAAGATACAGAATCCGAAAATTTTTATTATCGTTTTAAACTAAATCAAAACTAACACTTCCAAAGTGACAAAAAACGCCTACAAAACTACATATCTGCTTTTCGCTCATCTGCTTGCCTTGTTATATAAAGCAATTGCGAACAAAACAAAAGCAGAAACGTATTTTTGAGCGATTGATTTATTTCGATTTTCGAATGTTGAATTTGGTTATGATTTATTTTCCTGAATCGCACTTTATTTTGTTTTTCTTCTTATACTACTGTAGTGTAATAATACAAAACAAAAATCTTATAAGGTCACAATATCTCTGAAAATTACGTTCTTAACTTTAATGCATTATCTACAATAATGCACAAATCATTTAAAAAATTTGTGCGAAAGGTTTTTTTTGAAAAGTTTTTGTTTTGTTCTCATTATTTTCCTTGCTACTTATGTATGTTTAAATTAATGTAAAGTTTGTATATACTAAATAGCACAATCGTTCTCATTGTCTCATTTACTCACTACAAAGAACAAAACGAAAGCAAACGTTACGTTTTTTTTTTTTTGGTTCTCTGCTTTAGACTATATGATTCAAAGTATGAATAAGAGAAAAAGTTTTTGAACTGAAATTAACCTAGAGAATTATTACACGATATTTGCAGATTTTTTATCCTCTATGAGGGTTGCCCCGGGAGACATGGAGGTAGTGTGCTAGTCTATCAGTCTGGGGGTTTTGGGATCGATTGCAACCAAAGCCCCTGGGTGTTTCACTACAACGAGTCAATGCCTTCGTTACTGTGCTCCATAATTAAGTTAGAATGTAATTTGTAATCCTATTGTAACATTTAATAAAATTCTTTAATTAATCTTGTTTTACCTGAAGGGGTTACGACAACGTTGCTGCGATATCGCCCCCTTAATATAGTCTCATCAGACATTTGACGACACGGGCAGAAGACTTACAAGCCGAGGCAAGTAAGAAACCTTAAAGGTTTAAAATGCACCATCTGGATATTAAAATTTTCAGCTCTGAGGTGTGCGGAAAAACACATCTCTGACTTTCAGTCACAAAACTTGCATTATTTAATGAGTTTCATTCATACTTATTAAGGTAGTTAAAATGAATACATTTTTTACACTTGTTAAAATTTGTTACTGCTGTCTTCACTTTCTCTATCTCTTCCATTTTCTCTCGTTTACACACTTGTTAATTATTATTTATTTTATCTATACATATAATAAAACAGTAACTCATTTCATATCTGTCTCTCTCTTTGTGTTCGAATCACGTAAAAACTACTGGATGGATTTTAACAGAATTTTGTGACGAGGTACCTTAGTATCCTGACTCCAATATAGAATACTTTTTTTTCAGCAAAAATGTCTTATTTTCAACAGAAAGTGGGCCAAGCTGCAAAACATGAATGATACGCTCAATCACGATCTCGTAACAATATCTAATTGGGGCCGGGCAAATAGAGTCGACTTTAACGCTCGTAAGACTCAATGTTGTATGCTAACGCACCGGCGTTCGCCCGATAATCGTGCTACATCCGTAATTATGGGTGGTATAAGTATTAAGGAATCAGAAGCTCTTGATGTTCTTGGCATGAAAATCCAGTGTGACGTTCGATGGACTAAGCACATTTTTCAAGTCTCAAAAGAAGCTTTCAAGTGTCTCGGTTTTCTCAAACGGTGTAAAACATATTTCACCTCATCTGATTTCCTTACTATTTATACCACTTACATCCGGCCAAAAATGGAATACAACTCTCATGTATGGGCCGGTACTCCAAAGTCTATTTTGGAACTACTTGAGCGCGTGCAGGAGAAGGCGAAGAAGCTCATAGGTGACAGTAGGGTATCCAACTCTATTGACTCTCTTGAACATCGACGCAATGTGGGTTGTGTTTCGCTGTTTTATCGCTACTACAATGAAATGTGCTCTGATGAGATTAGGGAACTAGTTCCCGATATCCGCACGTTTTCGCGCACAACACGATTTTCATTAAGAGCTCATCCATTTGTGGTCGATTGGGCAGTGAATCGCACAATGCATTACAGAGAAAATTCATTTTTTAGCCGTACAGTTCGCTTGTGGAATCATCTTCCTACAGAGGTCTTTCCTGTCAACTACAATGTTGCAAAATTCAAATCGAATGTCTACAAACATTACTCCCTCTATCCTCTTTCCCTTAACCTAATTTCCTAGTTCTGGCACAATGCTTTGCATGAGTAGGGGTCATCCCCTGAGTGCTGGTCCGAAATAAAAAAAAAAAAGCAGTTAAAGTACGCGTATTTTTTTTACCGACTTAAGGTACTGCACACTTTAAGGCATCATTTAGTTTTGAAAGCAGTATATTTTAATCACGGTTGCACTACAGATTGTCTGAGTAACTCATTTCCTGTCTGGTCTTACAGAGATTTACAATAATTTTTAGAATTTTATCCAGGATGGGTGGATCTACATTATATAAAGTTAATACTTAAGAGTCTTAAAATTTGGTGTGGATAGTTTCAAAACAAAATCGAAAAAAAGTTTATCAGGACGCTCACAACGTGTGTGGGCACAGCTGGTTCTTGTTGCTTGTAGAAGTATACTCGTATCATTATATTAATGAAATCGTATCTTATTTATTTAGCAATTAAGCAAAGTGTAGTGGTTTCCCCTCAATAGAAGTACAAAAATCGTGTCTGTCAGCAAACTCTTAAGTTCTGTGTGTGACGGTATGAAAACAATTGAAAATGTTAAAGCTATACAAAAACACACAAATAAATACAAATAATTTACAAATAAAATTAAGTGTTTTCATTGAGGTGTTTTATTTCCTTTTATATACAGTGAGGTGCACAAATGAGTACATGTTTGTACTTTGAGCACTTTTTTTTAGTATCTAGTACTTAATAAAATTATATAAAATTTGTAGCAAAATGCAGCAAGCAGCAAGCACCAAGCAAAAAACGAAAAAGCCAAAATAACTCTTATGTACTCTATTTTCACCTCTGTATTTTATAAAGAATTTGAAGAAAAGAACTGAAAAAGTACCGTTATTTTTCAATCTTTTTGATTTTTATTAGTTTTTTTTAAAGAAGCCGTAAGCTCGACATTAAATCGCGTGTGGTAAAAACATTGTGCAAATTTTTGAATAAAAATCAAATAAATACCTAACAAAAATAAACAATGAAGAAATTTTCAAAATCCACCGAGGAGAGCATCCGGGCAATGACTAAAAGAGGCTGTTCTATGCGGGAAATTGCAAAGGGAAATTGCAAAAGAACTCAAAGTGATTCAATCAGTGGTCTCAAGTTAGAGGTCGTAAAAAACTTCTAACTAATGCGGACGCACGTCTAATGATAAGAGAAATGTAAAGAGATAAGTTTTAACACCAAAAGATGATTCGTTAGCAATCGGAGAACCCGTTAATCGGTGGACGGCATATACAGCCCTTCGCGACATTGGTTATATTGCAGCAGTAAAAAAACGAAAACCTGCATTGTCGACCAAAAATGTAAAGGTACGTTTAAAATTTGCCAAAGAGCACAAAACTTGGACGTGAAACAAGATTAACGTGGGCACCTGCCGGTTAGGCCTAATCCCATTGTGTAGTATAACAGCACTTTACGACTGCCACCAATCGCAATTTGTGTGTGATAAAGTCACAATGAGTAGCAATTTATATAATATGGCAAGCCTTATCCAAGGCAAGCCTAGATCCATATTATAGCCTCTTGCTTAGGGGTTTGGAGACTATCCAAACTCCGTCTGTTGAGAGTGCAACAGCACACTTGATCGACCGTGCATCATACCTACATAAATCGATCTTAAACCACAACCACCCCGTGTACCCCCGAAGTGGACCTCACCAATAACCGGTCACAGAGAGGATAGGCTCTCTGTGGTACCACCGATTCCCATGGCACCAGTCCCTTGGGCACTGGTCGGGCCTCGAATCCAAATTCAAGCGTTTTCAATCCGACGATAAACAATATTGCTGGCGCCGCCCTGGTAAAAAAATAAAAAGCGCCAAAGCAAACTGTGAAGCACGGTGGAGAAACGTCATGGTATGGGGTTGCTTTACGTGAAATTGGTATTATAATGAAGAAAGAAGACTATTTGAGGATTTTGCAGAGTTATCTTCCCGATTTTGTAGATAAGACCGCCTATCCTGCAGAAGAAGTAATTTTTCAGTAGGATGGTGATGCAAAACACACTCCCAAAATTGTGAAAGAATGGCTTGGTGAGCAAAATTTTCAATTAATGCAGTGGCCGGCACAAAATCCCGATCTCAATCCAATTGAGAGTCAATCGTGAAGATACGGTTGGGACAGTACCAATCAGCCTCTAACAATTTGGACGAGATTTGGCAGCGGATCCAAAATAAATGGAAGAATATTCCAAAAAAAAATTGTGCAGAAATTGGTGGAAATAATGCCAAATCTCGTAAATGATGTCTTACAAAATAAAGGGCTTTTTTCTTAGAAATTGATGATTTAAGTTTAGAATTTAACACTGTTTTGTTAAGAACCTAATACTAAATAAACTACAAAAAAAATTTTGAATCTGCTATATTACCTTTATTTCTATGCCATCAAAAGTTTTCAAGGTACAAACTTGTACTCATTTGTGCACCTCACTGTATGTACATACAATATATACCCGCATACAGTTATGAGTACTGAGCCCAGGTTTTATATGGGAGATTAGTGGTTTTTTATCTTTTCTTTGCAACCATAATTTTTAGGTAAAGTTCATTTATTTTTTTTAATTGAAAACAATTTATCATTATCTTATTTTCTTGACTCAGATTTAAAATATTTATGGCATAAGGAAATTTCATTGTTTAAAAATCCTTAAGCTGATAGAATAACCATAAACTATAATATTGTCAGAAAACTCTTTGTTTATGCAAACTTATGCTTAATGTTCATTTTTAATTGAATTGAAACTTATTTTAATGTTCTCTTTTATGTTTATTTTGTTGGAAAAAAAACTTTGAAGTTTGAATTGTGTGTATGGAGTGGTAAGCTTTATTATGGGAAATTTTATCTTTTTTAAGGTTTATTTTTAGTATAAAAAAGTAAATCTTTAAATGAAAAAATAACTCGAATGTGGACCACATTACAATGGAAATAACATGTTTGATCTTTATCCAACACTATAGAAAATTAAGCGGATCTCAAATAACATCTCGTTACAGGTTTTATCAACTCCAGGGGCTTTTTGGTGTTTAAATACGTTATTGCCTTTTCAACATCACCGATTTCAAATCTTACCGGTACTACAGCACTAGCCTCGACAATTGGCAACTCAACTATATCAGTTGATATATTTGGGGTAAAAACCCCTTTCAGCAAATAAATTGCGTTTTTCGGTATCACTCCTTGCCCTTTTAAGAATATAATTTCTCTCGGCTCTATTTAATTTTGCCAGCAAAGACAAGATTTAACTTAAAGCATGTTACTGGCGATCACGGAAAGAAGGTATAAGTTGAAATTTTGGTAATATTTTGAATTACAGCCAGCACATCCCTGTGTGTCTTAGTCTTGCTGTTCGGCCAATAGCCATAATATCTTCTTAGTCGCATAGAACCAATATTTTTTAGTTCTATCCCAGTGGTAAAATTAAAGAGGCCTTCCCACTTCAGGCCTTCTATAAGGCATGCTTAGACTTTCTGTCGGATACAATCCTCATTTTTGTGTGCCTTCCAAAGAATTCCATTTAGAAGGCCTTGCTTCTTTCTTCTAAATGATCCAGTACACATTCCTACTTCGCTTCTCTTAGTAGGGAATTAGGAATGTGTACTCATTTTGTATGGCAAAAACATAATTTTCTATTTTTAGATTTCTCATTTATAAAACACAAAAGTACATTGAAATGCCCTTTATCTACTTCATTGCTGATTGCGATTGGGATGCTTCAATAGACCGATTGATAGTGCGCTAGTCTATCAGCCTGGAGGTTGACGGTTTGAATCCCAAAACATTTTAATATTTCAATTAAAAATAAATTAATAATAAAATTAGAACAACAATAAAAAAAAACTTGTCCATTAAATTAAAGACCTTCTAGCAGACAATTTTCGGAAGACCTTCTGGAACGCTTGCCGGCAGAAACGACAGTGGAAGGCCTGCTCCGCAATGACAACCTGTGTAAAAATGACATGATATTGAAATGCGAACGGAATTTAAACAGAAGGCCTTCTGCCTCCTAAAGCAGGAATAAAGCGGTATTTTAGAAGGTCTCTTTACTCCTTCTTTTTACCACTGGAATGTAATTGAAATCACTAGCAGAATTTTATTTTTAGTCTTAACATTTTTCCTATGTTTGAAGCTAAGGCAGTGATTCATAACTAGATTTCGTAACACCTTATTGATTTAAGGATTATTACTGCTATTAACCTTTTTTGAATTGTTTCAGGTTAAACATCGATACCAAGGTAAATTAATGAAACTTGAGATTTAATTTTCACGCTACTTGGCCGCTTTCATGAATACTAAGAAGAACTGTGTCATCAGCGAATGTCGATGTTTAAATTCGGTTGCTAGTTGGCGCATCGCAAGTCTAAAACATATAAAATGGGTCTAAATATACTATCTGAAGTAATTCTGACCTTAATTCTCTAATTTAAAAATTAAATTGAAAAATCATTACGAATTTTTCAATTGCCTCAGCTTATTTTTAAATACTTTTATAACTAAAATACACTAAATTCAATAATTGTGACACACTTCCTTTCTTTGCGCCTACATTCAGGCCTGATTAATTATTTTTTTTTTTTTATTTTTTGTATACAAACACATAGAATATCACCTTCCTACTTAACCTATTTTGATTTGCATTTAAAAAGTAGTTTTTATGTTTATTTTCCCTGCGTTTTTTATTTTTCCATTTGATTGCATATCATTAAGTAAGTTAAATTGAATTTGCTTTTAACCTTATTTCCGTTTTATTACCAAGTTTTTAATGTAATTTTTTACAGTTTCATTTCTCTTTTTTTCACCCAGACTCCATAATAAAGAATGCTGGAAGTGTGGGGGAGGGCTTGATTTGTTGAATGTTTATGGTGGTACTGCAACTGTAGTTGTATAGAGTTTGCGTTGTGTATTTTTTTATTATTATCAACATTGTGTAAAGTTGCGACATTTTTTCAAAACACGAAAATGGAAATGAAAATATCTTCTACGACATGATGTCCTTCCATTTCCACTATTTTACTCATTCATCCATTCCATCTGCTGTATCTGTGTTAATTTTTATTCATTTCTTTTGTGTTTGGTTTTTTATTGTTCCTATTGCAAATGTACGACGCACGTAGTGAGTGGGTAGATTCTGTGAAGTTGCTTATAGTCTTTTGTTTTTACTCATCATCATTGTTTAAGGATTCTGTTAAAGTTCTTTTGTTTTTTATTTTTGTATCAATGGTGTGAACAATGTCAGTGTTTTTGCTTTTCGTTTGATGTACTCTACATACTTTGTAGACGAACAATTTGAGAATAAATTTATATTTTTGACACAAATATAAATAGAATTTTTTCATTCTTTCTTTGATTTACCTAGTCACCCTTCTTAATTAATTATTTATTTCTATTTTGCAGCGTGAAAATACGAGAAAATACGAGAAAGACTTCGGCATAGGTATTAGATGTATACAGGAGACTTTGCATTACTGACCATAATTCCATACATTCTTACAGTATCTATCACATTACATATACACAATTGGGTAATATCTGTGTGTCCCTCGATTTCTGCTTTCAGATAGTTTTATTTGGAAGACCATTTTATGAATTCCATTTTATCCATATTAATTCGTTTATCGAGAGCTACAACATTCAGATTAATTCGTATGGTTTCGATTCTAATTCTGTCTCTAATGTATTTTATTTTCGTTTATTGAGTTGGTATTTTTCTTTCATATGCATGGGCCCAAGACTTATATCCGTAAGGGTAGGTAGATACGTTTAGTTATACATCGCCATTTTAGTTTTAGTTGACACTTCATATACTAAAAGGAAAACCATGGTTATGGTATGATCACAGGAACCACATTATGTTCTCTATAACAACATATGGTTGCGAAGAACAAATTTTAGTTGTTTGTAACATTACTTTGGTCCCGATAAAGAAGTTTTGGTTCAAATTGTATCATTAAATGGTTATTACATACAAAAAATTCAACATGGTTTGTTTTAACTATTAAATTTTTGCTCCACAGCCAAAGTTTTTTCGTACGTAATCAAAAATTCTTAAAAACAAATTATTTCTTAGACTTCCTTTTGTACCAAATGAAAAAGATGTTGGCTGAATTGGAAAAGAGATCCCCCGATCAAATGGATGTATGCAAGAACAACATGAACCAACTAATGAAGAAAATCTTGAGCTGTTTTAAGGATTTATAATTCTTTACTGTTTATTCCATGAACTGCGATGGTATGGATCATGTGCGATTGCCGTGAAATCGATGGCCAAAGTGTTCCCGCCTTTATGTTCTTGAAACATGGTTTGGAAGAGAAATAAATCAGTCAAGTGCGAGTTAGCCTCACGTAGGGTTCTGTACTATGTTTAGTACGCTTTTAAAAATTATTTGTTATTTTTTTCGTGTCTTATGGGGCACCCTTTATTTTTCAAATCAAAGTCATATTCGCGAAAATTGCATCGCTATTGGAACACCCTTTGAATTTTAGGAATTGTTGTTATAACGGCCATGGTAATACACTTTCTATAAAAATATTAGGCCTACCTATTGCGGTTGAACAAATAAGGTAATAAAAACGTGAAAAATATGTCACTGATGGATCATCCTTTAGTAATTAGGAATTGTTACAGCGGCCGAAGTACAACATCTACTGTAAACAATTCAAGAGTCTACGTATTACGGTTAAAAAAATAAAGCTATTTACGAACAAATCATGTCTCTGTCGGAACACTCTTTAATATTGTTATTTGTTATAACGACCGTGAAGATTCTTTTTCTATGAATATATCAACAGTTTAGCTCTTACGATTAAAAATTAAGTCACTATACATGAAAAACATGTCATTGTCGCAACACCCTTTTTTTTAGTAATTGTCATATCGACCACATATCTCCTGTACAAAATTTTAAGAGTCCACCTATTACGGTTCAAGAAATAAGGCGTTATACATGAGAATCACGTCATTGTCCGAACACCCTTTAATTTTTATTACTTGTTATAGTTTCCATAGTAATAAACCTGCTGTAAAAACTTCAAGAGTCTACTTATTATCGTTCAAAATTTAGGCCATAAACACGCAAAGCACGTCACTCTCAGAACACCCTTTATTTTTAATATTTAATTTTATATACTTGTTTATAAAGCGAACATAGTGTTAATTACTGTCTGCAAATTTTAAGTGGTTGCCTCCTATAGCTCAAGAAATAAAGACATAAAGGCAAATAACGCCTCACTTTAGTATTTATTGCTATTTATTGCTATAGTGGCCACAGTTATACACCTACTGTGAAAATTTCAAGAGTCTACCTATTACGGTTCAAAACTTCGGCCTTGTGCATACAAATCACACCACTATCGGAACACTCTTTAATTAAAGCGAACTAAGTTTTAATTACTGCTTGATTATTTTTAGTGTATTCTTCCTACAGTTCAAGAAATAAGGACATATTCGTAAATAACACCTCTCTATCGGAACGCCCTATAAGTTTTAATATTTGTTGCTATAGCGGTCACAGTTATACACCTTCTGTGATTATTTCAAGCGTATACCTATTATGGTTCAAAATTTAGGCCTTATACATACAAATCGCAACACTCTTTAATTTTTAGGTTTATATTTTTTATAATTGTTTATAAAGCGAACTAAGTTTTAATTACTGTTCTTAAATCTTGTGTCTATGCCTCCTACAGTTCAAGAAATAAACACATATTCGTGAATAAAACCTCTCTATCGGAACACCCTATAAGTTTTAATATTTGTTGCTATAGCGGCAAGAGCTATACATCATCTGTGAAAATTTCAATAGTCTACCTATTACGGTTCTAGAGATAAAAGGGGCTGACAGATGGACAGACATTGTAGCGAAAGCAATAGGGTGTCGTTTCAAGCCTTTGGATATGGAACCCTAACAATTATTCAAAGTTATTACCAACTAGTTAATGTTTGCTAATTTATGTATGTTTGTATTATTAAAAATAAAAATATTATAAATAATTTTGCATTTTAAAATGTAAAAAATGGCATATATTATAAGACATTTCCTAGTTTATAACCATATTATAATCATTTAATTTAACTATATAATGTTTATATTAACAATAATATGGTGTAACTACAACCATATAATTTAACCATAACATATTGCTTTTGGAGTTTGTTTCTTTGGGTGTATTTACCTAAGATATTATATTATTTTTCTAAAGATTAGTTTTTTATACGGTTTTCGCTTTTCGCGGATATTACCTCCAAAGGTATTCGAATTTTCTACGGGGATGCCTAGCATAAGTTTTAAAAATTATCATCCATTAGTATTTAAGAAGAGGTACGTGATTATTGCATGAGTTACGAGAGTATTATAGTTCTCCGTTAATGCAATACCTGTCCTTATATCTAAGGAAAAAAAGTAAACAGGAGAGCCCTTTTACATACCTGTTATGACTCCAATTACACAATTAAAAACTAATTTTTCGACATCTCACTAAATTTTACCTCAATTAAAAAAAATATTGTTTAATCCTTTAAATCGGCTCACTTAAAGGCTTCAAGATTTTAAAAAATTTTAATAATTATATGATTTTTGTCTATACTCGACTTACAGAGAAATCAAATTTTTACACGAATTCTCATTTGGCGGTGCGATTTTTCAGTAAATTTTATACCGATTAAAAAAAAATTTCGGTCAACCTATCCATAGGTTCGTTTCGCGGTAATAAATATTTTATAAATTATTGGTTGAATTGAATACTATCTCAACCGCATTCAATCCTTTATAGAAAGCTGTCGCATAAAAATATAAGATCCTTAGTTCTTCTCTTTGTTTTGAAAATTAATTATTCATAATATCGCTTTTGTTCTACATTCACTCTTGGTGTCTCTAGGATTTTACCCTGCAGTACAATATTATAGCAGTATTGTTCTTTTCTTACATTCACATAAAAATTGAAGAGTATGTGTTTATGCTATATATATGAAAGAACATTACAAATTAATAACAAAGGCAGCAAAGAACTTTATTTAATCGTGTTTCATAAATCGTGCGAAGTTTTCTCTAAGAACAGAGTTGGGTCACTGTAGTTAGAATTCAGGTCTAAGATTCTATCTGGCGTACTTTTTGTAAGTTGATTTTCGCATCTTTGAGGTCTACAATTAGTGTCATATTACTTGATTTTACCGAGCTATTTTCCATAGCCAGTTGAACAGGCTGGCCATTCCAATTAGGGTATTTTGTTAAATCTCACCACGTTTAGGACATTATATTGCTAGAAAATTTTATTCTCTAAGTTCTTTTAAGCTACAGTTTTTAGAAGAGGTGTGTATTCTGCTCAATAAATTTTTGTACTAGGAAAAGCCAACTTTAAGATATCAAAGACACAGTATCCTCTCATAATCATTAGAGACACCGAGAAATTTCCGTTTTGAAAAAATGCGTGATTGCTTACGTAAATCTTAAGCAGTCTAAAATATAACTTGTAGTCCACAGAGATACATTTTTGTAGAGGTGTTGGTGATTGAGATAATTTTGCGTTTTGAAATTAATTCGCTAGCTTATGAACCACTACATATATATTAATAAAATTTCATACGATTGGCCCCAAAGTAGGCAAACTCGGGCATTTATATTTTTGTATTAAATTTTACCAAAAGCTTATTCTACAAAAAATGTGCTTGGTAAAAGATTTACAAAAACATTTTTTTTTTTTTTTGAATAATCGGATGACCTTAAATTAGTTTTGTTTATTCATTTTATGAAATTTTGTATTCATATTATTTCTTGGGCCTATACATATAATAAAACAGTAACTCATTTCAAAAAAAAAAAATTTTGTGAGGAGGTATCTTAGTATCCTAATTACAATATATGTAGGATACTTTTTTTCCGCAAGAATTTCTTACCTCCAAGAGAAAGTGTAAAACTAGCAGTGAAAGTACGTCCAATTTTTACTGATCTTTTATTTTTGAAAGCGGGACGTTTTAAACAAGGTTGCGCAACAGATAGCGCAATTTTAAAATCATGACAAAACATGAACTACTTACCGCCAAATAGCAAATTGAATAAAATTTGTATTTGATTTTAATTTTTACTTTGTGGAAATAAATTGTTATAAAAAAATGTTAAGCACCTTGTACAGAGCTTTACAATAAATTTTAATATTCTAAAATTTTATATAAATTTTAGAATTTTATCTAGGGATGGGTATCTTTATATAAAGCAAATACGTAAAACTCTTAAAATTTGGTGTGGATTTACTTTCAAAGCAAAATCGAACAAAATATTGCCAGGGCCATACAACGTGTGTGGGTATAGCAAGTTAATTTATAAAATACAAATAAACAAAGTTATTTCTTGATTTGATCATTACAATCAATGAACAGCTTTAAATGCGTATCTACTGATGCTTTTCAGTAAAACATATCTATATATTGTAGATATGTATGTGCTCAAATTTCTGAATCATTTACGTATATTTTTTAGATGAATGTGAAACGAATTGAGCACAAATAGTGTAAATGAATTTATTTGTAATTGAATAAATAAATATTTGAACCACTAAAATGTATATTTGATTAAAAGGGTGTATACATTGATGTTTAAAAAGTTTTTTAAAAAAGTATCTTATTAAATCACAGTTTATTGCCATGAGGATTAGCCAAACCTTCATTATTACACATTGCTTACATCGCATCCATATTTCCGTAAAGTGACCTTGGTATCCCCGAAGTATTCGTTCAGAAGTTCTGAAAACAAATAGCTCCATCTTTTTATTATTCCTTTTTCGACATAAGAATTTAACCAAATCTTATATGGGAAACGAATAATTTTGTTTTTTTGATTTCTTTAAAACGCACCCTTAATAGTTGGCTTCGATTTCTACAATTAAATTTTTTCGTATTTTTCATTTTTGTGTTTCCATTCGTATCATTTGCCCATTGAGTACGAATGCCAATTGATAGTGTTTCAAGTGGAAAACGTAATTTAATCGTGTTGAAAATGAAATTTTTACATGCAGTATTTGCTATATTTATTGTGTTAAATACAATACAAAAAATGAAATAAAAAAAAAATAAATAAATTAAATTAAATTAAATGGCAGAATATCTTAACGTAATCAAAGTGTTGATTTACGAAATTCTATCAATTTAATTGAAATAGATAAATGAATATTAAAATGAGTTGAAATTAAATTCAATGATACTAAAATAAATTAAAATTATTTCCATCCATCTTATAAAAACTTTAACATTTGGTAAAAAAATTTAGCTAATTTGTTGACTTCTCTGCATTTTGCTGATTTTTAATCGTAGAATTGATTTGCCGATTTTGGCTAATGACTGTGTTTAGGTTACACTATTTGAATAAAAATTGTTCATACGTTGAAGCTTTAGCTTGAACAATTTAAATAAATTTAAAGATTTATTAGAAACAAAATATCTGAACATATTTTATCCCTGTCAATCTGATTGGCTCTGAATCGAAGGCGTTGTAAACTGTTTAGTAGATCTATAAGAACCATCAAAGATATCGAGGCACTTGCTAGTTTGTTTACATAAATCAATGACATAACGTTACTGCGAGTTAAATTGTATGAGCAAATCCATAAATTTCCAATTGACTGTACTATTTCGAAAAATAATGTTTACGTCTATCAAGTCGACTGTTTGACGCGCTCTATGTCATATGACGCCGTCCTTTTATAAAAACATAATTTTTATAAATATTGTATTAAATTGGGGCCCCAGGTAATTCGTATTGGCTCTTCACTACTCGCCGGACAGTAACGTTCTCACTTGTTCCATTTTTAAAGATGCCCGCATAGCGCAAAAATAGCTACGTGAAAAATTTCTAGAGTATTTTTCTCACTTCATATTGTCCATAAGGCAAAACAGGAGTATTATAATTTATCAGTATTTTACCATAAAATAAGTGGACGTTCTGGTACTGTGATGGCTCGAAATCAGAAGCAGGAAACGGATTTGCAACAGTCGAAGACAGTGGTCTCATAATCAAAAGAGGCTTATTACCATACTTCACCTCAATCTTTACATCTGAAATTACGGCTATCGAAGAAGCATTGAATGCAAAACCACCTGGAAAAAAGTTGTTGTAGGTTCGGACAGTTTATCATCAATCAATTCCTTATTAAAATACAACTAACAATGAACCACTAATAACTAAAGTCCGTGAAAACTTATTAAAACAAAAACATACCAAACTTCTTTATACACCAGGCCATATAGGTATAGCTGACAAAAATGCTAAAGATGCAGTTCTATCTCCTACAATAATTCATAATAACTAAACCTAAAAAGATATTATAAGCCACATATACAAAAAAATTATAAATGAAAACCAAAAATCAAAACTCTTTCCCCAAATGCTAAAGAATAAAATATGCCACAGGAATGTCAACAAATATCAAACAAAAAAATATTAAGACTTGGCCATAGCAAACTAACGCACCAACACCTTTTGAGAAAAGAAAATCAACCTTTATGCCCGAAATGCAATAACCAACTTACGATGTCTCATCTAGTATATTGTTATAATAATATAACGCTTTCAAAGAGTCTGCTGGAGGCAATTAAAATATTCAACTTTAAATTATTAAAAAACATCTACCCATAAAACATTTTTTAGTTGACATAGTTTCCAGGTTTAATTACCGTATGAAAGTTAAAACCCTGCGGGAAAATGCAACTTAACCAAACCACGTTTGACGCATAATAATTTACATACGATGTTTTTATTAAAATTATATTTTTCATTACATGTCAACTTCTGTTTTTTTTTTTTTTTTTGAATAACTAGGTTTGAACAAAACTAGAGTATAATAAAAATAATAATAAATAAATATGTTTACATAACAATGTTTGTTTTGATACTAAAATAATATTAATTGAAAAAACTAAAACAAGGTATATTTATCTTACTAGGTAGCCCAGCTGATTTAGTAGTTCGCCATGTCAAAAGTTGATGTGTTCAGAAATTTTATAGTGTAGAAGTGAGAAAGCAAAAAAACACATACACGCCTTCTCAATTTTCTTATATGTTTTTTGACATTTCGAACTACAAAGCAACAACAAAATCCCATGTTGTTCTTGTATTGTTGTATTTGATGCAGGGATGCCACTACCTAGTAAAAGAAATATACCTTGAACTAAAATTAACAAATTTGTTTTCAATGCTAACTAAAAAAGAAAACAAAAAAAAAACATAAAACAAAAAAAAAAAACATATAAAACATATTGAAAGAGGAAGGTGTGGTAGACTTTGTTCTAACCAACTCACATGATTGATTGAAATAGATTCTCTCGTATTTTGTTATATAAATTTAATTGATTAAATAAATGATATCTACAAACAAACACGTCCAAATGTATTCCACTCTGCTAGTGTCTAAAATAATATTTTCCCAATTTCATTAAAAATAAATCTCTTAAAATGTTAATATTATTCTCCTAACTCTATAGAGTAATTAGAAAAATATACAAACTGAAGCCTACTTAAGAATAATCGATTTATCTAAACTTAGAAAATACTGTAACAGCATCAGTTTTTTATATGAAATATTTTAAAAAGATGTTATTGGGGGTGCAGTTTTAATCGAAATGGATTATAAAACTACAATGGAAAATTTGTCTGTCTGTGTTCGCATCACGTAAATACTGCTGAAAGAATTTTAATAAAATTTTGTAAAGGGATACCTTAGCTTCTCGGTTAAAATATAGGATATCTTTTTCCCAAAAAAATTCTCATATCCAAGTTAAAATAGAGAAACTTCACGGCACTATTTACAGAACTCTACAGTAATTTTAAAATTTTATATAAATTTTAGAATTTTATCCAGAAATGGGTACCTCTACATAAAATACATAAACCATAACTGAAGCACTATAAGAGTAAGAGTATTAAGAGTATTAAAATTTGGTGTGGATTCTTCCAAAACTAAAACGAAAAAAAATATTATCAGCAGGCCTACGAGGCACATAGGGGTGTTTTGGTAATCTAGACAGACACTACTTTTTATTGAGATTATATTGGCTATGAAAAATTATTGAGTGCGCCTAGATTAATGAAAATTGGCAGAAAAATCTACTATCATTATAGGCTGTTAAAGCTATAAAATAAAAAAAATCGTGTCAAGGAGAAAAAAGTTTCCATTTAAAAAGAATTAATCCCTCCTCTGAAAAATTAAATTTTTTTAAGTTTTCCATACTTTTGTTTAGCAAATGCAACTTTTATAGCCAGCGAAGGTTAAAAAACATAAACTTGGACCCTGCTATTTTCGACCGACCCATTTTGTGGACGTTGACATAAACTATTATTTGAAAAAATAATGTAATTATTAAGAGAAATGGATGACATGCGCCTTAATACCATAAAAATACAATATTTAAGTTTTTATGGACAGGCGAAGGTATCTGTCCGATCCCGACCCTGAAGCACACGTGTGATTATTTTTTTTAATTTTTAAAAATAATCATTTTGAAGCTTTTATGTCGAAGAGAAGAATATTAATAAAAGTCATTTTTGTAATTTATTACTTTTAATTTATCTGAGAATAATTAATTTATGCATAACGTGCTGTGCCCGCCACTTCGTCAGCATTCTTATTTTACTTTGAAAGTAATCCACATTAAGAGTCTTAATTTTATAGTGCTTCACATATGGTTAATGTAAATATTTTATACAAAGGTACCCATCCCTGGGTAATTGCTTAGAAATATAAGCTTTATATATATATCTAGAAATTTTTATAAAATTCAGAAATTATTGTATAGTACTGTAAATAGTGTTTTAAATTACACGCTGACAAAAATAGGAGTTGCTGCCAAGTTTGCAGTACCATTGAATTGGTAAAATTGCATACTTTCACTACTTATTCTCCCGCTTTCTTGGTACTGAGATATTTTTACGGGAAATAAATATCCTATATTTGAACCATGAAACCAAGGTACCTCGACATAAAATTTTATTATAATTCATTTAAAAGTTTTTACGTGATGCAAACACAAACAGACAGACAGGCAGAAAATCACAGATTTATTATAGGTATAGATAATAAATAATTTACATTAGTAGCAATAGATTACATTTAAAATAATAACAATTAATTTATTTAAAACAACTTTAAAATCAAAATCACTTTACGACCGACAAAAAGGTTTCTCCTTACTCGTATCTAAGATGAACAAAAACAGAAAAAGCTGAAATTTGAAAGAAACCCAAATCGGAACGTTTTTTTTTCTACAACATAAAAGTTGAGTTCGTAAATTTTATTGAGATATATATAGCATTTTAGGATGGCGATAAACAAAACCTTTTCGCTTTTCTTTTGACAATAAAGTAAACAAAAAGTCCTTTTTTCGATTTCGAGCGAAATTTTTTGTCGTAAAAATTTAAAATAAAAATTTTCTAAAAATTAATATAAGTAGCTGCTAATATAGCCTTTCACATAAAAAAAACTCAATACAAAATCTTTATTCGCTTAGCCACCAAAAATATATTGCAAACCTCTCCAAATCGTATAAAAACGTATGCGATTTAAGGCCGGGCCACATAAAATCCGTCATACTTTTTCTTTTTCAACTGACAAATAAGTTAAAATACGTGTTTTTTATAAGTTTTTTTTCAGAAACAGTACGTCTCCGTCAACGCAAAGAAAGTTGAGCATCTTTTATCTTTTGATGTGACGTACGTTGTTTGACTAGTTTGATAGCTACCAAGTGATTTTTTCTATGTTTTGATTAAGGTTTTATGTTAAGTGGCAGCAAAAATAAAACAAAATACAAAAAATAAATAAATTAAATTAAGTAGTTTAGTGTTTTCTTTCCTGATTTAATATCCGTCAACAAAGTACTCATTGTTTCAACCTAGTCCGTCGGTATTTTAATCACAGTTAAATACTTCAAAGTATGACGGATTCTATGTGCCCCGGCCTTTACTCAACTTTCCTGCTTTTAAGAGTGTCCCAAAACGATGAATCTCAAGCCAAAGCCTTAAAAATTCACTACACGATGCAGAATTTTGATATCTGTCGAGCTGCGTACTTAAATTTTTACATTTTTAAAAATTAATTTTTAGCCTAATGTCCAACTAGATTGTTAAAATACCCCTTTGTGCCTTAATATAAAGTCAATATTTTGTTCCCCACACTAAATTTCAAGACTATTACTTTTATTGTGTAATTACCCATCCCTGGGTAATTACTCAGGAACAGAGTTTTATATAAAATTCTAAAATTATTGCAATGTTCTGTAAATAGTGTTTAAAATATCCCGCTTTCAAAAATAGAAGGTGCTTTCAAGTTTGTAGTACCACTAAGGGATATTAAATAAAATAATTATATCTATGTATTATAAAATAATAACGAATAGTAGTAAGCTATTTTTAAAATACAATCATCTGTATAACTTTTGCTAAAAACTCCCATAAAATAATTTTACGATCATCCTCATGTCTTTAACATCATGTTTCTTCACGTTTAGCTGATTTTACTTTCAGAGTCTTTTTTTCAATTCCTATAAATTCTTTATATGCACACACATATACTCATAAGTCATGATGCCATACATTGTAATGTTTTCTTTCTTTTAGATTTCATTTCTTTTCAGCTGTGACTACGATTTTATCGTTCCGTTGCAACCAGCAACATTTTACGAACTTATCTTTATTTTAAAAAACATCTTCATTTGAATGTGCATCCAATACTAGTGTATTATACTTTTTTTCAAATTTGTTTGCAAAAATAGGAAATATGCACTATGCGGCCCTAATAAGGCTAATGTAAACTTAGCGATACTTGTAGCATACAAAATAGTGTTGCTGTTAAATGCATTTGTACGGCAGATGGGTTAAAAGAAAATAGTAATTTCCTTAATACTAGAACGTGTATTTGGATAAAACTGCAAGCAGCCAAAGCACATGGATGTGGCAGATAGTTATTTATTTATTTTAATGTACACTTTTGCTTCCGCCACTCAACTTGATTTAATTTTTATATATGTATGGAAAAAAAAAGTAACTTTATTAATTTTTTAAGCGATGCACATTGGGTTGAAGGATTTCCAAAATAGGGATTAATTCATAGAAGTTTCAATTTACAAATAATATTTTTTATGAAAATATATAGGCAGTTATAATTCCACCATTTCGAATGAACAAAAATATAGGAAGATTTTTCAAACTTTTTATGCGCTTGTTTGTTTCATAAAGTATTGGCGTTTACACAATATTCCTTATTGCCCTGAAGCCAAGTACAAACTGCGAATTTTAAAAGTTAAATAAAACAACAGTTTTATGTAACACTTTTCGTTACTACAATGGGTGGACTCAGTAAACCTAAAAGGTAAAGGCAGGCTCGAATGGCGCTCAAAGAGTCCTTGGGCAGGAAAGCCAGTAAGGTACTGCAAGCTGGATAACTGCATTGGTGACAGGTCATGGAAACTTCAAGTATCATCTAGCAAAGATAAAAAACGAAGATGATACTTCCGGCCTGTGCCTGGAAGAGGCTGAGACGGTAACGCACATTGTGGTTGAATGTCCGGCACTGGCTAGCATAAGACTTAGGACCACTGGTAGAAGCTTGTTAAATGTGGATGCCATATGGGATCTAAGGACAGTTAACAGTCGACAGCCTGAAACCACTAAAGTCAAGATTAAAGGCTTGCTGTAGCACATGATCTCTATCAGGGTAAGGTTGCCGTAATTAAATTTGTGTTGTCTATAATCCTAGAGGACGGAAGGGGGTCGAAAAGGAAACCGTTAAGGAAGTGGTCTGCTTCGATATTTCCCCTACACCTTTAATTGCAGAATCACTTTTACTCACAATATTCCAGAAAAACGTCAAAATAGCAGAAATGATAGATAGTTTTCACAGAGTAAAATACTTTTAAGTGCGAAACAATTTTTTTTCGATTTACTTCGTTTTTCTTCAATTTCGCCGTTTCATATAAAGATTTTCCACAAATTCTATAAAGGCAATGTACACCAATACAACACTTCATGTCGGACAAAATGAAGAAACCCTTTACGACAAATGCTGCGATGAGGCAAAGGTACCCCCTTTCGCCGGTGATCTGAGCTGTCGTTTTAGGTGAAATTTTGAAATAACTATCCACAAAAAGAAGAGGACTTGTATGCGTTTTTTCGAAGATCTTGACCTTGCGGATTACTTGTATTTTACACAATTTGATTAATACGTTGAGCAATGTTAATAACCTAGTCAAGCTAGCACACCGCGAAGATTTGAAAATAAATATTGCATAAAGTGCAGAGCATTTAAATAATGTTGCTGACAATCATATCAAAATATTAAACCAAGCAATTCATCCTATGGAATCTCTTTGTTATCTGGGTTCCATGACGTCGACGTCGACATATC
Source organism: Phasia obesa (assembly GCA_949628195.1). Taxonomy (NCBI): domain Eukaryota; kingdom Metazoa; phylum Arthropoda; class Insecta; order Diptera; family Tachinidae; genus Phasia; species Phasia obesa. The sequence goes on along the minus strand of OX451215.1, from coordinate 65,419,517 downwards.
AATTCGATTTTGCCGTTAATTTCTAAAAACTCTTATATAAAATCTTAATCATCTTCTAGTTTTAGTACTTCAATTGATTTTTTTTATATTTATATCACATCTAACTATAAGCCACACCCTGCAAATAATTTAAGAAAAAGTTGCAATACTTCGGTATGATGAAAGATTGTTGTTTTTCTTGGCAATTTTTAATCGGTTGCTTTGAAGCTGCTTATGTGGTGATGTTGACTGGTTGGTTTAGATTTTCATTGCTAAACTAAGCATATCGATATCAATAAATCATGCAATAATGTTATTCTGCCATTGAGCGATGGTCTTGCCGGATATCAAACCACATTCAAGAAAACTGAAAAAGTAATTCTGCTGCTGCATCAAATGGCAAGTTTATCTTCATTTTTAGTTTCGATTTTTTTACATTTTTGAATGCCTTGGATATGCCATGTTTTTCTTAAATATTTTTTTTTGTTTTCTTTGCCACAGTTTTTCTTTTCCCGGAATATTATACAAACCCAGCAAACACGCTAGCTTATTTTTATATTAAGAATTATATCAAATCAAACTCTTGTTTTAAGTCTTTAATGCTTAAAATTAATCTGAAAATTATATAAAAAAAATTCTTTTAATATTGAATATTTGAAAATTTATTAGTCGAACTATTTATTTTATATACAGATGATTTTTTAAGTCAAGCTTAAGTTCGTTTTATTTATTCTCTCAATCACCCAAAAAAAAAAAAAATTGCGAAATTTTTTTTAACAAAAACATTAATTTTTAAAAGCTGGTTTTATTTTCAGCTAGCTGTTCCCACACATGTTGTGCACCTCCCGACAATATTTTGTTCGATTTTGCTTTGAAAGTAATCCACACAAAATTTTAAGACTTTTACTTACTTACTTTATATGAAGGTATCCATCCCTGGAGAAAATTCTAAAGTTTATATAAAATTCTAAAAGTTATTGTACAGCTCTGTAAAAGACAGAAAAAAAAATTGCTTAAAATATACTGATTTCAAAAGTAAAAGATGCCTAAATTATGCAATACCTTTAAATCGGTAAAAAATCGGCGTACTTTAACTAATTTTTCTCCCCTTTCTCTTGGAAATAAGAAAATATTGCAGAAAAAAGGATACTATATTGGAATCAGTATACTAAGGTACCTACTCACAAAATTTTGTTAGAATCAAGCCAGTAGTTTTTACGTGATGCGAACACAAAAAAAAGACAGACAAGAAGTGAGTTCCTTTTTTATATACACGGAAAGAAAAAATATGGTTGAGGTAACCATAATCAAAGAGCAACATATTATGGTTGTAGTGAAACCATATTATTTTTGAACATTATAATATTATGATTAAATTAACGATTATAGTATTGTTAAAAAATATGAAATGTTATATGAAATACCAGTTTTTAAAATTTTAAAATACAAAAATATTTATTATTTTTTATTAATGATTTTATATAAAAAACAGATGATTTTATTAATACGTAAATAAAAAATTTAATTAGCATTTTTCTTCTTCCAAACCGTGTTTCATGGATATAAGAGAGGGAACACTTTGGCCATCGATTTAACGGCAGTCGCATATGGCCCATACCATCGCAGTTCATGGATTTACCAGTAAAGAATTGTTCTTGGAGACATCAATTTCAGGGGATTTCTTTTCCAGCAAACACCTTTTTCACGTAGTCTTACGAGTACAAAGTAAAGTCTTTATTGTCTCCGAAAGCACTCTTGTAAACTGTGATTGAGAACAACATCAACGCTGGTCTCAATGGTTGAGTTTGTATCCTCATCAGCTTCTTCAGCTCAGGTATAGAAATCTTCACTTTTATTGTCACCTGGTAAATTACATTACCGACAATTTAGTTTTGTATCTGCGAACATTTTATCATCAGTAATATTCTCACTGTTGATTTGCATGATTTCGAATTTTTATTAATTTTTCTGGTCTAAAAATTAAAAATAAATTACAGTTTCACACCGAAAGGACTCGAATTGCGGATATCCAGAGAAGAGGTTGCCACGCGCTTAATTCAACAGCGAAAAAGAAATGATTAAATATTTAATTTTAAATTGAATTCCCGAAACAATTGTTTATACATTTTTTATTATTTTTTTAAAGCACAAACCAATAAACTCCGATGACATAAACAAACAAATAATTTTTATTTTTAATCTTCTGGTTACCTACGAAAAAAACTTTGGTTGTGTATTAAACATTAAATAGTTAAAACCAACCATGTTGAATTTTTTGTACGTAGTAACCATTTAATGATAAAATTTTAAACAAAACTTTTTTACCGGGACCAAAGTTGTGTTACAAACAACTAAAATGTGTTCATTGCAACCATATATTGTTACAGAGAAAATAATGTGGTTCCTGTGACCATACCATAACCATGGTTTTTCTTTGCGTGTATATATAGAATACTTCAGTTTTATTTCTTAAAGAAACCGCTGCGGAAACCTATTTTATTTTCCTTGAAGTTAATTGGAATTTGTTTTAGCGAGGCAACTTGTTGTAAGACATCCCTGCCAGCCAAAAATTTTTGAAGATGAAATATTAGAATATTAGTAGACCCGTACAAAATGCAAGATGTGATTAGATATAGCAATAATTTATAGACGTTTAAAAGTTATTGGATTCATCTAGGGTACCATACAAACTGAAGCTGAGAGACTACAAAAGACAAATTTCCGTATCTGAAATGCTGCTCGAGCACCACAAAATCAAGTCCTTTCTGGATCGAATTGCTATATTATAATAATCCAAAGCGTATGAAATCGTAAGTGAAGCCTACCAGGAACATCCAATTGACGCAGCATAATGGCGCCAAGAGAATTCTCTGCATTTGGTGGAATCAAAATAATGTAATTTTTTATAAGATCTGAAAGTCTGGGGTAATGATTACGCGAGAAGTATTGAAGGTAAAATTTAAACGTTTGAACAGAACATCATGCTTTGCGAGCAATTAATTAAGAAAATAAAAAATTAAGAAAATACAAAATACAATACATTTATAACATTTTGCCCCGATCATACATTGTAGAATGTCCTAGATGTACTACGCTTTAATTTAGGACAAGATATCAAAATTTGTCTCCATTCGTTTCTGGCTCAAGAGATGAGAAGTAAGTTTTAAAATGTTGCGGTACCCAAAAAAACTAATTACCCCCGACAGCCGAAGATAGACATATTTCTTTGAAACAAAAGAAAATGGCTGATTTGTCTTATAAAATTGAAGAAGCCACACGTAAACAAGATGAAATCACCAATGAATTCATTAATCAAACCAAGGAACAATTGGAATCGAAAATGGAATAACATGTTGAGAAACGTTAAGCTTATATTAGTGACTTAAAAGAAAAATTAAAGATTCACTCTCAAGAAATTGAAAAAACTCGAGAGCAATTGAAACAACAAAAATACATTATTGAAGAGAGGTTTAAAACTGCTCAGTCATTACGCGATGAAAACATCAAGAAAATGTTGGAATGTCTAAAGGAACTTAACACTATCAAAATTGCAGAAATCAAACATCATATTGATCAATTGGAATCACAAAAACCAGAGGAGAAGGCCCGTTTTATTGAAAATAAATTATATACCGCTGAATAAAATCGTGAAAAGAAGATAAAAAAAAAATTGAAAAAGTTCATAATCTCGAACGTCATGTTAAATTGGCACATCAAAATAAGGCTGCAGCACAGCCGCAACAATGGAGCGAAGATAACTAAACATCAAACTAACAACAGCCAGGAACATAAGAAAAAAAAAGAATTATAATTATTTCAAATACATCAGTACGAAATTGCGCAAAATAAACCAGAAAAATATAATAATTGTAATAAATTAAAAAACTTTGAAACTGGAAGTTTTTCATTTTCGATTGTCAGTCAATTTGTTCATTTATGACAACAGTTTTTTCTTACTTACAGAGTACAGCAGAAAGGTCGGACGTTATTAAAATGGATAATACTCACTGCTTATTTTGAAAACAGTAGTGCGGCAGATCCCATCCGGTTCATTTTTAACACTAATAACAATTAAAGCTATTGTTTTTGCATATAACAGTTCTCTCCAAAATAATGAATGCAATCCCAAAATTTTCGAAACTATGCCCGGTAGATTGGTGGGATTAAACCTTTTGTACCTTGTCTGGTGCCTTGACAAATGACATTTTAACTCGAACACGGACAGACGGACATCGCTTAATCAATTTTTCTATGTACATATAACGATCCAGAATATATATACTTTATGGGTTCGGAAATGAATATTATAGAAATTACACACGGAATCACAAACTTACATAAATATACCCTCTCCCCAAAATACAATTCAAGATTGTAGTATTTAATATGAATATGTTTTGTGATGAATAGATAGGACCAGGGATTACGCAACAACTCGAAACACTTATAGCTTAACCAAAACAAGCGCATATGTATTGAAGAAACTTAAATAAGAGCGCAACGCTCTGTAATAAATGATCAGATTTTGTTTAGTAAAATCTAATAAATGTAAACGCAAAATAGAGATAAATCGCTAGATAAAGCAAAAAATAATTTTAGTTATTTTTTGCTTTATCTTAACAAAAAAACAATAACCGTTTGTTTGCACCCAACTCTTTACTACCTAAGATCTGTTAAAATTGGATTTTCCAATTGCCAAGCGTTGACTCTGGTATTTAGGTTTGCTTCATACATTTTGTATGTACATGCAAATTTTTGACAGTTATTTTTAGCTGTTAATAAATGAAAATTGTTAAAGTGTACGGCCACTTGAAGAATGTGAGTTTCCATACTCGTTTTCCAGAAATGCTATTTTTTCTTCATGGAATGTCAGTTAAAGTTCAAATAATTAATAAAAACCGATTGCTATCTTGGAAAAATATCTTATTTTAAACGTTTGACTCTGTGTGTGCTGGGGTAGCTTTTACCTACACATCCATATGAATGAACAATTTTACGAGCATAGTTTATTCCTGATGAGAAAATATTTTCAATGGAAAAAATTGTAAAAAAGAAAAAATATTGATAGATGATATTTTAAAATGATGTTTACACATTTAAGATGAAAAAAAAAAATAAATGATGTTTCATTTCTTAAATCTTAAAACAAGAAACATCACCACAAATTTAACATTTTAGAACAAACCTTTTCAAGTACTTTTGTTCATAAAAAAGGAGCGTTACAAGCAGTAGAAAAAAAAAACTTACGAAACGTCACGTTGTATACCTCAGGCGACCTTTTAATTATATTTTTAAGGACCTTTTAAACACTTGTTTTCTCCTATTTTTTTTTTTTTTAATTTTAACAGACTAAAAGACATTGAAACGTCGACAGTACTTTATGTTAAGGGTTCGTAATAAATTACATTTGTTATTTGCAATAAAGGTAAGCAGGTTTTTATATAAAAAAAATAATTTAATATATTAACGTGCATCCATTTTTCTTATTCTTTTTCTTATTACTTATATTAAGGATTCCGTACCCAAAGGGTAAAAACGTAACCCTATTGTTTTCGCTACAATGTCTGTCCTTCCGTCTGTAAGCGCCTTTTATCTCTGGAACCGTAAAATTTCAAGAGTCTACCTACTCTGGAAAATTTCACAGAAGATGTGTAGCTGTTGCCGCTATAGCAACAAATACTTAAGCTTATAGGGTTTGCCGCTAAAGAAAGGGGCAGACACATTAAAATTTACAAACAGTAATTAAAACTTAGTTCGCTAAATTAACTAAGTATACAAATTAATTACATTAATTAGGTATAAAAAATAAACCTAAAAATTGAAAGGTTTTCCAATAGCCATGTGATTTGCATGTATATAGCATAAGTTTTGAACGATAATAGGTAGACTCTTGAATCTTTTACAGGCGGTGTATTACTATGGCCACCAGTACAATTTAAAGGGTGTTCCGACAGTGACGTGATTTGCATGAATATCGTAGAGTTTTTAAAACATAATAAACATATAATCTTGAAATTGTCATAGATAGTGTATAGCTATGACCTCTGTACAAAACAGTAAAAATTAAAGGGTTTTCCAACAGTGACGTTATTTGCATATAAAACCTTATTTGTTGAAACGTAATAGGTAGACTCATGCAATTTGTACATAATATGTGTCGCCACGGCCGCTATGACAATTACTAAAAATTAAAGGGTGTTTCGACAGTGACATGTTTTTCACATATAGAGATTTATTTTTTTAATCGTAATAGCGGACTTTTGATTTATTCATAGAAAAGGAATTAACATGGCTGGTATAACAAATAATAAAATTAAAGGGTGTTCCGAAAATTAAAGGGTTTTCCATCAGTGACATGTTTTTCACATATATTACTTTGGGTTTTGAAGTGCAATAGGTAGGCTCCTTATATTTTTATAGAAAGTGTATTACCATGGCCACTATAACAAAAATTACTAAAAATAATCATTTAATTTTTTAAATGTGAATTTATACAGTGTGTAAATTTATGTCGGTAATATAGCAATAAATTAAGCGGTTTTGCGAAAGTGACAAAAATTTACGTATGTATGTAGCCTTATTTTTGAAGTCGAACGGCTAGACACTTTAAACCCATGGAGATTATGTATAAATTTGTCCCTTATAAAAGAACAAATAATGACAGGATTTTGCATATATAATCTTATATTAGAACAGTAATAGACTGATACTTAAAATTTACTCAGATTATATTTTACAATATCTACTGTAACAACAAGTAACAAAAATAAATTTATTAAAAATAAAACGTGGTTCACTAGAATTTGACCTTCTCTTCTAAAGATTCTAGGCAGACACTAGATATTTACACAGGATATTTAGTACTATGCTCTAGTGTAAAAAAAAAATAATTAAAAATTAAATTAATTAAGACGTAAATCGTATTTTTAAAGTTGTACTGATCATAGTAGGGAACCCTATGTATGTGAGTCTGACTCGCATTTGACTGATTTATTGTCTATTGTAGCTGAAGTTATAACAGACACTATAAATATCTACCTGTTTATAGCATAAATTTTTTTCCAACTAAAGAATATTTTCTTGATAAAATTTATAAGTAAATCTCAACGGGCCGCCTACATATAGAAAAGGTTTTCATTTTGTTCTATTAGTAAATTATTCCAATCAGAATACATACAAGTCAAACGCCATTTGACATAACTAACCGACCATCAGGAGTATAAGAGTATTTTGTACCCAATTAGTGAAGATCAAATGCATGGTAGAGCAGGAGCAGGTGTATACTCAATCGAGATAAACCTGCGTTAGGGGGAGTTCGTCTTGGGTTGCGGCATGTGTTTGATCACGTTCTGGATAGTCAAATGCTTGGAAGAAAGTTTGTCATTGAACTTGACAACTAGTCGGTTGTGAAGTGGCAAGTGATCTAGTGCTGGAATGTGTTTTAAAACATAACAGTAGAAGTCAGTACTTATAGACAGGCTCTAGTTTTGCTCAAAGAGCCTCTTGGCAGGAAGGTCAGCTGGTGTATAGATGTAATAAAAGTACTGCTGAATCCGAATAAACGCGTTAGTGCCAGGTCATGGAAGCGTTAAGTATCATCTAGTCAAGATGAAAATCGAAGAAGATAATATCTTCAGAATGTGTCTGGAGGAGGCTGAAATGGTAGCGCAAGTTCCGTGTAAATGTCTATGACTGGCTAGCATAAGGCTTACGACCACGGGCAAAAACTTGTAAAATATAAATTCGAAGGGAAATCGAAAGCTTGGACAAATGCTAGCAATTACTAGAGACTCCGTGATGAGAAGGAAGACCGACAGTTATCACTCGATAGTGTGAAACCACTAATGTTAGGAGTAGAAGCTGGTGGTAGCACATGACTCAATGGAATTAAGGTTGCCGTAAATTACAAATCAGCGATTTTTGGTTGTTTTTAGGTTGATAGGGTTTTTCTGCTTTGATTTATATTAAAGGTCTTTCTAGAAAGCAATACACATAAAAGTAGCCAATAGAGCCACAGTGTGCCCATTGATAACCACACATTTTCCAATGTGATGAAATTTTTTTGCTTTTGTCCGGACATTTTTACAAAACTTAGTCCAGGAAGATCCTAATTTTTACAAAAAAATAGTTTACAAAAAATTAATTTTTTTTCAAACTAAAAAAAAAATTTGCAATAGTTTTCTAAATAATTTCCAATATTTTTTTTTTAAAAAAGTTAAATAAATTTTTACAAAAATATATAAAAAAACAATTTCCAATATATTTTCTATAAAATTTTTAGTTTAACTTTTTCCAATAATTTTTTCACAAACATTTTCTATATAATTTTTGAAAAGATTTTCAATAAATCGGTTTCAATAAGATTTTTGCAACAAATTTTCAAAAAAATTTTTACACAAAATTTTAAATAAAATTTTTACAAAAATATTTTCTATAAAATTTTTACCAAAAAAATTTTCTTAAAATTTAAATACAAAAATTTTACAAAAAATATTTTAAAGCAGATATTTAAAAAAAAAATTTTGCCCAAAAATATTCTATAAAATTTTTACAAAAAAAAAATATCTATAAAATATTTACAAAAATTTTTACACATAAATTTTAAATAAAATTTTTACTAAAAATTTTTTATAAAATTATACAAACTAATTTTCTATAAAATTATTAAAATAAAAATTTTACAAAGAATTTCTTAGAAAATTTTTTTCATAGTTGGGCATTTTAGGCGACGATATATACCGTATACGAAATATTGCCTTTTTTAATGCGGTTGTCTCTTAAATTAAATCAATTTTGTACCTATGTTTGTAAAAATAAAATCACCGTGGTGAAGCATATAGAAGATTTGGCACGGCCGAATATAGCATTCCTACTTGTTTTTTTTTTATTTTTTATAATATTTTTACTTATGTATTAAATTAAATTAATAATTAGTGTTAATCATCATATTTGTAACCTAATGCGTTCCTGTACTCAGTCTTGTTTTACAGGAAATAGAATTAATTAAATAAATAAAATGAATAGTTAGTTTAATTTTTTTATATTTGCAAAATGTCAGTTAATGTCATTTTAAATTTCTACAAACCATAAAAGTTTTTATTACGTTAATGGAATTTACTTGAGAACCTCAAATATTCTTTTAATCTTTAAGTGTTTATTTGTTCTCGTTGTGTCAATTAGTTTGCCCTGTAGAATTTGACTACTAATTATAGTAATTTTAAGTAAAAAAGGAAAACCCCATTTAAATAATCCATGCATTTAGACAATTAACTTTAGAAACCTTTCAAGTTTAAGTGCAAATAGTAGAAAAGTCCTGTCTAAAATTGCCGTTGGTTTAAAAATTGTTTTTATTTTACAAATTAAATTGTTTTGTGAATTTCTGTCTATCGGTATTTTGAACCCCTGTTTTTATAATTCAAGTACTCAAGGCACATGTTCATTCATTTATTAGGTTACTTTTATTTTTCTCATCATGGATTAACAGTAGAGTTCATGTTACGAAACTTATAACAATGATGGATACACTTAAAGAAATATATTAGATTAATGGGGAACGTTTTGTGTCGCTTCCTCTAGATTATTTCAAATGCTTTAACATAATAATTATATGAATATTATTTGAACTATTTTTTAAATGAATAAATTATTTATTTAGGCTTAAGTTCTTAATTATAAAGAGATAAAGAAAAATTAGACACCAGCAGAGCAGAATGCATTTTCTAGACAGCTACGTCCGTCATCAGTACTCTTCGTATCTATCTACCTGGTAGTTTCAATTGTTATTAATTTTCTATTTAAACAAACTTATCAAAGAAATAGAATATGAAAATTTTTAATTTTACATAGGAGATAGAGCTTTTTGAAATTGTTTTACACTTTTAAACACTATTTATTTTTATATTATACTGCTAGTGTCTAAGTTTTCTTTATCTCTTTATAATTAAGAACTTAAGCCTAAATAAATAATTTATTCATTTAACATAATATTTATTATATCTTCAAAATATATGAACTTACAATAAGCGCTCAAATCTTAGGACTAAAAGTAAAACAAAAAATTAAAATATATATATTTAAGTCCAGCCAGTGCCAGAGAAAATCTGTATGTTAACACGGTAGTTTTTATCACTTATCAGAAGCAACATTTCTCCTTCTTAGTCGAACGTAACCACGATCATTCAGGATCTTGCGGGCCAGTGGAATTGGATGCGTTTCAAACTCAGTAAGACACAGCTCTACGTCTTTTAGTGCTCTTAATGTTATTTTTTATATTTTAGCTGGTATTTTAGTTGGTAAAACTATTTCTCGGAGGTAAATGATCAGACAATAATTCAAGTGATGCTTCAACTTTAAGCATATCTCCTGCAAAGCCTTTTGCTATGCCAAAATCAATAACATCAGGAATTTTCTGTGGACCGGTAGGCCAATAAGTTGGATATCCACTAGAAATCACATTTAAGCGCATTTTTGAAATTGCGTCAAACAAGACACGACCCTTCGGATTGATTAGTCTTATCACAATGAATGTGTGTTTTACGTTGTAATCGCCACCTGCTATAAAATGGGCTGCTAGTAATTTTAAAAAGTCCCGGTACTGACATGAGGAAATTGTTTTCTTAAATGAATAGAATTACCATCAAAATCACTAAAGAATCACTTGTCGCAATGCCTTGTAGGCTCAATTTTCACTACTGCATTTTAAAATTATTTAATAGATAAATTAATAATTCTAAGATGGACTTTATTTACATTTTTCAAATTTTAAAAATTGCAGAACATACTTATCCAACATTTAGGAAAAACATTATTTGACTCTCTTCGTTACTCCTCTTATTTCGAATTTTAAACAGTTCATAAGCGAATACCGGAACGGAAATTCCTTCTCCGATAATTTCGTTTTTGTTACATGCGTAAAATAAGGCTGCGCTTAAAGTCCAATCCCGTACTCTTTATATGTTTATGTGGGTCCCTTTACCCTTTTCTAACTTTCTAAAATATTTTTATTTTTTTGTTTGAAAAACAAATTTACTACGAGTTCCACGATGTCACGATGTTGTTAAAACAAAAACAAATTCAAACATTTTGTTTTTGTTTTAAATGAATTTGTACTAACGATTGACATCGAACGCCATCGGCGCCAGGTTCGTATCCCTAGGAAGTAAAATATTCATAATCTGGCTATACTATATATAAAAGCCTGATTAATACTAGGGACGCTACATATGCAGTGTTACCAAATGTGAAGCTTGCCTCTTCTCATTTATTTCACCGACTTTACACTACTCTATCCCTTTTCCTAAGAATGCAATACAATTAATTGGTAATCATAATTACCTAAGTGTTAACTTCTGTTAAAAAAAAAATATGTCTTAATTTAAGATGTCTGCCTATTACGGTTAAATCACGTCACTATAGAAACAATCTTTAATTTTTAGTTATTTTTGTTTATGGTTTATGCTTTTTAATAAGGTGAATATAAAATCGCCTCAGATTCTTCAAAATAAATCTTCCACTGTTTTTAATCTTCCACGTTTATACTCGACATTGTTTTTATACAGGAATGTTGCTAAAAATGTGTTACCAATATTGGGGTTAATTAATTAAAGCCTTACATTGTATTAGTCATCACACAATAAAATTTTCAAGAAACTAAAACTATTTTAACACTCGTAATAATAGCAATTTATGGGCACCTAGATGTAGGCTGGAATTAACTAAGCAAAGAGTAGAATACATAAGTAGTCTTGAATATATATAACACTTTGCCGCAGTACTTAAAAGAATATTGTATTATGTCGTCTTTTAAAAATAGATTGAAAGAAAATCTCTTTCAAAATTTAGAAGTGCTTTTAATACCTTAGAATGATAAGTTTTTTTTTTAATTGTTAATAATATTATAATAATTTTGTTACAAATAGTTAATGATTGCCAACTTACCTCTAATATGCCCTAGTGGCACTGCCTTCATTCAAAGTATAGTAAGAGGAATTATGTCAAAATTTTAGGGATCTACATTTTACGGTACCAGAGATGATGGGCGTTGAAAGACATTGTGGTGAAAACATTAAGGGTACGTTTTGACCCTTTGAGTACGGAACCCTAAAAATATGTCCATATCTCCTTCTATACTACTTAAAGTGGTTTCCACCTAAAGATATTTTGAAATGAATTATGAGTTGTTTGCAAATGGTCTTAGCACTTGTTTTTATTTTTGTTTTATTTAAACAACAGGAGAAAAAAACTTAAAGGGAGTTTTTTATTTTCAATTCAAACTATCATAAAAGGTGGCTGACTAAGCCAACGATATACGTGCATTTCATTTATTCTTTAAATATGTTGTGCTAGTGGCACATTTAGATCTTTGTTAGGATTTTAACATGCCAGGGAGCGGCTGCAATTATTTGCAAAATTTTATTTTGGCTCCTGAACAATTTGGGTATTGTTTAAAAACAATTAATGTTGGTTAATTGTATTGATGGTAGGAGAAATTGTTTGCTGGGATCTAGAAGAAGTATAAAATTATAATTCCTCGTCAAGAAGAGTTATAATTTTTGGGGATATAAATAAAAAAGAGATTAAGGGTGAATAATCTTTTATTTATTTAGAGCTTTTGGGTTTTGGATTCCTTACCTTGTATTCCGGAAAATCAGTTGGCAATCATTAATTATTTATAAAAAAAGCTTGATGTTTGAGTTGAGTTGAGTTCTTTATTTTACAATAGGTTATAAAACTTTAGGGTTTAGAACGATGTTGTTCGATTGATGAGGAGATACCAATTAAGTATATTTTTAAAGTTACAGTTTTAAAACTTCGTTAATTCTTTTATGAAATACGAACTTAAATAAATTGACAACTGGAAGTTCATAATTAATTTTTTACCAGATTGGCAACTTTACATATTTTACGTTACGTTTTTTAGATACATTATTGGTAAGTATAAAAAAGGTAAGTATAAAAAAGGTAAGTATTCAAAGGTAAGTATAATAAAATTATTTAAAAGTAAGTATTTTCAAATCTCACAAACGGTAAGTATAAGATAAGTAAATAATAATTCAAAAATAAGTATTCAAATATATCAAACCATAAGTACAATAAAAGGTAAGTAAATATAAAGGAAAAATATGAATTTATTTCCAAGTTTGTACAGCTCCTTTTAATTTTTCCCATACCATAAACCATATTAGTTTAAGGATAATTTTGTATAGTAGAAGCTTGTAATCTAAGCATAGGGTTAATTTTTTGGCAAAAAGCCAATTTATTTGTACTGCTTCGAACTTCAATGTAACTTTATACCAATTACGGAAGTAGTAGTTATTAAAATAGTAGTATAACGGCTAGGTTCCTGAATAAATGAATGAATAAAAATAAATAAAATAGCAGGCAGGCGAAAAATGTGTCTTGGTCTAAGAAGTCTTAATTCTACTCAAATTGAGAAGTTTTATTCCTGGAAAATAACTGCTTAAATATGTATTTCTGTACGTGGGATTGGATTAATGCAACGAGTTTTTGATTTCATGATGTCCATATCCTGTAAGGAGCTTTTTCTTCTGCTCTTTTTCCTATACCTAAAAAAAAACTTTTTTGATAATGACTTTTACAAATCATGCCGAGTAATAATATGAAAATTATTACGTAGAGCAATACGGACAGTAACTCTGATATTGAGATGTACTTTTCCTCGAACGTTGCAGAATATAAATACAGATTCAGTAAATACCACAAATGCTTAAAATGGCCAAAATTTATAAAGACTTTCGGATTTAATCGTTTATCACGTGTTTTAAAATTGCGGTTATTTTGAATATCTTTTACATCTTATCTTCATTGTTGTATTAAAAAATTGTTGTTTTTAAAAAAACAAGTTATTTTAAGTAAAAAAAAATAATGCTTAATTAATAAACAATATTTTTAAAAATTTAAATTTTAACTGCTAAAATTTCGGCCACCACTGTTTTAACATGTATCTTACTAATTATATATTTTTGCATAAATAATTTCGGACCTTTAAACTTGAGCTATCTAGTACATACAAACATACATACATACATACATACATTCATACATACATTCATACATACATACATACATACATACATACATACATACATACATACATACATACATACATACATACATACATACATGTTCGTACTCGTACTTACTCAAATAAATACACAAATTAGTTTTTCGTTTTTATTTTAGTAAAATCGTTTAGCAATTTAAGCCCTTTAAGTTCTTTATCCTTTTATGAATATTAAAGATAACAAGTGTTTTTGTGCTTGTGTCAGTTATTTGTACCTTAAAAGCAGTAAAATATGTTTTTTCCCTCTATTCGTTTGGGTCGTTGAGTATGGGCGGATGTGTATATTGAGTAAATAATTTGTTTTTATCTATTTTGTAAGCCTTATAGTTAGATTTGTTGTTGTTGTTATTGGCATTTATTTTCGGGACATCATTTTGTAAACTGATACACCTACCCCTGCCCGAGCAAACCAACTCTTTGTATTTAAATTTGTAATTTGACTGCATGGAACAGTAGTAGAAAGGTTTCAAAGGAGATAATTTATTTAATATGTTGTTTGTTTGCATTATTTACGCATTATTAGATTTTGAAGCAATTAGTTAAAGCAAATATCTATAAATAATTTAAATTTTCTTAGGGATAAAAGCATTTGTGTTTTTGGGTGCACAAAATAGATAAAATTAAAATTTTGTATATGAAATGTATTTTATTTAAAGCCAATGTAATAATTTATAATAAAACAACGTTAAATATGTTGGGGATTTTAATCCTATTAAATTTTGCATTTGATTTACGAAAAAGCAATAAAATCTTGTAAATTAATTTTAAGTAGTTAAATTGATAGAAATATGACCTAAATATGTGGCGGCATGAAATAAACCCCTAAAAAATAATAATCCCCCGAAACAAAAGTGAAAAAAATTAAACAAGGCCCCAAGGAAATGAAATATAATCCCAAGCAGAAATTATATAACACACCATTATTTGGGGATTATTTCTCCTGAAATAAAACCCTATGTTCGAAAATAAAATAAACGTCAAATGAAACAAATTATATTTAATATTTTTAACAAAATACATTTTTATTTTTGTTTATAAAATCCAGGGGTGAAGAGGGTGCAAGCAAAATGACCTTATGTAAAATCGCCCAAAAGCAAAAATGAAAAATAGCCCAAGAAATCTTCACTCAAAATTGGGTAATAGTTCATATGATAATCATCCCAACAATTTTGGATGCTTTCGAGAATAATTCCCTTTTATATTTTCGGCGATTTTTGTGCTGAAATTTTTCAATTATTGGGTCAAAAGAATGGTTTTTCTTTCGAAAACTATATGTTTTTAATAAAAAATGATTACTAACAATAAGTTGAAAAAATCAGCATGTTAGTTTACTTTTTTTATTTTCACGGAAAAAATATTTTGCTCCAATTAAAGGTTTTAATTATTTCAGAAACTAATAATTTTCAGAAACAAATTTAATTTAATATTTAATTTATTCAATTATTTATTTAATTTGAATTTTATTTTGTTCTTTCTTAATTAATTATATAAATGTATTGATGAAAAAATTAATTAAAATTTTATTTGAAACTAATTAAAACCTTTAATAGGAGCAACAAATTTTTTCTGTGTTCCCAAAAAAAAAACTTGCTAAATTTAAAGATAATATATTGATATCACTTTTTAATATGCACCAGTGGCAGTCTTCAAAGAACTTTTGATTATTTACGTAGATTATATTGGTGAAGAAAAAAAAGTTTTTTGTTTTTTTTTCATACTAGTAAATATTTCTAGTTATGTTGTTATAAACAGATTTTGATCACAGTTTGGATACAAATTTTGCAACCTTAAAGCTTGATTGGTGAGTTAAATCAATATCAATGCCCTTCTAAAATATATATAAAATGTCAATAGTTTTGACATTTTATATATATATTTTTTTTTATTTACTACTAAAACTATAAATAAATATGGAAGATAATGAATATACATATGTATGTATATTTTTTAGTATTTTGTCACAATTTTTGAGCCAATTTTCCACTAATTTTTATTGAACAATTTTTCATTTTTATTTTTAGGCGTAATCTGATTTGTGGATATACATCTGTATAGACATATATAATAAATATAATGTAAAATATATTTTTCAATAGAGTAAATGCACCAATTTCAGTGTAATCATTTTTATACCGTGCCACCTACAATTTATACGTATTCAATTTGGACCCGGAACCCAACCTTTACTAGTCCTGAAGCAGCCATTGAGACATTAGTACAGGTGTTAAACAGCTTTGTGAGCTCTCTGGGTAATATGATTTAAAAAGAATGAAGTATTTAAAAATATAGAATATACGCTAACACAAAACTGAACTCAAGTATTTCCTTAGTCTGAGCTTAGACACGAAAACATTTGGTTGAGAAACATTTCGTTTAGGAGCAAATTACAAGTGGGGCAGAGAGAATCGTTTTGTGTTCGGTACTCGGCGATACGCTTTGTAGACATTTATTTTGTTGAAATTGTTTTTACTTTTTGAAATTTTCTTCAATAACAATAAGATGTTTTTCTTCCAAACGTTTGTAACGTGGCAATAATAATAATTATCCCCTCGTACATATAATATTTATATTTATACCTGCCTGTTATTATATTTGCATTTTATTATTACTATTATTCTATTTGTAACCAACACGCCATGTAAAACCATCCTGAACTGCAGTGTAAAAACAACATTAAGTTAAAACTCTATACAAACACCTACTTAGAAATAATTCTCATTTAGTTAATTTTAAAATAAGTATAAGTGTTAAAGGTTGGCAGTCAATCGGCATGTTGCAACCCCCCACAGGACGGGCACTTGTAACATCTAAAAGTCTCGGATATTATACGTTACACTCGTATAATAGAAGAAGAGCCGACTGGTTTATCCAGATAAGCCAGTTGATTTTTGAGATACATCGGACTTCGGTCAGGTGTGATACATTTTGTACACAGCGGTCTTCGGACTGACTGTTCCCACAGCGGCTTCGGCTGACTGTTCCCACAGCGGTCTTCGGACTGACTGTTCCCACAGCGACTTCGGTTGACTGTTCCCACAGCGGTCTTCGGACTGACTGTTCCCACAGCGGCTTCGGCTGACTGTTCCCACAGCGGTCTTCGGACTGACTGTTCCCACAGCGACTTCGGTTGACTGTTCCCACAGCGGTCTTCGGACTGACTGTTCCCACAGCGGCTTCGGCTGACTGTTCCCACAGCGGTCTTCGGACTGACTGTTCTCACAGCGGCTTCGGCTGACTGTTCCCACAGCGGTCTTCGGACTGACTGTTCCCACAGCGGCTTCGGCTGACTGTTCCCACAGCGGTCTTCGGACTGACTGTTCCCACAGCGGCTTCGGCTGACTGTTCCCACAGCGGCTTCGGCTGACTGTTCCCACAGCGGTCTTCGGACTGACTGTTCCCACAGCGGCTTCGGCTGACTGTTCCCTAGTGTAAGCAAACTATGTATTATTGTAGAAATTTAACAATAAGAACCATTGTATGTATTTACGAACCTAGATTAAGTATCATCCGAACCTGCACATCGAAGCAGTAACCCGAACTAGTACCACCCGAACCTGCGAACTAGTTGTAACCCGAATCTACGTAACGAAGCAGTAACCCGAACTAGTACCACCCGAACCTACTATCTAGTTGTATCCCGAACTGCGTAACGTATCATCCGAACCTGCGAACTAGTTATCATCCGAACCTACGAACTAGTTATCATCCGAACCTGCGACCTAGTTATCTCCCGATCCTACGTATCCATCCAACACACCCGAACCAGCTATTTAACGAACCAGTCGGGTTGGCGTGCGTCAGTTATCGTAATTTTGTATTCGTATTGTAATTAATTATTGTAGTAAATTATGGAAAACAGATTAATAAGCCCAAGAAGTGAAAGATAATCTTTTATATTACTTAAGGTTTGTGGATCCGTAAGTAGACCCTGGACGAGACTAAGCTACCTCAGCCTACGACAAAACCACGTTACAAAATGGCGCCCGAGCAGGGACCCGATTCCAAGTCGCAATGCGGAAAAAACGACACCACCGCCAACGAGGGAGAATCGGGTAAACAATACGATACTCAACACGATAACACCGAACAGACTTTGAATAAGGATTCAGTCGGATGGATTTACTTGTTACGAAAGGAACAATTAATCGAACAATGCCAAAACGTAGGCATCGCCACTGCCGGATACGCTGTGGAGTACCTTCGCAAGCAACTATCAGATACTTTACGATCAAAACGCCTACGAGCTTCAACCGAAAATTTGCTCCGACAGCTAGAGGAGGAAATAAAAGCAGAGGAACAGTACATCGTAACCGCAGAGGATGAATTCTTGGTACAAACACCAAAAATATCCTATTCGTATTGCTTTTCAGATAAAGAACTTATGGCATATGTGCTAAGCTGGAATTTGTCTTATTCAGGGGAAACCAACTTCATAGAATTCCTGGAGCGAGTTGAAGAATTGGCCGAAAGCCATGGATTTGTTTGTGATCGTTTACTACCATCAATGCCGAGTGTTCTATGTGGCAAAGCACTGAAGTGGTATAGAATAAAAAGAGAAAAAATAAAAACTTGGTCTGCCTTCAGGCTAGAGATGGGAAAATTGTTCCTTCCATCACGATATCTCTCTCAGTTGGAACAAATTTTCTACACTCGACGACAAGACAACCGTGAGTGTGCAACCGATTATGTTCTTTCGATGCTCACTCTCGCTCGAAGACATCCTCTCCTCCGCAAGCAGAATCACTTGGACCGCATATATAATGGCCTGCGAACCGAATATAGATTTTATATCTGGAGAGGAGACTTTACCTTCCTGGAGGAATTAGTGCAACTAACAAGGGACTTTGAAGAACTAAAACTTGAAGAGCGATCTCAGAATTTTCGCACGGTGTCTAGCGGATATCCAGTTGCGAATATAAAGGTTCAGCCAACGTCAAATAATAACCGACGTACTCTACCTTTTCACCAAAACCATTGTATCATCGACAGACAGCCGTCTACTAAGCCTAACGCACGCACCACTATTGTGAAAAACCAAAACCAGAACCCGAAACGCACGTTAGGTTTGACCGGCAATCAACGTAAGAAGTCCAAAAGTATAAATGGAGTAGTTAGTGAAACTAACAGACGTACTGTTATTTCGAAAGTCCCAGAAAATGCATATGTGCATCCCGTAAACCAATGCAAAATCGCGACAAATCTAAGAGCACAGCCTGTTACCACCAAAACGCCGAAGACCAACACCTCAGTAAATTTTAAAAATAAGGAAGCTGAAAATCAAATATGTTGGGGTACAACAGCTAGGCCACCGGAAAATAATTCAGTGCATCGGCTACATCTAATCCATCGCCAAATGCTACCACTCGCTAAGGTTAAAAAAAAAAAAAAAAAAATATATATGTTCGCCGATTTGAACATCGCTCCACAAAGTAGGGGGGAGATGTAACGTGGCAATAATAATAATTATCCCCTCGTACATATAATATTTATATTTATACCTGCCTGTTATTATATTTGCATTTTATTATTACTATTATTCTATTTGTAACCAACACGCCATGTAAAACCATCCTGAACTGCAGTGTAAAAACAACATTAAGTTAAAACTCTATACAAACACCTACTTAGAAATAATTCTCATTTAGTTAATTTTAAAATAAGTATAAGTGTTAAAGGTTGGCAGTCAATCGGCATGTTGCAACCCCCCACAGGACGGGCACTTGTAACATCTAAAAGTCTCGGATATTATACGTTACACTCGTATAATAGAAGAAGAGCCGACTGGTTTATCCAGATAAGCCAGTTGATTTTTGAGATTCATCGGACTTCGGTCAGGTATGATACATTTTGTACACAGCGGTCTTCGGACTGACTGTTCCCACAGCGGCTTCGGCTGACTGTTCCCACAGCGGTCTTCGGACTGACTGTTCCCACAGCGACTTCGGTTGACTGTTCCCACAGCGGTCTTCGGACTGACTGTTCCCACAGCGGCTTCGGCTGACTGTTCCCACAGCGGTCTTCGGACTGACTGTTCCCACAGCGACTTCGGTTGACTGTTCCCACAGCGGTCTTCGGACTGACTGTTCCCACAGCGGCTTCGGCTGACTGTTCCCACAGCGGTCTTCGGACTGACTGTTCCCACAGCGGCTTCGGCTGACTGTTCCCACAGCGGCTTCGGCTGACTGTTCCCACAGCGGTCTTCGGACTGACTGTTCCCACAGCGGCTTCGGCTGACTGTTCCCACAGCGGCTTCGGCTGACTGTTCCCACAGCGGTCTTCGGACTGACTGTTCCCACAGCGGCTTCGGCTGACTGTTCCCTAGTGTAAGCAAACTATGTATTATTGTAGTAATTTAACAATAAGAACCATTGTATGTATTTACGAACCTAGATTAAGTATCATCCGAACCTGCACATCGAAGCAGTAACCCGAACTAGTACCACCCGAACCTGCGAACTAGTTGTAACCCGAATCTACGTAACGAAGCAGTAACCCGAACTAGTACCACCCGAACCTACTATCTAGTTGTATCCCGAACTGCGTAACGTATCATCCGAACCTGCGAACTAGTTATCATCCGAACCTACGAACTAGTTATCATCCGAACCTGCGACCTAGTTATCTCCCGATCCTACGTATCCATCCAACACACCCGAACCAGCTATTTAACGAACCAGTCGGGTTGGCGTGCGTCAGTTATCGTAATTTTGTATTCGTATTGTAATTAATTATTGTAGTAAATAAAGGAAAACAGATTAATTAAGCCCAAGAAGGGAAAGATAATCTTTTATATTACTTAAGGTTTGTGGATCCGTAAGTAGACCCTGGACGAGACTAAGCTACCTCAGCCTACGACAAAACCACGTTACACGTTTGCACGCCTAAACTGGGACTTATGAATCAACAGATTGATATCATGTTGATTTGGGATAACATATATTGTGGTATTAAGGACCTTCGCAGTAGAGCATGCGGCAATACTGATAAATGTCTTATTAAGCACTATCCACTGTAAGGATGACATCTACTTCGTAGACAATGATCGGAACATAGTTAGTATAAATCCAGAACTAAATAAAATTTTATAAACATTAACCATTGATTAAAAAATGTTTCCATAAGAAAAGACTGGTAAATTTCATATATGTATGTATATACCAGAGAATGACAAAAGTATCATTTTAAGTACTTACATATTAAGTATTTGAGGCCAAACATGTATAAATGTGTATATCTAGAGCTCAAACAACATACCATACACACATACTCATATCAATTTCAAATCAAATAACTACAAGTATAGGCAGAGAATAAGTGTTCGCATACTTGTTCATTATTTTACACAATACAACTAAGTATAAGTAAAAGTTGGATAAAGTATTGCCTATACCCATACTTGTAAATACAGAGTAGGAATAAGTACAAGTATGTAATTACTCTAAGTTTAGTTAGAGTACTTTATAAATATATGTAACTACATGTATTAATTATTTCACAATTTAAAAATACGTTCATTCATTCCATCATCCTAATATAAAAATTATTTTGGTTTTCCATATTTAACTAATGTTCGGTTATAAACAAAATATTGCCAAACATCATCCACCTTTTTATACACACAATTCCTAAAAGTAGTTGTTTTACTTATAAGTATACTTACCATACTTGTAAGTATTAGTAAGTATGGGTATGACAGATACCCATCACATTATCTACCTACAACCAGTTGTACTCATACATGTATTACGTATACATTTTTAAGTTTGTTGTGTATAAATAATGTTTGTTATAAGTATTGAGTACACCCATACTTATTTAACTGCAAATGAGTATGTGTAGGTATTTTTTGTGTTATAAGTATAGGTATAACTAATACCCGAAAATATGTGTAAATACTAAACTACATTTATTTTATAAGTACTTTCGGTCAGTCTCTGGTATGTACATATGTATTATACAAAATACTTTTCAGGTACAATGTGCAACAAGATTATTGTTTTGTTTTTTTTTTGTGTGTACCAAGACTAAAAATTCTATATGCTTTTCGCCCTATAATATTTTTAAAATATATTTTTTGCAAGTCGTAGTGCTTTTTCGCTCTTGTAACCTGTAATATATCTACAAAAGTCAATTAAAAATTAGCAAAAGTCTAACCCGTACACTTTTGCAATAGATTTATGGATTTAAGAAAAAGAATAAATTAGTTATAAACCTTTGTTCTACATAGTTTGCTTTTATGAAATATGACATTGAAATATTTATTAAAAAAAAAACTCACAGACAAAAGATTCCTATTTGTCTGAGAACCTCTCTGTATGTAAATTTGCAAGGTGAATGCAGGAGCAAGTAGACAAGATGTGTCATAAAAATATGTTGTTTGTTTGCATTATTCACGCATTATTAGATCTTGAAACAATACGTTGAAATAAATTTACATCAATAAACTAAGAATTCGTACGCTCGTTTCGCATTAAGTAGTAATAAAACTGATTGTGTTTAAGTGCAAAAATGCAGATAAAATAAAAATATTGTGCATGAAGTTTATCTTACTTCTACTAACACATACTCAATTTAAAACTTTAATATATGTTTTTTGTTTCAAGAGATATTTTACTTTGAATCATGAATATTGAGTTTTTGCCCGTGAGCATTTTTATTCTAAAACGAATATGTTTTTAAAATTATGTTTAACTACTTAACATTTTCTAAATACACCTTAGGATTATATTTAGTAAAAAATATAATTAAATAAAATTAAGATGAAATTAGTAAAAAACGCTTAAGGTATTTTCCTAAAAATCAAATCATTTTTATGCTTGTCTTAATATATTCATATTTTTGTTAATTTTTTATTTATTGTATATTCAATAAATTTCAACTAGCAATAATTACTCATATCATAAATCTAAAATAAAAATAAATATACTTGTGAAGTCCAGCCGGTGCTAGACAAAGTAATTATGTTACCGGGTTGCTGCTATCATTAGCGAGACGTTCGGGCGAGAGAAGCCATGTCTCTCCATCTTAGACGAATGTACACACATTCATTTAGTGGGTTGCGGCCGAACGTATTTGGATATTTCAAGCTTCTTTGCATATTTCACTATTTCTGCTTTAACTGATAGCACGTTTAGATCTTGGTGCTTGTTCGAGTTTTTTTATATACCAAGGAGCAGATGTTACCATACATACCTCACTCAAAAAATTATGTAGGTAAATTTAAATGAAAAATCACTTTTAATAAATGTTTTTAGGGTTCCGTACCCAAAGGGTAAAAACGTAACCCTATTTTTTTCGCTACAATGTCTGTCCGTCTGTCCGTTCGTCTATCAGCGCCTTTTATCTATGGAACCGTAATAGTTAGACTCAAGAAATGTTCACAAAAGGTGTATAACTGTGGCCGCTATAGCTACAAATGTTAAAACTTATTGGGTGTTCCGATAGAGAGGTGTTATTCACGAATATGTGTGTTTTTCTTGAACTGTAGGAAGCATACGCTAAAAGTTTACAAACAGCAAGTAAAACTAAAACTAAAAACAACTCTAATAAAATAAACCTAAAAATTATTTGGTGTTCCGATAGTGGTGTGATTCGCATGTATAAGGCCTAATTTTTTAACCATAATACATAGACTCTGGAAATTTTCACAAATTGTGTATTACTATGACCCCTATAAAAACAGTGAAAATTAAAGGGTTTTCTGACCGTGACGTGAATCGCCTAATTTTTTGTACAGTAATAGGTAGACTCACGTATAGTGACTTATTTTTTTAATCGTAAAAGATAGACTCTTGATATATTCATAGAAAGAGAAATACTATGGCCACTATAAAAAATAACAAAATTAAACTGTGTTCCGACAGAGACATGACTTGTACGTAAATAGACATATTTTTTTAAACGTAATAGGTAGATTCTTGAATTGTTTACAGTAGATTTTGTTCTTCGGCCGCTACAACAATTACTAATGACTAAAGGGTGGTCCATCAGTGATATTTTTTCACGTATATTACTTTATTTTTTTAACCGCAATAGATAGATGCCTGATATTTTTATAGAAAGTGTATTACCATGGCCGCTATGACAACAATTACTAAAATTTAAAGGGTGTTTTAATTTTCGTGAATATCACATTATTTTTGAAATTAAAGGTTGCCCCATTAGATATGAAAAAATTAACAACTTGAATTTTTAAAGTTGTACTGAACATAGTACGAAACCCTACATGTGTGAGTCTAACTCGCAATTGACTGATTTATTTTTATACCCGTCACCACAGGTGGAAAGGGTATATATAATTTCTACAATATTCATTTCCGACCCCAAAAAGTATATATATTCTGGATCCTTATACGTAGAGAAGTTGATTAAGCGATGTCCGTCTGTCCGTCTGTCTGTGTTAGTGTGGTAATGTCATTTGCCAAGGCACCAGAAGAGATACAAAAAATTTAAGCACACCAATCTGTCAAGCATAGTTTCGAAAATTTGGTATTGCAATTCAGCAAAATCGGATCATTCTTTTGGAGGCTGCGGGCCAAAAACCACGCCCACCTATATTTTTTTCACGTTTTTTTTTAATTTTTTTCGGCTTTAATGATTCTGTTTTGCCTTTTTTTGTCAAATAAACATTAGACTGCGACAGGTAGATAGCAAGAAGTGCATACAGATCTCGGGGGATCAATAACCTCCTGCGATGGGCGATTTTTGTTTGTTTTTAGATTGGTAGGGTTTTTCTGCTTTGATTTGTATTAGAGACCTTAATAGAAAGCAATACGCATAGAGGTAGCCAATGGACCCACAGGATACCCACTGACAAATAGGAGCAGTTTTTTTTTTTGTAAGGATTTCTTTTTGCTTTAGTCTGACCATTCTAACTCAATATAGATTGGAGAAAGGTCCAAAATTTAACAAAAAAATTTCAGTCAAATTTAAAAAAAAAAAAATTGTAAAAAAAAATTTTAAATTTTTTTTTTAAAAATATTTACAAGAGAATTTACAAAGCATTTTCAAAAAGATATTTTATAGAAAATTATTCGAAAAAAAATTTTTTTTTAAAAATTTTCCAAAAATTTTCGAATAAAATTTTACAAAAAATTTTTAAAAAAATATTTTTACAAAAAATTTTTACACACAATTTTCGAAAAATTAAAACAAAAGTTTCAATATTTCTTTTAAAATGAAAATCATAACTGTTACATAACATATATTTAATATTAAGAATATACATATGTATGTATGTGTGTATATAGAGTAACATATTATTTTAAATGCGTTTGATTTTTAAATAGATGATATCCCTGTTTTAAAACCTAGGTGCATTAAACACATAGACATCATCAGGATACCGACTACAAACTGTCAAAAATAAAACGATAATTTTGAAGTCAGCAAAGCTACATGGCTACACGGCCACCGTTGTGGCTGACGTCAACTTAGGCTAATTTCTATTTTATTCAACAAAAGAAAATGGCACAAAATTGTAAATTACAAATTCATATACAAACAAAAAGTTTTGGAGGAAATATTTATAATTTTTTGAAAAAGTTATTTAATTATATAAAAGCAAAATAAGTATTTCTACAACAATGTCAGAGTTTACGATGCAGCTGTCGTCTTCAATATCATTAAGTAGCTGACAACACGGCGACAATTGTAGCCAACGGAATTTGTTTTCATTTGTCTTCTATTTCTTTAAAGCATGAATAATGAATTTTTCTCATGCGACTTAATTTAAGTAAAGAGTCAACAATATGGATAATGCTGTGCATGTCTGTATAAATAAAATCACCGTGGTGAAGGGTATAGAAGATTCGGCACGGCCGAATATAGCACTTTTACTTGTTTTCATTTAAAAAACGTTCCACTAACATTTCATTTAAATTAAATATAATTCTCAATTGTTTTTGAATGTCGATTTTTTAACAGGCAAAATATGTAAAAACAAAAGATTTTTCGTTTATTTTAACCCACAAATAAATAACTTACCAGGTGCCATATTCTGTAATTCTCGTAGCTAAATCTATCGCTGGAATTCTAAAAATGCACCAACAAATTACGAGTATTCTTACAACCACACTCATAATTTGTTTGTGCATTTTTAGCATCGTAGCAATACAGGTTCATTGTAAATTTCAACCGTCTGTCTCTAACGGTTTAAAATTTTGGCCATATACATAAAATTACATAAACTATTGCGACACCCTGTAATTTATTATTATAAGAGACATAGTAATGGACATTCTGTCTAATTCTTAAGTGTTTATGAATAACTGTTCAAAAGATAGGGTGATATATATCAAATGACGTCAGCTAGTGGAACACCCTTTAAATTCAAATTTTAATATAAATACTTGTTAAAGAGGACTTTGTCATATAGATTCTTTGTACATTTTAACTTTGTGTTCAAATACAAATAACATCAACAATTGGGACACCCTTTATTTTCCAATATTAAATATTTATACTTGTTGCTATACCAGACTTAGTTGTGAACATTCTGTCTATTTTTCAAGTGTTTGTCTATAGCGGTTCCAAATATGAGGACATAATGTCAAATTACATCAATAATGGGGACACCCTTTAATCTATAGATCCAAATTTTATACTTGTTGTAATAGCGGTCTAAATAATATAGGTTCTTTGTTAATTTCAACTATCTATCTATAACAGTTAAAAAGTTTGGCCATATATATCACTTTTACATTAACTATGGGGACACTCTTTAATTTCCAAATTCATATTTTAAACTGTGTATTATAGCGGACTTAACAATACAAGTTTTTTGTAAATTTCAACTGTCTATCTATAACGGTTCAAAAGTTTGGCCATATATATATCAAAATAAACCAACATATGGGACGCCCTTTAATTTATAATTTTAAATAATTATTCTTATTATAACAGACATAGTAACGAACATTCTGTACAACTTTCAGGTCATTTTCTATAACGGTTCAAAAGGACAATAAAGGTGAAATTACATCACATATGGGGTTACCCTTTAATTTTTAATTTTATTTTTTAATTACTTTTTGTTATTGGGAGCTATAGTGATACGCACTTTTTTTAATTTTAAATTGGTGACCTATAAAGTTCATAATACACGTAAAAAACATGTATGTTGTATGGGGACACCCCCACCGAGTTCTGAAGGTACAAACATACAAAAAAAAAGCAACACACAGACGAATTGATAACCTCCTTCTTTTCTTGAAGTCGGTTAATAACACACAAATACATATATTTTTCTTCTTGTTCTCGCTAAATTACAAAGATTTCCATCTCAGGCAACGGATTTCAAAATTATTATTTTCTGAAAAAATAATTTAAAAATTTAACAAAATTCTGTATATTTAAGAAACTTTATGCAAACTTTAAGTACTTACTAATCACTAGTTTGATGTTTTCCAAAATTTTTTGTACGAAATATAACAAAATATTTAACAAACTGACATTTTTTTCAAGAATGTCTGTTTCTTAATTTTAGTTTTTAAACCTTTTGTATAATAATTTTTTCTACAGACTAACTTTTTTTTTAATTGAGTATTTCAGTTTTACTGAAAAAAGAAAACAATTAACTGTCAATTTTGACTGCAGCGAAAATCAGTATTTTATTATCGTTTGTTTCTTTAACAACAGCCATAAAAAGTTAAATAACAAATTTCTTCCTGAAACAACCATATTTTAATTTATTTTTAACTTTACAGAAAACGTCTTAAATAAACTACAAACAGTTAATGTTAAACTTTTTTTGAGTGTAGAATCTTACACAGTGCAACACGGAAAAAAATAACCATATACGGACACCACTACGTGATAAAAGACCAAAAAAAAAGACCCATGTCTCCCAGTTTTGCCCAAAGTCCTGAAGGTTTTTTTTATGGGCCCTCAAAGATGTGGGGCCTCGATGTCATTTTTGCAAAAAAATGATCATTTACTCAAGCTCATATTTTGCAAACCGTTTGGAATTTTGATATACTCTCTGAGGCAAAGTTGTAGCTCTTGTCATAAAGAACAAAAATTGTTAACATATAAAATCAAAAAAAAAACTTCATCTTCAAGGTCAAAATCACAAAAAACTTTAAAAAATTAAATTTTTTACCTTTTTTCCAATGTTTAGGTCCATAGGTAGCAAACCGTTCAAAATTCAAGGAAACAATCAACTACAAAAATGAACCTAAGATCTCAGTAAACAACTTTCTAAAACATATGAACTTCCTAGGAATGTTTCTTAACACCGTTTAGGTAGCGCTTAGGTAGCCGCAAAAGTGAAAAATTTCCCGAAAACTTTTTAATTTCATTTGTTTTTTCTTTACTTCAACATTGAGATACTAGGAAGTTCATATGTTCTAGAAAGTTATTTATTGACGGTGTTAAGAATCATTCCTAGGAAGTTCATATTTTCTAGAAAGTTGTTTATTGAGATCTTAGGTTCATTTTTGTAGTTGATTGTTTCCTTGAATTTTGAACGATTTGCTACCTATGGACCTGAACAGGGGAAAAAAAGGTAAAAAATTTGAATTTTTTAAAGTTTTTTGCGATTTTGACCTTGAAGATGAAGTTTTTTTTTGATTTAATATGTTAACAATTTTTGTTCTTTATGACAAGAGCTACAACTTTGGGAGACAGGGATCCGTATATGGTTATTTTGCCATGACTTAAAAAATTACACAGTGTGTTATTTTGGTGCCTTTGGATTTTTTCTATATTGCTAGCTCAGGCAGTGCCACATAATTGAATGCCATAACACCAAATTGGTTTTAGAATTGACTTGTATTATAAAAGCTTGCAATCTAAAGCAAGAGTAGAATTTCTGCCAATAAGCCAGTTTAGTTGGACTGCTTTCAACTTCATTTGTGTTAAGTTTGTTTCTATGCGGCGTTTCCAAATAAGACGCCGGTCAAGATGAATGCCGAGATATTTTACGTCTGAAAGTACCATTCCCTACGCATTGTAAAAGTTTTGTGAGTACATTTTTGTATATTCACTTTTATTCTCCATTTCTTCAACTATTCTTCTAAATTAAATATGTAAATATCGTAATGCTACTTCGGGACAGCGTAAACTTATATAAGTTTACGCACCTTATCGAATGCTTGAGAAACGTCGATAAAAAGCGTAGAGAAGTATTTTTTCTTCAAAGATCTTAACTGTGTTGACTAATCTGTGAGTTTGTTCGATTGTACTATGTTTTTTTTCTAAAGCCGAATTGATAGTTTGAAATACATTCTTTGTCGCCTAAAATGACATATTTGATAAAAGGCTTATAGGCCTTTTCCTGGTTTAGAAATCATAGTTATTAACGCAACCTTCCATTCTGGAAGAAAGTACTCAAGGCGTTAAAAATAAAAAGAGTTATACGAGGCAAATCAAATAACATCTTGTTACTGGTTTTATCAAATTCAGGGGCTTTCTTTGTGTTTAAATCAATTATTGCACTTTCGAAATCATTAAATTGTAATCTTAAGGGTACTGCAGCACTAGCTTCGACAGTTGGCACCTCAACTATATCAGTCGATACATTTGAAGTAAAAAAAAACCTTTTTCAAATGTCCAACAAATAGATTGCATTTTGCTGTATCATTTCTTCCCCAGTCTCCAGACGCAAGGCATGCTTATATACAACTGGCCTTTTAAGATTTCTACACGCACGCCATTATGAATAATCTAATTGAGGAGTTGCGTCAAGGTCTTCTAAATAGTTTTTCAGTGATACTGCTCTTCGGAATTCTAGTTACTCTCTTAGCCATTTCGTGCATTCTTTAAGTTTGCTTTTAAGTTGAGGAGAATTTTTCTTTTTTCAGCCAAGACCCTCCAGACGTCTACAGAATAAATTTGATTGTGTCTAATTAGTTGTCGGGTTGCTGTTGCATGTTGGACATCTGATTCAAGACTTAGATCAAAATCAATAAGACTCCGCTTTACGTCTACAGGTGTTCTTAGCGGGATGTTTTCCGAACAATGAGTACTGAGATATTTTTTATATTTAAACCAATTTATGCTTGTGCTAGTTCTTGGTGACACGATATTTTGCTGGTTCCATATATAGTGGTTGAATGATATGAGGATAATTCAAGTGACTTCAACTGCGATAATTTCCCTTGAAAATTAGTCACGCCAAAATCTATAACGTCAGGTATTTTTTTGCCAATCAGTAGGCCAATAGGTGGGTTGTCCACTCGATATCACGTTCAGGCACATTTTTGAAATTGTGTCATACAGACCTGATGCTATGAAACAGGGACCTAGTGATTAAAAGAAGTCGGTATATGGACTCTCTGATATTTGAAATCTAGGAGGTGTATAGATCGAAGAAATAGCTAAGCTGTGATGAAATTTTCTATGCAGCTATTTGTTGCTTGAAGATAGTGCTCACAAAAATGACACAATAGATGATGTTTAATTCGAACCTTTATTAGTATTGCCACATGCTCTGCCACGGGGGTTTTTATTGTCATATAATATAGAGCCATTGATTTTAAAAGAGCTATTTGTTGTTAAGTGGGTCTCTGAAACCAGCATGACATCAATTTGTTGGTTCTTAAGGTAGTATTCGAGTTCATTTTTTGTTTGCGTAAGCCATTTTTTTGCACCTCAACAGAGGCAGCAATAGCGCGTCAGGAGTTTATATAGTCCTCAACACCTAAACAAGGGGCATGAACGTAAAGCTACCAGCCAGTTCTCAAATGCCCATGTTGCTATGCGCAACAAGTGCGTTGGTAGACACATTGTTTTAACCCTAGCGGCAAGACCACCGAAAAGTTAGGACAACACGTTATTCTCTGACGTAAATCTGTATCACACACTGCTTGATATTCATATTTTAATAAAAGACACTTGTATTTGGTACACTTTATACATCAATCAATTATCCTTTCTATTTTTGCTTACATAAAATTTGAGCTTATTTTTTCTTTTTGCTTTTTGGTATTTGTCATTATTTTTTACATGATTTTCTGTCATAATGTCATGACAAAAAGACTCTTTTTGTTGACTTTTAACATTTGTATTTGTTTGTCTTCGTCTTGTTAATATTTGTCGTTTATTGTTTTTGTAAGAAAACAATGAAAACAGAAAATAATGAAATATAAATTGCTTTATAGTTTGCTAGTCTTTTGTGAAATTTTACAAAGCAGTAAAAAAAGGAAATATTTATTTTGTTTCAGATCACATCGATATGACAAATACACAAACACAAGCTAATAGCTACATATACTTAGAAACTCCCAAACAAATGAGATCAATGGACCAAGAGACCGAATACTATTGCTTTCATTAATATAAAAATTGTACACAAAAAGCATTTTAGTTATTGTCATTTCTACATTCTCATCAACATTGTAAATGTCCCAATAGTTACGACTATATTGAAGAATTCAATGAAAGAGATATTTAATGAAATAAAAATAAATATATTTCCTTCTTTCAGTATCCCGTATTTACAAAAACTGACATCCATATTGTATGAATATGCAAAATTAAATTGGGCAAAGAGATAAAAGGCTATGCTTCAGTTTTATTCATTTAAAAATTTTGTAAATATTAAAAATAATAAATCAATACAGGAGTCAACTATAAATATTGTATATTATGTCATTTTTAATTATATTTACTTTTAAAGTTTTTTAGTCGAACTATTCAGTAACATACAACTTAATTGTTATTAATTTTTAAACAAAAATCTAAAAATTTAATTTTTGGATTTTTGTTTTTTAACCAAATAATTTTAATATAATATAATTCTATTGTATTTTTTTTATTTTATAGAAATTTGTTTTTTAAAATTTTATTGTTTAATTTTTTTGTAAAAATTTTATAAACATTTTTTTGTAAAAATTGTAGTCATTTTTTGTAAAAATATTTTTGACAATTTTTTGTAAAAAGTTTATTGAATTTTTGTAAAAGTTTTATTAAAAATTTTTTGTAAAAATTTTATTAAAAATTTTTGTAAAAATTTTTTATAAAAATTTTTTAAAAATTTTATTGAAATTTTTTTATAAAAATTATGTAGAAATTTTTTTGCAAACATTTTGTTGAAAATATTTTGTAAAAATTTTATTGAAAAATTTTTTGTCAATTTTTGAATTTTATTGAAAATATTTTTTAAAAATTTAATAAATTTTTTTTTTAAATGCTGTAGGGCATCTTATCCATAGAGAAATTTAAGCAATCGATTATAAGAAATTATTAATACCTAGAACAGTACATTTGTTTACAGTAGAGTCTTGCAATTTAAACTAAGGATAGCCTTTCAGTTTAGTTAAATTGATTATAACTTGATTTTTGTTAACTTGGGCTTTTCCAAGTAAGGCGCTGAGTAAGAAGTACCGAGGTATTAGACGTTTGAAAATTAAAGTAGCATATGGTTGTTTATGTGAATACATCGTTGGTCAATTTTATTAATTTTGTTATCCGGTAGTCTTTGAGAGTCATTTTTATATTAAATAACATATTTGTATTGAGAACTTTTATTGAAAAATAATTGTAACTTAGGTTTTTTAAATTAGCAAAAAATTTTCCTACCAAAAACTTAAACATAATAGAACAAATCAACCAAAACACCAAAAATACCAATTAGCGGCAACATTCATACACACATCAATTTTCTCTTAGAAACTAAATAAAAATCCCGCCTTATCTACTGTTTCTACTGTACGAGTAAAATAACATTTGATTTTTAAAATATATACGCTTATACACAGAAAAAAATTACACCTACATATATCCCGTGAATTTTTTCATTCAGCTTATGACCATCGTAATAAAAAATATATATTATACATAACGTTTGTTTTAAGGTACAATTATCAGGTAGCCTTACTACGGATGATTAATATTAAAGCGAACATTTTCAATTTTTTTTAAGAAGTTTGACATTTAAACTACCACTTAAGGGGAAAAATTGTAAGTTTAACTGTCCATCCATACAAACAAATTCAAAATTGTCGTATTGTCCACTGAACGATATGTTGTATTTTGTTATCCGATAAAAACATTTAAAAGCAATCTAATGGTTCAGCTTTATTTCTGTATTAAAGTGTCGCTACTCATGCATTAAAGTGTCGCTAATCAGATGTTTGCCTTTGATAACTTTTGACAGGACTACTTTGAGACAGAATCGCTTTTCGTGATATTTTATCGTTTATAAAATTCATACAGTGTGTATGCCACTAATATTGTGGAGTTTGTACAGGTCATACCGTTTGATATATGATATGTATAGTTTTTGGGCATAATCGGGAAGGGGCAAGGGGGAGTTTACTTACTCCCAAATTTTGTAAACGCTCTGCAGGTCATACCGTACGATATATTTCGTATGTGCCTTTCGTGTATGGTGATGAAGAGTTGTGTAAATTGTGGGTATATTCGGGAAGGGAAGGGGTAGTTTACTTGCTCTTAAATTTTGTAAACGCTCTTCAGGTCATACCGTATGACATATCAAAATTAAATTCAGTATGTGCCTTTGATTTATGGAGATGAAGTGCTGTTTTGGGCATAATCCGGTAGGGGCAAGGGGTAGTTTACTTAAAACCCAAAACCGAAAATAATAAATTTTTCGATTCGAATATACTTTGAAATTATATTCTTTATGTTATATATCCATAAAAATATCTGTTTCCATTAAGTATGGTAAATTTGAGTGTAGGCACTCCAGGTTTCTTTTCATAATGGTCTTTAAGCCACTTTGATTTTTTTATTTTATATTCGAATAAAATAAAAATCAAAATCATACTATTTATGAAATAATTTAAATATTTTATTAACAAAAAGTTATAAAATCATTTCATACTATTTATATCAGGGACGTAACAATTATAATATCATCGACGACCACAACCATTTATATTGATGAATTTATAAAGTGATTATAATATATATCGCTGATACCTAAGAACCACATATACACTAACGGATAAATGTTACGAATTTTTTGAGTTGTGTCATCATTTAAAACAAAGATTATTTTTTATAATTATTATTTCTAACTAAAAAATAATTTTATTTAAAACAAAAAAATATTTTTGGTTGACGTGAGGTTACTTATAATTAAAAAAAAAAAATATTTCTCACTTTAATTGGTTAAGATAACCAAAATAATAAATGATATACAATGATAATGGTTAAAAATTCCCAATATTAAATAAACAGAAATTTCTCGCAGTCTTTTTATCTATACAAATAATAAAACAGTAACTCATTTCCTGTCGATCTGTCTGTCTTTTTCTTCGTGTTCGCATCACGTAAAAACTACTGGATGGATTTTAATTAAATTTTGTGAGCGGGTAACCAGGATACTAGGTTCTAATATAGGCTACTTTTTCTCTGCAAAAATATAATTTTTTCAAGAGAAAAGCAGTGATTTTTCACCGATTTAAAGGTATTGCATACTTAAAGGCAACTTTTATTTTTCAAAGCAATATTTATAGGCAATGTTTAAAAATAATGAGTAACGCATTTCCTTTCTGTCTTTTACTCTCTTTTTATAAAAATGTTAGAATTTTATCCAGAAATGGGTACCTTTATATAAAATAGATACGTAAGAGTCTTAAAATTTTGTGTGGATTATCTTCAAAGCAGCACGCACACAACGTGGGCACAGCTAGTCTGAAATAAAAAATAACAATTATATTCGGTCCCTGATTTAAATTCAGATTTTTTCTCAGATTTGTAAAAATTAAACAGAAAATATTTTTTATGTTTTCAGGAAGAATTCCTCATTTGATCAAAAGGTTCTTATTGAACTAAAATTCCTGCAGAGGTTGCTCTTTTTATTTCAATATGGGAAAGTTTTAGCAGTGACTGGACCTAGCAAGTATATTTTTTTTTCTTTTAGCTAAAGATGTGAGCACTTATTGTTAGTTTTCTAAAGTTCTGTAGTTATATTATAACTATAGACTATAATTTATATATTTTAAACCTGTACATAAATTGGAACTAATTAAAAATTAAAATCGACAGAAACATAATCGCAAATAATGTTATATTTATTTTAGGTCAAAATGTAAAACTAGTAGTATTTTTTTTCATTTCAATACCTTTCCTAGCTTTAGCAGATTCTTGAGAATATTTTATTTTTAGGGTATATATTATCCATTAGCAGGCCTTATAAATACGAATATTTACGGCATGAGTTAAACTTTCTTCCGCAAACATGTTTGTGTTATTTATGTTAGTTGAAGTGGAAGTAAAATATTACACTTGTACCTGTAACATTAAACAATAGAAACCAAGAGATAGAAACCTCATATTCAAACGGCAAGGCAATAAAATCAGAGAGTGTAAAAATCGTTATTATACGCATCACAGTGGGTGTAATATGAAGTAGTATGCATTTGTATTTTAATTTTTCTGCTCAAGAGAGGAGAAGCACTTAAACAAATGTATTTTTTTATAGGAATTAATATGGGGGAAAAATAATCCAAAAAAATAAGCAACAGGTAAGCAGGGGTGGGCAAATCTAACATGATTAATTCGATATTTTATTAGTGGTTGTTAGTGTGGTTGTCATGTAATAAGTACGTTTTTGTTCATTAACTTTTATTGTCCATTTTGCCAAACCACAATTCCAAATCATAATAATATAATAAAAAAGTAACTCATTTCCTGTCTGTCTGTCTTTATGTTTGTGTTCGCATCACTTAAAAACTAAAGAATGGACTTTAAAAAAATTTTATGAGGAGATACCTAAGTATCCTGATTCAAATATGGAATACTTTCTTCCGCAAAAATATCTTATTTTCAAGAGATATAGGAGAAAAAGCAGTGAAAGTACGCCGATTATTTTTTTACCGATTTAAAGGTACTGTATACTTTGAGGCATCTTTTCTTTTTTAAAGCGGAATATTTTAAAGACAGTTGCGCGACAGATGTCGCTGTTTTAAAATAATGAAAAAACAAATTTGTATTTGATTTGTATTTTTACATTGTGGAATTACATTGTTATTAAAATATTTTAAACACTTTTTACAGAGCTTCACAATAATTTTTAGAATTTTATATAAAATTTACAATTTTATCCAGGGATAGGTACCTTTATATAAAGTAAAGGAAAATCGAACTTGGAGTTCTACATCAATAATTTGTAAAATTGTATTTAATGCCATACTTAATCGATTGCTTGGAACTCTTCAATGAAAATCTGTCTGTTTATTAAAGGGTGCTGTGCTATCCTACCTTCGGTCTTTACCGAAACTTATGACATTTCACAACATTTCATTTGCTGGCGAAACAAACCCACCCATTACGTTTAAAGGATTTCATCAAATATATTTTTCTATTATTACTTTGTAGGAGAAAGCCGAAGCAGAAAACTAATTTTAAAGGTCTGCTTTCGAAATACTTCATTCCTAAATGATTTCTGGTAACCGATGGGTAATTGAATACTACCTTACATTTTATTAAATCTCATGCTGTAAAGAGCCTTTTACTTTCGACTATACTGATTTTAGACTGGGCACCAATATTTTTTTGTGGTTTAAAAATATTCCCAAGAAAGATATTACATCAAATATTATTTGTCACCAACAATCAATAAACTTCTTAAACATGATTGGCTTCGTCATTTAGTCCTTGAATTTTTTTATTAATTGGTTATATAATAATCTAGTAAATATTTTCCGTTAAAATTTGTGGAACAAGATTAACGTGAGTACCTGCCATACTCGGCCTAACCTCACGGTGGTCTTACCACCGAGTGAAACTTAGGCGTAGACTAGCGCCCCTATTGTGTAGTATAAAAACACTTTACGATTGCCACCAATCGCTTTTTGTGTGTGATACAGTCACAATGAGTAGCAATTTATATAATATGGCAAGCCTTTCCAAGGCAAGCCTAGATCCATATTATAACCTCTTGCTTAGGGGTTTGGAGACTATCCAAACTCCGTCTGTTGAGAGTGCAACAGCACACTTGATCGACCTTGCACCTTACCTACTTAATAGATCTTAAACCACAACCACCACGTGTACCCCCGAAGGGAACCTCACCAATAACCGGTCACAGAGAGGATAGGCTCTCTGTGGGGCCACCGATTCCCGTGGTACCAGTCCTTTGGGCACTGGTCGGGCCTCGAAGAGAACCCGTATGTTTTCACACACGGACCTTTTCTTCCAGATTTAGGCTCTAGGAACCCTAGCGTCTGGTGCCCCTATTTTCCCCGAGTGGACCGCGTCAAAGCATTTGTCATATTCCTGCAGTGACATTTGGAACCCCCGGGGGTATTTTCCGTTAAAATACCAGATTTTAACCATTCTTCTTGCACAGTTACAAACTCGACATGCAGCAAAGTGATTGGAAATTATGCTCATCAGATCCGTGCCGCCGCACAGTGGGGCAAAATCAAAATATTTTGAGAATAAATATTCAGCTTTTTCTAAAAGGCTAGGCTGATTGAACTAAAATTTGACATGAGCATAATAATAATTATAATAATAATTAGAGTGGAACGAAAAAATAATTTTTTCAATTTCAATATGTAATAGTGATAAAAAGTTGTTATTTGCTATTGTTAAGTCAATTGTAAAGTTTGAACAAGATTAGAGTGGGGTAAGAGGTGCCGCAAAACCAAATGCCGCAGATCCAAATACATATATTAAAAATTCGCAAATTTCAACACATTTCTATCTGCAAAAACGGCATTATAGAAATAAAAGGACCAATAAATTATAGTCTAAGAAAAATCATTAAAATATCACATCTACCACCATCTTACGACAACAAAGAAAAAAAGTAAATAAATAAAATATTTTCCATGTTTTTATACTCCATTTAGGTATTAAAACCTGAAAAAAGGTTATAAAATGATGAGGATAACAAAGTTTTGTTTTGCATTATTTTAGAATTAGTTTTAATGAAATTAAAATAATAATAAATATGAAAACCCACTAATAAAATAAAAAAATATGTAACGATATAAGACTTGAAGACAAAAAATATGTTCGAGGCTTCTGCGGCACCTCAAGATGTGGTTCTATCACAATAAAAATTATTAGAATAACTTCTGACATAAAAAGACAGATTTTTATCACTATTTGAACGGGTAATACAAAATATTATTTACTGTCATATACCAACGTTACAGCCTAATGAGCATAGCAGATTAGTATCAAAGCGTCAGTTTTGGGGGCGCTATGTGGTCTCAAATTTGGATACCTGGCAACTACAAATTATTTTTGAGCAAATCCCTTTAAAATTGACTAAAGTATTTCCGATGCGACCATTTATCGGCAATAATATACAATTGTTTAACAATTTCATTTTTTTATAGATAACAACAACATAGCGGTATTCAGTGTTTGGTGAAAGTGGTCTTGCGAAAGTACAAACACGTTATATCATTCAAATTTGACAAGAACAAAATTTGTATTTTGTTGTTGGATTTCACAGAAAGCTTAGATATTCTGCAGTTTTGCAAGACTATTTGCATTGAACACTGAACTCCGCTAATTGTTTTGTTCAAAAACCCACACATAGCTTGCCTCATTCTACATTTCTATATTATTTCTCATTTTGGCTCTAGCTGAACAACGATTTAAAATTTTCACTTAAAGTATGTAAAATATTTAAGGGAATTGATTTATTAACCACGCTGTGCAGCATTTAATGTCCCATAATAACTTGAAGTCCTTTTTTGCAATTGTATTCTACAGGAAATAAAGTACCTTAGATGGTGCAATTCAGCTTAAAATTAAATCGTTCGTAAGACTAAAAGCCTTAGAAAAACAAAAAGCAAATAAAACTTCAAATCACTTTTTTCCACTTATATTTTTTTTCTTTTTTACTGTTCCATTGCTTTTGTTATGCAATCAAGTTAAGTGCTTTCGATTTTTACATTTTCCATCATCTCTTCTGAGCCTTGTTTTGTGTGGTAATGAAATCAATACCTACTCCTGGGGCGTAAAATGTGTTTATTTCCTATTCCTTCTTATACAAAATATAAAAAAGCTTCAACGGTGTTTAAGTAACTTAGTATATTTGTTTGTATTGCATATGTTGTTGGTATCTACTCCTGTGCATTAAACATTTAAAATGATTAGTTGTGTATATATAAATAACTTGCATGCTTTTATCTGCTTAGCAATAATAAAACCACTTCTATAAATTGTATTTTTAAGA
This sequence comes from Phasia obesa, assembly GCA_949628195.1. Classification (NCBI taxonomy): domain Eukaryota; kingdom Metazoa; phylum Arthropoda; class Insecta; order Diptera; family Tachinidae; genus Phasia; species Phasia obesa. Next base: position 65,380,341 of record OX451215.1, on the reverse strand, counting down.
TATATTTTATAGCTTAAACACTTTTACCTGCTATTCTTTCCTTAAAATTTATTCAGCTAAACGTTATTGATTGAATTATTTGGAAAAAAATATATATATATTCTTGCGTAATTTTCCATACTAAAATTGTTTAAAAGAATTAATCTTTACCAAATTTTATTGATCCTTTTATTTATTTGATTTGTTAAAACTTTTCTAATTTTAAAATACGAATAAAAGTAAAATTGGATAATATATTGTAACGGTTCGCCCTCCAGCCCTGTCCAAACGTAGCTAATTTTAAAAAGATATGTATGATTTATTGTAAAATTATTTGAAGTGCAAAGCACCGATTTAAAAAAGGTAAGCATTTGTTAAGGCCTTCAGGGTAGCCAAATTAAAAAAAAAACATTTTTTGGAACATAACTTTTCCGTTTTAGGAATTCAGGTGTTAAAATATAAATTAATAACATTTTGTACTTGTCTATATTATTTTAAAACTTTGCAAGGATACCTGGATACCTCAGTCCGTTGTGAAGTTGTGTTAATTTAAATTCAATACTTTATTTCTCAAAATTCACTATATCATGAATTTTTTAGCTTTAAAGGCAAACAACATTTGAAAAAATCACCGCGAATAATATTTTGTACGAAACATTAATTATTGTATGACTTTATATTCTTTTGTACCAATTGCTTGTTTAAAAATATATATTTAAGCTGTGCACTGAACTGACAATTTACCTTAATACTGTAAAATGGTGCGTAGAATTAAATAATTCTTCAAAAAAAAAACCGACTTCAAAACAGATATAAGGGCACAAATTCTAAACTAAAAATGTAAGAAGTAATCTGTAAGATTTATATTTAAACCAAATAAAATATGCGCCAAAATTAGAGGGAAAAGAAGTAAAGACTATGTGAATGTCAAGTCTCTCCCTATTACTATTCAAAAGTTAAGCTATTTTCACCAGCATCCGTCTTTTATGGGGACACCATTCAAGCCTCTATGTATAACGGTTTCAAAGATAGATCAAATAACATCTCATATTGGGACACACTTTAATTTACAATTTTAAATTAAAGACATGTTGTTATAACGGACATGGTCACAAAGATTCTTTGTAAATTTCAACTGTCTGTATATTACGGTTCAAAAGTTTGGCCATATATATCAAATTACATGAACTATTGGGACACCCTTTACATTATAATTCCAAATATTTATACTTGTTATTATACCAGAGAAAGTAGTAGACATTCTGCCTAATTTTCAAGTTTTTGTGTTTTACGGTTCAAGAGATAGGGCCATATAGATCAAATTACATAATTTATGGGGACACCCTTTAATTTCTGAATTGTATATTTGCTATAGTGGACTTTGCAATACAGGTTCCTTGAAAATTTCAGCTGTCTGTCTATAACAGTTAAAAAGTTTAGCCACATACATAGAATAACATTAACTATTGGGACACCCTTTTATTTCCAAATTAAAATTGTATACTTTTTGTTATAGCTGACTTAGCAATACAGGCTCCTTGTAAATTTCAGCGGTTTGTGTACAACTGTTCAAAAGTATGTCCATATACATCAAATTAAATGAACTATTGGAGCACCCTTTAATTTAAAATTTTGAATATTTATATATTTTATTATAACGGTCATAGTAATCGACATTCTGTAAAATTTTCAAGGTTTTGTCTATAACGGTTCAAAAGACAGGCATATATAGGTCAAATTACGGCACCTATGAGGACACCCTTTAAATTTTAAATTTATTTTTTTATTAAATTCTGCCGTTGGGAGCTATATCGACACGCAATTTTTTTAAAATTTCAATTTGGTGCCCTTTACGTTTCTTAATACACGTAAAAAACATGTATGTTGTATGGGGACACCCTTTAATTTTTAATATAATGAACTGTTTTTTTGAAGTCGGTTAAAAAAAAATTGGATATTATACAACGTACAAATCTACAGACGATTTCAGTAAAAAAAAATATTTTTTTGAAATCCTTATATTGAAAAAAATTCTTTAATATGATTACGATAAAAAATAAGGTAAATGTCATATATAGTTTTAATATTTTATGTTATAGTAAAGTGTCTTTGAAATCACAAATGAACAGCAAAAAAAGAAATTTATAACAATTAAATTACGTTTTTTATAAAAATAAATGTATTTTTTTTTTTTTGAATATTTAAAATTCGATTTTGTGTTTTTTCTTCTGCGATTTTCTAAATAAGAGGTAATAGTCAAAGTTAATAATTTTTTGTAAAACGTATAAATATAACGTACTAAAATTACCCACTACTAATAGTACTAATATTAAAAATAAAAAAACACGCCTAGAGAATATAAAACTAAAATGGATTTTAATTTAAAACGAGTGAAACTTGTTAAAAGGAAATAATAAAAAATCTAATTTTTCGTAAGTTATATTTCCAGGATTTATCAACATATGAGAGCCATATTCAACAACCTCCATCTCTCATAGACAGAGTAGTGATTGTGGTCCCAAAAAAAAAAAAACTATTACATCAGTAGGCGGTTATAGGAGCAATGATCGGCTATAGATCTAGTAGGTCGTAAATGAACACCACCCCCCCGGCGAACAAGATCGACGTTAGCAAATTTAAGAGCCGGATGATGAAGTATTCTTACCTGCTGCCGTGAGAGTGTAGTTCACAGCACTTTAAATCGCTGCCCAGTCGTCTACAAAGCCCTCATCAGACAGTGTAATTATTGCAATGTTCTAATAGGCCTACAGATTTGCAAACCATAGACCCACGATTAAGACCGACTGAGGTTGCGCAATTTCTCCAGCTTCAATGTTTTATTTGGTTCTACCAGATTATTTCATTTATGTCTTGAACTTCATCAAAATATTACAATTTAACAATTTTACAAAATTAAAAAAAAAAATAATATTACAACATAAAAATTCGAAATTTTATCTTACACCGAAATAAAATTCGATACCTATCATAGAAAGTTCTCTACCAAATCGAAATTTCATCTAAAAATTACTTTTTAACCAAAGTAGGTATCAAACGAAAAAAAAAGTTTTAAAATCGAAATTTCATTAAAATTCTTCGTCTTCTCCAAATTTAAAAATTCCAAAATATTGTTATTTTGACAAATATTTTATATATCACCAACAAGATTAAAACTTTACTAAAAATTCAAATTTCCCTGAAAAAATCAAACTTTTACCAAAAAATTATTAAAGCCACAATTTCAACAAAAAAAGATATTTCACAAAAAGCTCGATTGTCTTCATCATTTTGGATGGTGACGGTTTGCATTAAAATTATTAGTCAATTTTTTTAATTTTTATATATTCACGATCATTAGATAAAAATCTTCTACATAATCTATACACGAAATAAAACAGTAACTCATTTCCATCTGTCTGTCTCCATTTCTTTTGCGTTCGCATTATTGCGCAACAGATGGCGCCAATTGAATTTTTTATTTGTATTTTTACTTAATGGAATTACATTGTTATTAAAATATTTTAAACAACTCTTACAGAGCTTTACAATAATTTTTAGAATTTTAGAACTAAGCAGTATAAAAGTAGGAGTCTTACAATTGGTGAGAAATACTTTCAAAGCAAAATCGAGTAAAGTCAGGATGCCCACAACGTGGCAGGCACAGCCAGTCTGTAAATAAAACTGCATAACATTAATGAATGCCTTTTTAACTTTTTTCCACTTTAAAAAAAAAATCAACGAATAAAGCTTTCAGTTCCTGTTGTGGGCATTTGGTTTGAAATGTTTAAAATAAAAAACATCAAGTGAAAAAAAAAAATTATATTATATGTCAAATCAAATAATTTTTCTGAAATTATGTATATTTAATCAAATTTCTTCAATTTGATAGCATTTTTTTCATTTTTAAGCACAATTTTTATTCATTTAGAGATGCCTTTAATAAACTAAAAGAACTTAGTAATATCAATGAAAATTATGTCAAATCAACGGATAAATTATTCACATTAACTTTTTTAGTAAATTTATTTAATTTTATATATTGTTTTTCCCAGAACGGTTGTACTACAATGAACCATATTTTGTAGGTAATATTAACGAATAAAATTAGTTGATCCTTAATGATAAAAATAGTTAAAACATTTTAATTTTTATTTAAATGTATAAAAAATTTATTCATATAAACAAATATTATTCTAATTAACAGAATTTCTTTTTTTTCATTTAAACTATTTTTATCCCAATTAACTGAATTTATTATTAATTTTGTTAGATTAACAAAAATTTAAGTAAAAGAGTAGTAAAACATTCTAAGAAAAAAATCCATAAAGTTATTTTAATTTACATCCCTAAAGATATTAATGTAATTAATTTATCCGTTGATTTGACAAAATTTTTGTTTATTTTACATTTACATTTTTTTAAAGAAAGTTCGATATATATATAAACAAAAAAAGAGTTGCAAAATAAAAAAATAAAAAATAAAATAAATTTCGTTAAATTTAACTTCAACAAAATCATATTCAGGCATGTCACAAATTCCTCTTGGAATTGAAATGAAATATGATTTTTATATTTATTACTCTAATATTGAGTCACATGTTGTTTTTATTGGCAGGGTCCACCAAAGTAATAGGAACCAACACACAATAAGACGATTTGATAAAAAGTTGTTGTCTTTAGATTTGTATTAGGAAGGCCGAAATACTTCATAAAGCAACGTTGCAAAATTCTGCAGAAAATAATTGGTTTTGAAAAACAGTGTAGTCATTAATTTGTGCAGAAAATATCGGAGCTTGGGTCAGAAAAATTGTTCTAGTGCCCACGGTCACAAGTCGGCGCATATATAATGGGCTGTAATGAGTGTAGGGGAGAGTTCGGACTACAAACAGGCGAAAAATGTATTTCTTGAATTTTTATTACCTTCCAAAGCTCTATTTTTTGTTTTGTCACATTCTTTCTTATTTTTCAATATATAATACATAAAAAGTTGTTTTGCTTTTTTTTCAATCTACTAAAACTGATCGGAATCTATAGAAGCTAAAACCGTTCGAAATGATAATAACGAAATCGTTTCAATTCCGAACGAAATATCTAACATGCTTGAATAAATTAATTTTTTGAAAGGCAAACAAAATATTTGTGTTGTTAAGTCAGGAAAAATATAACAAAAATGCCCGAAATATATTTAATTACAGCAGTTAATTGATTAAAAACATCGCATAATATTATTAAAACGATCTTCTGAATAGTTTAAATGACTAAGAAACGTTAAAAATATCAATTCCACATACATAGAAAATTGCAAGTGGTTTCATTCCGAAACTTGTTTTCGTTTTACAAAGTACAGAATCAATTCCACTTCCGAACGGAATTTAGCGCTGTGACATCGCTGATTATTTGAGCTGACATACGTACATACTTATAAAATAGAAAATTTTTTCAATTTATATTTTTTATTTTAAACATTTCAATACAAATGCCCGCAACAGGAACTAAATGCCTTATTCGTTTAAAAGAGGAAATAAAGCTAAAAACACATTAATAATATGTAATTTTTTGTTTTCAGATTATGGTGCAGATTTTTATCTAAAGATTATAAAGATTTCATAGAAAAGTAACTTATAATTTTAGGTAATTAAACTCATTTTTTGTCACCTTTACACCCTATTAAATAACGAAAAGAAATAGTCATATTAAAGAAATTTAAAACTATTTTTTTTACGAAAAAAATTAAACTTTTTTGACGAAAATCTGTAGATTTGACTAAATAGAATGTTAGCCCTAAAATAATCTAATTTTCTTCAATTACACCCCGATTTACACTATTTTGTTAAATTCTTGTTTCAGCGTGGAAATAAATAATTTTTGATATTATAAATTAAATAATATAAATTTACATTCATCAATATAAATTTACATTAGATTAATTAAGGAAAAAGTTGTAAATTTATGCAAAAAATTCTATTTTTACTTAATTTATTCATTCATTTATTTATAAAAAGTGTTATTAATGTAGGGGGAATGGGTCCATTTTTGACTTTATAAAAAGTAAATAAATTAACAAACTTATAATTATAATTTAAGGAACTGGCTGCTGCTGTCTTCGTCCTTTATTTTTTTTATAAATTTTAAATTATGTTTATGCAGCTTTTAATCAACAGTTAAATACTGCATTTGGACGCATTATTTTTATATTTGTGTATTGTATTGTACAGCTTTATAAATAAAAATCCATTAAGAAATTAACATTTTTTTTAATAAGTTTTATTCTTCAATATGCATAATGGAATGCTGGCGAATTATGACTCTGTATTTATTCTAAATTAATCCTCTCATAAAATCAATCAAATGCAAGGATGGCAACGGCCTTTTTGAAACTCATATGTGTACATGTATTGACTTAAATCAATTTTGCTTTTACTGTAATGAAATTCCTTATAGCATTAACTTTAGTCTAAACAGACTAAACTAACGATTCAATAAATCAGTTTGCAAAGAGGTCAATTGAACACTTTGTTTAATACATATCATCTGAAAGCTTATTTATTTGATCTTTACTACGTGTTTAGATTTTAGATATCTCTACTTGAAATAGCAACGATCATTCTAGTAAAATATTATTTATTTTAATATTCATGAATTATTTAATAATTTAGTTTTGAGTTCTTTTGTATCTATCTATAAGGTAGTTTCAATTAATTTTTCTATTTAAAAAAACTTATCAAAGAAATAGGATATGAGAATTTGAACATACTTTTTTTTTGAAGCTCAAAGTCTTTTTTTTAATGTAATGTAATTTTCAATATTTTGAAATATTTATAATATTTAATTGAATGACGATAATGTGGTGGTGTTTATCAAAAATGATACAATAAAATGTCTCAATTTGTGTGTCGACTGTTCTTCTCGTGTTGTACCATAAATAATTCGGATAACCTTAGGCAGTCAGCTTTGTATATTCAGCTAACTCGGATTCGAAAATTACAATTCCTTTGTGTTATTAGCAAGAAAAAAGGGTTAAAGAAAGCCCCAAAAGAACCATACTGTAAGAATAGTGAGCATAGGAAATTTAAGTTAGGGTCGTGCATAAGCTATGCACGAGAGAGATATAGCTTCTGCAGCAGTTATTGAAAAAGAACTCACCCTTTTGCGTTACGTTGGTTCAAAATCGACTCAGTCATATTCTCCGTATTCTTTGCAGTTTTACCGCTTTCTTCTACTTCAGCCAAATCGATTTGTTGAACCATTCGGATTGAACCAAATCGTAAAAATATTTGCCGGTGTCACAAAAAAAAAAAATGAAAATGTTGCTTCTCTCTACGCTAATTCATCTGAAAAACAGTTATCAGGAATAATTTCATCTTCTCGTATCTATCTGAGGGTGGCTATTGAATTTATCTTATTTAAGAATATCCGTCATTTTTATGCTAGACTTGTGTTGGTATACACATACCAAAGGGACCCCATTCGGAATTTTAATATCAATACAAAATTTAATATTTATATTTGATACCCTGTAGAACCTTGATCAATTTGCGATAATTTCATTGTAGACACATTTGCCTGTGAAAGAGTCATCAAGTCATTCTTAGTTTAGATTATCTCCTGTTCCTGATCTCCTTTTACTCACTTTTCACGTCGGTGGAGAGTGATGCTCCATCATATCGAAGGCAATAATTGACATCTCATACGCGAAGTTTAAATTTAGATAGATATAAAAAGGTCAATAATTACTATAGTTATTTTAAATATTATTAACAAAATTATTAAACACGCAGATTTAAAGTTTAAAAAAATAAGGAGTTCTGCTTAAGATCGCTTAGATGCTTACATATTTATAAATGTATGCTGTCAAACTAAAATCTTAGGGTAAAATAAATAAAAGGAATTTTTATTTACTTATAAACCTCAGACCTATTAGCTTAAAATCAACAACACATTCAAAATTCAAACTGGCCAAAAAATAAACAAAAAAATAATTTCGAATCAATTACTAAACCTTGCCCCGACATACTTGTTTTTATGAAATCGCATTTAAAAAAAATTTTATATATTTAATTAAGCTTTTGTTAATATTCTATAATTTCAATTTCAAACATTTTACAAACTACGGGGTCCGATGGTTGATTCTGGTAGGCGAGACCAAAACAAATATAAGTGTGTCGGCGTTTTGAAAGATCACATCCAAGTTTTATTTCAGGATCGGTTAAATTTTCCTGGCTATGGCCTGTTCTTGCAGCATATCAGTATATAAAACTGTAGTTTTTTTACATCTGCGATGTAGGGTATGTTCAGCAACTTTGTAAAAAATGATATAGCAAATACTTTTGCAGAACATATTAACCTCACCGCATAACGGCATTTTGTGGCTGTATTGTAACAATTCGAAAAAAACACCCAAAAAGGGGAAGGGTGGGGATAAAATGTTCTACAAAAATCTTGGCCATAATATTTTACTATATGGCTACACTTCAAATTTCTCCAAATTCCAAAACTTGACACAAACACCAAAAATCAATAAAATTCAAGATTACTCTTTAAGGACCCCCGGGGGTTCCAATTGTCACTGCAGGAATATGGCAAATGCTTTGACGCGGTCCACTCGGGGAAAATAGAGGCACCAGACGCTAGGGCTCCTAGAGCCTAAATCTGGAAGAAAAGGTCTGTGAGTAAAATCACGGGTTCTCTTCGAAGCCCGACCAGTGCCCAAAGGACTGGTACCACGGGAATCGGTGGCCTCACAGAAAGCCTATCCTCTCTGTGACCGGTTATTGGTGAGGTCTCCTTCGGGGGTACACGTGGTGGTTGTGGTTTAAGATCGATTTATGTAGGTATGGTGCAGGGTCGATCAAGTGTGCTGTTGCACTCTCAACAGACGGAGTTTGGATAGTCTCCAAACCCCTAAGCAAGAGGTTATAATGTGGATCTAGGCTTGCCTTGGAAAGGCTTGCCATATTATATAAATTGCTACTCATTGTGACTGTATCACACACAAAAAGCGATTGGTGGCAATCGTAAAGTGTTGTTATACTACACAATGGGGGCGCTAGTCTACGCCTAAGTTTCACTCGGTGGTAAGACCACCGTGAAGTTAGGCCTAGTAGGGAGGTACTCACGTTAATCTTGTTCCACAATTACTCTTTAAGGGTTAATAGGCAATCTTGGATTTTACGTGCTATCGGTTCAGATGTGAACACGCATTTTTGGATATTGAATTTGGAACGTATAAAACTATTTAAAAAAATATAAGCTAAAACCTTATTATGCACAACCCAAATGTCTACTTGTTTGAAATTTTTTAACAAATGTTACATCTGGTGCAAGTGGAATGAAAGTAAAAAGTGAAAAGTCCATTAAATATGAAATTTTATTGGTGTTATTTAGTGCAGTTGTAATCAACATGCTGCGATAACTTAGAGCTTGCACCTAAAAACCATTATTATTTTTGTTTCTCACTTATTGTGGTTTTTTTTCTTCTTTTTTTTTTTTTTTTTGCTATAGAAAAAATTTCTAAGAATTATAAACTGTGTGTTGAAGTATGAAAAAGAAATAAGAGAATTAAGTTTTACTTCCATAGTATTAAAAAGTATTAGTGGCATCATTACTAAACTTTTTAGTTCTCCATTTCAATGCTTCCTAACGTTGTTGAGTTGTTTCAGCTGGCATTTTTTCCGTTTTGTTCTTTTTTTCTAACAGAAACATAATAAATTACATGGCATCATGTTGTGGGTTGTTATGAAGGAAAACGAACTTTATAGTTTGTTCATTAAGAGTATATTGTTTTTTTTTGTTTTTTTTTTGTGTTGTTGTTTTTATACGTTTATGTATAATGAACTCGTATCAATACGTATGATGAATATTTGATTGTTATTAGTTAAGTATTAATTATACTTACGGGGATTTATTTTCTACAAAAAATTATGTGCAATTATATGAAAATTTAAATTATATATAATTAGATATAAGGAATTTAAAATTCAATATTAAATTAAAAAAAAAAAATAGTTTGATAGATCAATTAGCTTCCGCCTTCATTTGACATGAGCAACAATCAATATCATTTCATGGCAATAATTAATGCTATTTGTAATTTCTTTAGGTGTACGCTAAAATTGTTGCAAATATTAGGGGAAATGTAGTTTCATTTTGCCGAATATTAGCCCGTGCTTTAACTACCGACAATTTTAAACAATATTTTAAATTTAAAGCCGTTTTTTTAATTTATCAGATATTTGTGTTATAAAACTCTGACAGCTAAGAAAGTTTTTTTTCGCATTTTTTTATTTATTGTATCTTCAATATAATTGAACTATCAATAATTACTCATATCTTAAGTCTAAAAATATACTTGTTAAGTCCAACCAGTGCTGGACAAAAAAATGTATGTTTCACGGTTACTGTAATTTGTGGGTTATCCCTCTGATGTACGGATGAGAGAAGCAGTGTCCCTCCTTCTTAGTCGAATGTAACCAGGTTCAGTTAGTATGTTACGGGCCAGTGGATTCGGATGAGTTTCAAGCTTCTTTAAATACCTTATGGCAAGTTTCGCTATTTCTGCTTTAACTGATGGCACGTTTAGATCTTTATGGATGTTCGAATTTTTTATATACCAGGGAGCAGATGTAATTATACGAAGAATCTTATTTTGGCGCCTTTGAATTTTTTCTACATTGGTAGCTGTGGCAGTGCCCCATAATTGAATGCCATAACACTATATTGGTTTTAGAATTGACTTGTATAATAAAAGTTTGCAGTCTAATGCTAGAGTAGAATTTCTGCCAATTAGCCAGTTTAGTTGGACTGCTTTCAACTTCATTTGCGTTAACTTTGTTTCTATGTGCCGTTTCCATGTAAGGCGCCGGTCAAGATGTATGCCGAGATATTTAACATCTGAAAGCTGAGGTATCGTTTGGTTATTTATCCGAATAGGGGGGCAAGACTTTCTGCGCAGTGTGAAAGTTATGTGAGTACATTTTTGTTCATTCACTTTTATTCTCCATTTCTTCAACCATTTTTCTAAATTGGATATATGGTCTTGTAAATATCGTGATGCTACTTCGGGTCTTTCGTGAATGCTCAAAAAAGCTGTGTCGTCAGCAAATGTCGATGTGTGAACTCGGTTACTAGTTGGCATGTCGGAAGTATACAATAAGTATAAAAAGGGCCCCAATATACTACCTTGGGGAACTCCGGCTTCGATTGGCTGGGGTGAGCTCAAAAAATCTCCTTCTTTCACAATAAATTTTCGTTCGGTTAAATAACTATCTAGCAGCTTATATAGGTTTACGGGCAAATTCAGTTTTAGCTTATATATTAGGCCTTCATGCCATACCTTATCGAATGCTTGAGAAACGTCGATAAAAAGCGCAGAGCAGTATTTTCTCTCTTCAAATGTCTTCTTAACAACATTAACTAACCTGTGAGTTTGTTCGATCGTACTATGTTTTTTCCTGAAGCCGAATTGATGGTTTGGAATACATCCTTTGTCACTTAGAATAGGGTTAAGCTTAGTTATTAACATCCTCTCAAACAGCTTTGACATATTTGACAAAAGGCTTATAGGTCTGTATGATTCAATTTTTGTGTGGTCTTTTCCTGGTTTAGGAATCATGGTAACCAAGGACACCTTCCAATCTGTGGGAAAGTACTCAAAACGTAAAATGGCATTAAAAATAAAAAGTACGATTCTGCGAGCTACACGGGGCAACTCAATTAACATCTTGTTACTGGTTTTATCAACGCCAGGGGCTTTTTTGGTGTTCAAATCCGTTATTGCCTTTTCTAGATCACCAAATTCAAATCTTATTGGTACTGCAGCAGTAGCCTCGAGAACTGGCAACTCAACTATATCAGTCGATATATTTGGGGTAAAAACCTTTCTCAAATGTTCAGCAAATAAATTTCCCTTTTCGGTATCACTCCTTTCCCAGACTCCAGCTGAAGTTCGCAAGGGAGGCTTACGTAAGACTGGCCTTTTAAGGTTTCTACAAGCACGCCATAACGAATAATCTGATTGAGGAGTTGCGTCAAGGTCTCCAAATAGTTTTTCAGGGATGCCACTCTTCGAGATTCCAGCATGTCTCTTAGCCGGTTCCTGCATTCTTTAAGTCTGCTTTTGAGTTGAGGAGATCTCTGTGATTGCCATTCTCTACGAATTTTTCTTTTTTCAGCCAAGAGCCGTTCGATATCTGCAGAATAAATTTGATTGTATCTAGCTAATTGTCGGGTTATTGTTGAATGTTGGGCAGCTGATTTGAGGTTTTGGTCAAAATCAATAAGACTCCGCTCTACGTCTTCAGGTGTTCTTAGCGGGATGTTTTCCGAACAATGAGTACTAAGATACTTTCTATATTTCAACCAATTAATGCTTGTTGTAATCATTGGTGATATGATGTTTTGTTTGTCCCATATATAGACGATAGTGGGTGAATGATCTGAGGATAATTCAGGTGACGCTTCAGCTTTAATCGTTTCTCTTGGAATACCCTTAATCACGCCAAAATCAATAACATCCGGTATTTTTTGTCGATCAGTAGGCCAATAGGTGGGTTGTCCACTCGATATCACATTCAGACGCATTTTTGAAATTGTGTCAAACAAAACACGACCTTTTGGAGTTATTAGGCGTGATCCCCAAAAAGTATGTTTAGCGTTGTAGTCGCCTGATGCTATGAAACAGGGACCTAGTGATTTGAAGAAATCGCTGTATTGACTCTCTGATATTTGAAACCTAGGAGGTGAATAAATCGAAAGCTAAGAAAGTGAAACAAACAAATTATTTCTTAAAATCTAAATGCAACAAAGTTAATGTTTGGAATACAGTTTCGAAGAGAATCAAAGCGTCACTACCAATTAAATATTTGTGTAGCTAGTAATTGAATTGTTTCTACAAAGGGCTTTACTATTATTTGTTTGTAATCATGTATTATTCTATTGCTTATTAGCTGCCACATTTAAAAATTATTATCAAAAATTATAGGTGGGCGAGGTTTTTTGCCTGCAGCCTCCAAAAGAGTGATCTGATGTTGCTGAATTACAACTAAAAAATTTTCGAAACTATGCCTGGCAGATTGGTGGGCTTAAATCTTCTGTATCTCGTCTGGTGCGTTGGCAAATAACATTACGACCCGACCAGGGACAGAGGGACATCGTTTAATCAGCTTTTTTTTCTATAAGGATCCAGTATTTATATACCTTATGGGGTCGGAAATGAATATTGTAGAAATTACAGACGGAATGACAAATTTATATATAACCTTTCCACCTATGGAGAAGGGTATGATAATAAAAAGTCAAATTGGTTAAAAGGTTTGTTTTTATATTTGCAAAATAGTTAAGTAACATTATATTCAGTAAAAAAATATAACAATCCATTCTAAGGATTTAAAGAAATATATGTGCTGAGGTAACGTTTTGACTTGGATTACCAAATTGCAAATCTCTGCGAATTGAGCAAGACTTTTTGTATAAAACCTTTTTTTAGAAAGATTTGGAATAATATAAATTTATTTTCCAGGTTATCAAATATAAAAATCTTTCTTCGTTTAGTTTTTTATTAGCCTTAGTATCTTAGGCGTGACGTTACTGACGTTACGTTACTTAAATTTCCATCTGATATTTTTTTAGTAAGAAATATGAAAAATATGGAATATTTGAAATTTTTTTAGTCGAACTTATTATTTTACATTCAGATGAACGAACTTAAGCTTCACTTCAAATTTCATCTGAATGTAAAATAAGAAAAAGTTATAAATAATAAAAATTATATAAACTTATTTTTTATACTGAATATTTAAGATTTATTAGTCAAAATATTTATTATTGAAATAATTTTAATAAAAATATTCTTTCAATTACCTTACTTCAAAAATTCATATATTTATTATATTTAAAAATTACATTTGGAATCTTATATAATATTATTTACTTCCAACCATGCGTAATTGCTTTCTATATAATGTATTTCAAAAATATTTATTAAAACAAATGCAAAATAGTTATTCCGAAAAAATATAATAATCGCAATGGTTTTTACGGGGGAAAGCATATTCACACAGATATTGCGCTAGTGAAAAAAAAATCCGACTCATAAACCAAAAATTCAATAGACTAAACAAAATTTAGACTTTAAAAAAAAAACGGGCTTATCTCAAGCCTATTCGAATCTTATTTTAATTTTTGTAAAACTGCTTTGAGTTTTTTTTCTTTCAACCAAAAATTGCATCTGCAGAAACCATAATTAAATGCAAAATTAAAATAAATATATCACGATTCAAGGAAATTATCCACAATATGACGTGACGTTACACACTTTTGAAAATTAATATAAAATTAAGTATTCGTTTAATAACCGAGTTTTTTATTATAATTAGTTTATTTTATTGTTCTCTGTTAAAATGACAAATTTCTTGCACTTGCTATCGTCAACGTAGAAATAATGAGAATAAATGATTTTTTGCCTGGCGTTATGTTATCTTAGAATACCATTAAAATCAAATCTAAATTTTACCGCTAATTGATATATGTTGCTCTTTTGCGTTTATTCTACGGTTAGTTGTTGTAGCAAAAGTTTTGCAGTAAGAGCGGAATTTTGTTATAACTCTTACGCCCTATGGATTATAGGGAAAATTCGTTGTTTTCCCGAATAGTTCGTATGTGTCCACAAACACTACTCTCTCTATCCTCCCTCTCATAACCAAATTCCCTAGTTCTGCCACAATGCATTGCATGAGTAGGGGTCATTCACTGAGTGCTGGTCTAAATGAAAAAACTTATAATATTTTTCTTTTTAAATTTTAATCTAATGTAAAGTATCGATTAGAAGAGTTTTATAATAAAAGTATCCTATAGTATCAATTCTCGTACATGTATGTTTATATCTACACTCGCATGACATTTTCATTTAGTATTTTTGTAAAATCTAGTTTATTGTTTTAAATATTTTTTTTTTACTTTTTACTTTAATAAATAAAGTGCCCACAAGTATTGTGGTAACTGATTGCTGTCAATAACATACGAATGAAAATGGTTTATTTTGTCGATTTTATATCCGAACCAATGACAAAAAGAGGGAAGAACACAAAATAGCAGGAATGAAATTATTTAACTTTTGCTAAACTTAATAACTACATCATTTATCACAAATCAAAAAATTAAAAAAATAAATAAAAATAAAAAACAAATAATAAATTTTTTAATAAATAACAAACAAAGGAATGGTTAGTAAAAGTTTAAATTTTATCTTTTTTTAAATTAAATGTGTTTTGAGTATAAAATCTTATTTATAAATTTTCCTGAAAATAAAATAAAAATAATGCAATTTGCAAGAAGGTATTCGACAGCATTGTTGTTCTCAAAAAATGTGTACTTCATTGTTGTTATCCTACTTCGATAAAGGATCTCTAATTTGCTACTGCACGTGCTTTTCACGTATACAAATATAATTGTGCAGACCTCTAGTGTCTTAGATAGGTAAGTGTTGAAAAATATACATACTATGTATGTCAACAATAAAAATTTTGCTTATGAAATCTAACGACGTTTTAAGGGTATGTTTCAAAAAATGCAATATTCGATAAAAAAAATAACAGTTTTGACATTCTTTTAGAACTAACTGCGAAACCAGACTGAAATTGTTACTCATTGAAATAACATATTTCCCCTACCACCATGCTAAATTTCAGCCAAACCGTAGACGATGTATTTGAGAAACATATTGTCGGTAAAACTAGATCATGAATTTAAGTGATGCAAACATTTTTTTTCGAAAGCACATGAATATATGAACAAAATTGTGACATTAAACCAATTTTTAAAATACATTTAAACATAAAAAAATAATATCTCAGGTCCCTCAAAAAGCCTCTTCTGAAAGACAAAAAATTGTTTTCATCAAAACAACCAAAATTTTAAAAAAATTTTAAGTGATATTCAAGTTATTAGATTGACAAATTAACATATTTTCGTGATTTTGAGTCAAAACAAAAATAGAATATTATAATAGAATAAACATAATTACCCATATGTAGTATGAATATATAAATTTATTAATATTATGACACTTCACAGTACATAGAATATTTGTATAGTTAAGTCTCGTTTAGGTTAAAGTCTGGGCTGACAGGTCAATTTAAGAAAGAATCGTCAATTTTCCGTTAAAAATTAAAAAAATCAGCTTTAAAAATTGTCAAAAAATCGGACAACTAAAAAAGTATTTTTTTAAATATTTTTTTTATACCTATTTTTCTTAAAAAACAACCAAAAAGCACAAAGTTAACTTAGACATACACATTTATGCCTTATACAAAAGAAATAAAATCTACTTAAAGTGTACTTTAAGACAAATTTTTCATATAAAATTTGAAATAAAGTAGACTTGACGTAGACTTTATTTTTGGTTTTGATAAGGGCATTAACAAGGTATATTTATTTTACTAGGTAGTGGCGTCCCTACAACAAATACAACAATACAAGAACAACATAGCATTTTGTTGTTGCTTTGTAGTTCGAAATGTCAAAAAAACATATAAGAAAATTGAGAAGGCGTGTATGTGTTTTATTGCTTTCTCACTTCTACACTATAAAATTTCTGAACACATACAACTTTTGACATGTCGAACTACTAAATCAGCTGGGCTGACGACACTACCTAGTAAGATAAATATACCTTGGGCATTAATATATACTCAAATCTTTTCTGATGCTTTAAATACATAGACGACAGCGGCTACACGACTGTAAAACAATCAACCACAAATTTCGTTGGCACAATTGTCACAGTGTAGTCAGCTACTTAATTACATTGAAGACGACAGCTACTTCGTAAACTCTGACATTGTTGTAGAAATACATATTTTACTTCTATAAAACTTTTTTTCTAAAAAATAATAAATATATTAACAAAACATTTGGCATGAAAATGAATTTGTAATTTTTTTGACATTTTCTTTTGTTAAAAAAAAAAAAAAAAATATCGCATACCAAAATATAAATTACCCTAATTTGACTACAGCTAGAACGGTGGTGGTGTAGGCTTAATGACTTCAAAATAATCGTTTTACTATTAATGTGTGTAGCCTGATGTTATCTGTGTTTAATACATTAAATTAAAGTTGAAATTTTACATTCATTATTTTGATATCATTTGTTATCAATACTCCTAATACTGGAAGTTAACAAAAAACATCTTTGAAGAATTGTACACATAATATTGGAAAGCGAACAGCAATCCCCTTTATACTGGTCTTTTTTTGACTTTAATTACCACAAAATTTTAAATCGTTTACACTAGAAATACAAAACCTTGAATTTTAAAACACTCATATTTTTGGCATCATAGAAAATCGTAATTTTTTTAAGAAAAACTCGTCAAATCGGAATTTTGCAATTTCTTGGAACAAAATCGTCAAAATGACGATAAATCGCCAAATCTGGCAGCCGCGGTGAAAGTTTAAATAAAAACAATATGTTCAAAAAGAATCAAATTTAGCTTTAAAATAACAACTTTATTTAAGGTAATATTATCTCTGTGTAAATAACTTTTAGCTTGTAATGTAACACTGCTCTTGCTAAATCTGTGGTAATAAGGAATAAGTAACCAACGAAAGTCTTGACAAGTATTCGTACTTTGCCGCCTTAACACCATCAATTTCAATGGTTAAAAATGGTTCATTGAGTTGTATGAGGAGCCTGCAGGCATCAACGCCGAGAATGCACATTAAGTTTAATGAATATTTGGATATAAAACCGCGATGACAGCGATGAGTATACATCTATAGTCAGTATTGTAAAATTTGTGATTTAGGCTGAAAACCCAATCTAAATTAGAGAATTTAGATTAGTTTTAGCTAACGAATCGCGTTACCTCTGAAGTGAGAGAAACGAAAAAAATCGCAGCGGTTTGTCAAAGGCAACAACCACTAATTTGGGTATGTCAATACACGCAAAGAAAAAAACATGTTTATTTTATGGTCCCTGCAACCACAAAATGTTTTCTGTAACAATACATGTTTGCTGTGATCAAATTATAGTTATTTTAAACAATACTTTGGTCACGATAAACAAGTTTTTGTTAACAGTTAATCATTCAATGGTTATACGCACTAAAAAAGCAACATGGTTGATTTGAACCATATTAAAATTTAAACCACACCAAATTTTTTTTTAATTTAAAAATTAAATTATATTTTTAACCATAATATATTATTATTAAACATAGTATGTTAATTATGTCTTAAAAAAACAAATAACGTTTGGTTTTAAAAATACAAATTTTGGGTTTTGGCCTTTTTTTAGTTCATAAATATGCTCTCGGTTCATCTAAAACCGTAAAACCATTAAATACACATTTGTTGTCAACAAATAAATTTGGTTTTTGTTATAAATGATTTTTGGACTTGTGTAATTTTTAGTAGCTGGTGTATGAGTATCAGCACGGTGTATATGTTTTCACTTTTCATCTATCCCTCTCTTCCATTTAAATAATAATAATTTGCATTAAATCAATAAGATAATTGGTAGCTTAATAAACGGCTTTATTGTTAGACTTTAATGTCAATAATTTTAAAAAGACGAATTAACTCGTCTGTATAACGTCAATCAATATCATCATTTTTATTGCAAAATTACAACTTTTCCTTTTAAACCAGTATTTGCAATTACCTGTTTGAATAAAACATATACAATTTTACTTTTGCATCCATAGTTGAATGAAAGGACGCGTCGTTTCAACAATGGCGATGATGTTGATTTTGATGAATAAGCTAGAAGAAGGTGTAAATGGTTGAAAACTATATAGATACATATTTAAACTACAACATTGACATGAATACAGCCATAAATACAGATTATGTGTATAATTTTTTTTAAAGAATTGGATATTGAAAATCACTTTGTTAATATTAAATACCACAGAGTGAATGAAATGGAGAATGAAAATAAATTTCAAATCTGAACATATATCACTAAAATACTCATATTTGTATCCTATATTAATATATACGGTAAGGTTCATAATGCCGGTGTCATTTTAAGTACACAAGCTTTTATATCATTTGAAATAAAGAACTTTAGGCAAAAGTCTTAAATTTGAAATGAAGCACAAGAAAAAATTGATAACCTGTCTTAACTTGTTTAAAATTATATTTGAAAAAATTTATTAAGCACTTTAAGCGTCGAAAGATAAAGAAACAATTTTTATCAGTCTTTTAAGTATAAGGATTTAAACTTCTAACATTTTTAATGATTTTACAATTCCTTTTGAATTAAAATTGCTTTTGCTACCAACCTTTTTATACGCTCGCATAAAACATTAAAAAAATTCATTACTAATTATTTTTAACAAACAGACTTAAATTTGATGTTACTTTAAATTTGTATTAGTCTCAATGGTTCCTATGGGTTAAAACATATGAAATCAAGCGAAAATATTAACATTTCTGACCTCATCACCTCCAAATTTGATAAGATTTTGTACACATGATCTATGGATCGGCACAATAATATTTGCCAACTTTCAGACATGTAGCCTTCTAACTTTCAGAATTATGGCCATTCCAAGTTGGCAAAAATCAATAAAAATGCACTCAGATGCCTTAACACAATTTTTAATATCTCGAAAAGTATTCATTGTACGTTAATAATGAAGGGCTCATTTTACAGACAAAACATGCGCCATTAAAAAAAATTTTTTTTGGAATTTTCGATCAAGGATAATGTAAATAAATAAATTAGTCAAGTGCGAGTTACACTCACACATGTAGGGTTCCGTACTATGTTCAGTATAATTTAAAAATTCCAGTTGTTTATTTCTTTATGTCTAATGGGACACCCTTAAATTTTAAAATTAAAGTAATATTCGCGAAAATTGCATCATAATTAGAACACCCTTTAAATATTAATATGTAATTGATTTTATAGCGGCCATGGTAATACACTTTCTATTAAAATATCAGGAGCCTACCTATTGCGGTTAAAAAAATAAGGTAATATTCGTGAAAAACACGTTGCTAATGGACACACTTCAATTTTAAGTATTTGTTATAGCGGCCGAAGTAACATATCTACTGTAAACATTTCAAGAGGGTACTTATTACGCTTATAAAATCTTGTCACTGTCGGAACACCCTTTAATTTTATTATTCATTATAGTGGCCATGGCAACTTCCTTTCTATAAATATATTAAGAGTCTACTTATTGCGATTAAGAAATAAGTCACTATAAGTGAAAAACATGTCACTGTCGGAACACCCTTTAATTTTTAGTAATTTTCATATCGGCCGTGGCAACACATCTTCTGTACAAAATTTCAAGAGTCTACCTGTTACGGTTCAATAAATAAGGCTTTATACATGAAAATCACGTCACTATTGGAACAAACATAGTTTTAATTACAGTCTGCAAGTTGTAAGTGGTTTCCTCTTACAGCACAAAGAAAAGACATAAACATAAATAACACGCCACTTTTGGAACACCCTACGTTTTAGTATTTTTTGCTATTGTGGCCGCAGTAATACACTTTTGGTAAAATTTTCAAGAGTCTACCTATTATGGTTCAAAACTTAGGACTTACACATACAAAGCACACCACTATCGGAACACCCTTTAATTTTTAGGTTTATTTTTTTAGACTTGTTTATAAAGCGAACTAAGTTTTAATTACTGTTTGTAAAAAATAAGCACATATTCGTAAATAACACCTCTCTATCGGAACACCCTATAAGTTTTAATATTTTTTGCTATAGCGGCCATAGTTATACACCTTTGGTAAAATTTTCAAGAGTTTACCTATTATGGTTCAAAACTTAGGCCTTATACATGCAAATCACTCCACTATCGGAACACCCTGTAATTTTTAGGTTTATTTTTTTCAGACTTGTTTATATAGCGAACTAATTTTAATTTAGTGCTTGCATATCTTTAGTGAATTCCTCCTACAGTTCAAGAAATAAGCACTTATTCGTGAATAACACCTCTCTATCGGAACACCCTATAAGTTTTAATTTTTTTTGTTATAGCGGCCATCGATATACACCTTCTGTGAAAATTTCAAGAGTCTACCTATTATGGTTCAAAACTTATGCCTTATTCATGCATTTCACACCACTATCGGAACACCCTTTAATTTTTAGTTTTATTTTTTGATACTTGTTTATATAGTGAACTAAGTTTTAATAACTGTTTGTAAATTTCAAGTGTATCCCTCCTACAGTTCAAGAAATAAACACATTTTCGTAAATAACACCTCTCTATTGGAACACCCTATAAGTTTTAGTATTTGTTGCTATAGCGGCAACAACTATACATCATCTGTGAAAATTTCAAGAGTCTACCTATTACGGTTCCAGAGATAAAAGGCGCTGACAGACGGACAGACATTGTAGCGAAAACAAGAGTTTCGTTTTTACACTTTGTGTACGGAACGGTACAGAGATGCAAAATGCAGGAAAATAACTGATTCGATTCAAGACACAATTTTCCACCATTCAGCACAATCAACTTCGCATATGTGCCCACAATCCGAAATAATAGAACAATTAAAAGAAAAGTTTAAAATATTAACAAAAAATAATGAGAAAATCTAACTGCTAACAATTTTACCAAAAAGCTGGACAATACATAAAATTGAGGAAGAATTCCTGGTTACAAACTATACCGCGCGAAAAGTTAAGCATTTGGTTGAAACAAAGTGTGTGATGAGTACGCCTAACCCAAAACTGGAAAGTCCAATTTCGCCAGTGACAAGCAGTTTAGTAACATCCTTTTATGAATCCGATGACGTCAGCAGGTGTATGCCCGGACAGAAAGATTTCGTGTCTGTTTTTGAAAATGGTACTAAAGTGAGGAAAAATAAAAGACTTTTGCTTGGAAACTTAAGAGAAATGTACGCCTTATTCAAAGAACGACATCATGGATTAAAAATAGGTATTTCCAAGTTTTGCCAACTTCGTCCGAGGAATATAATTCTAGCTAATGGGAGTGGATCTCATAACGTGTGTGATTGTACAAAGCATCAAAATGTGAAGCTGATGGTTGATGCTATAAATTTAAAAAAAATTAGCTGCTGGTGTTCCGAATTATCAGCTTGAATGTTACAAAGATTGTTTGAAACAAATGACATGCATTCCATCTTCTTCAAAGTGTCACCTACGTAAATGTAACAAGTGTCCAGGAATTGAAAATTTAAAAGCAAAACTAAATCAATTACTGGAGCAAAATGATATTGACGTTTTTGTGGATTCCCTATGTGAAAAGCTTGAAATTCTACTACCTTATTCATTTATTGCAAAACGGCAGGCAGCATATCTGAGCGAAAGAAAATCAAATTTGGAAGAAAATGAGTATACAGCAGTTTGCGATTTTTCAGAAAATGCTTCTTTTACTATTCAGAATGCAGTCCAGGGATTTCACTGGGAAAACTCCCAGGCCACTTTATACCCAATTGCTATTTATATTAAATCAGATGGAAAAACACAACATACAAACTTTATAATAATATCTGATTGTCTTGTACACGATTCTGTAGCTGTTCATCTGTTCCATCGCCACCTGAATGTATTTTTGAGAAAAAAGTTTAAAACAACCCCGAAGAAAATCACGTATTTTTCAGACGGTAGTGCTGCCCAGTTTAAAAATAAAAAGAACTTTATCAATTTATGTTATCATATGGAAGATTTAGGATGTAATGCTGAGTGGCATTTTTTTGCAACAAGCCATGGAAAAGGCCCAAGTGACGGTCTTGGAGGTACCGTAAACAGAGAGGCACGTCGAGCTAGTTTACAGCGTCCATTACAAGGTCAAATAACTACTCCAAAACAATTATATGAATGGTGCCTGCAAAATCTTTTGAACTGTAATTTCGAGTTTTTAACTCTAAAAGACCACGAAGAAGAAGCACGGTTCGTTTTAAAGATTTGCGTACTATTCCTGGAACTCAAAAGCTGCATTCTATTGAACCTGTAGATAAAAAGAAATTAAAGTCAAGCGTTACTCGGCAGATGCAGATTTTGTAATTGAAATCCTTCAGAAATAATAAATATGCTGCAATAAAGTGTTTAATAATGATAATACATTATGTTGTACTTTTTATTAAAGGTATTGCAATGGAGGAAAAGAGTTTAAGCAAAGAAAATTCTAAAAAGTTCCGTTACATTTGATTTGTTCTTCTTTTTGAATTTTGTCACCTTTTTTTATTTTGATACATTTCATGAAATACATAAACCTTCGCCTGCTTTTTTCTTAATAACTCATGTTGCAATGAAGACTCCACATTGAAATTTGGCAGACTTGTACAAAACATAATAAGAATTAACATGTATTTTTTTGATATTTTTAAAAATATTGATTTTCGAGATATATCCTTTGGAAATTTTAGCCCTTTTTTATTTACATTATCCTTGATCGAAAATTCCAAAAAAAAATTTTTTTGAATGGCGCATGTTTTTGTCTGTAAAATGAGCCCTTCATTATCAACGTACAATGAATACAATTGTGTTAAGGCATCTGAGTGCATTTTTATTTATTTTTGCCAACTTGGAATGGCCATAATTCTGAAAGTACGAGAGCTAGGACACTGAAAGTTGGCAAACGCTATTATTATGGTTAACTTTCCCTTCGTACCAAATTTCATCCAATTCAAAATCGGTGCGGTCAACTCATTGGTTGATTTCATATATTTTTACCCCTATACTATCTGCACTTAAATCTTATTAAGTTATTTTATCTTTTTTTATATATATAATTTGTTTCAAATATTGTTTTAACTAACGATCTTAGGTCTAAATAAAAAAAATACTCAAGTAAGTCCAGCCAGAGCTGGACAAAAACTGTAGTTGCAGTTCTCAATCGCAGGGGTCATCTTATTTATATTTGGCCAAGAGAAGCAAAATCATTTGTAAAATTTTGTTTTGACACCTTTAAATTATTTCTAAATTTAAGACAGATGCTGACTGCCCCTGAATCTGAATATTATTACATGTATTATTATATGTATACTTTTGAAAGTCTATTAATCGAGGCGGAAAGTATAATTAATTCAAGACCACTTACTCACATTCCAATAAACCCTCAAGAACTCGAGCCACTGACACCGAATCATTTTCTTTTGGGAACAACTAACTCTACCCAAACTCCAAGTGAATTTAATGGAAGAAATTTTAATATGCGAAAACAATGGCCCTTACTTCAAAAGTTAAAAAATGGATTTTGGGGGAGATGGATTAAAGAGTATTTACCGGATTTAACTCGCCATGTAAAATGGTGTTTACCTTCAAGACCACTACAAATTGGGGATATTTGTATATACATATAATAAAACAGTAACTCCTTTCCTGTCTGTGTAACTACTATATTTTCACAAAATTTTGTGATGTTAGTAGCCTGATTCCAATGTAGGATATTTTTTCCCGCAAAAATATCTTATTGCCAAGAGAAAGTGGAGGAAACGCAGAAAAAGTACGCCGATTTTTTTTACTGATTTAAAGGAACTGCTGATTTAAAGGTTCTGCACAGAAAATATGAACCCATCTGTGCTCGAAATGAACGCAAACGCTGAATAACTGCATTGGCGACAGGTCATGGAAACTTCAAGTATCATCTAGTCAAGATGAAAATCAAAGAATATTATACTTGCAGACTCTGCCCGGAAGAGGCTGAGATGGTAGCACAGATTGTGTGTGAATGTCCGGCACTGGCTAGCATAAGACCACTGGTAGAAGCTTGTTAAATGTGGATGCCATGGTGGATCGAAGCCTTATGAGAAAGAAAACCGACAGTTACCAGTCGACAATCTGAAATCACTTAAAGTCAATATTAAAGTCTGGTTGTAGCATGTAACTCCATAAAAGTAAGGTTGCCGTAAATTACATTTCGGTTGCCTATAACCATAGAGGACGGAAGGGGGTCGAAAAAGGAAACACTATGAAAGTGGTCTGCTTAGATATTCGAAGTAAATTTTAAATTTCAGTAGATACAGAATCTAAGTTTATATGTATATTTTGTGCTTTTTAAAAACTCCCAAAAAAAATGTTATCCTTTATCGTCATTAGTTAAACATGATTCTAAAATGTATTTTAAAATGCATTTCAATTAAATCTTTTTACATTTTTTAGATTTAACAATTTTGTAAATTTAAGGTTCATACAGAAATTAAAGCCACATTTCTTGATGGCCTAACAATTTGTATGGTTAGAGGGTGCATGCATGCATTCATATATACAAACGAATTTATGTATATGTTTGTGTATGTCGTAGCCTTTTTGTTTATGTATGCGTGAGTAAATTTTCTGCTACAAAATGTGCATGCATATTCAAACTTTTATACGCATACATACATATGTATGTAAGGTTATATGCTCTTAAACAAAGAAGAGTAATTTGAAAGTAGACTTTTAGTAAAAGATTTGTTTAAATCTAGATAAATCCTCAAAAAACAAATTGCAAATTTGTAGTTTATACAAATTTACTCACACAGCTTTAGACAAGTTTTAACATATATTTTTTTCATACATGCGAAGTAGGGGCAAAGTTAATTTGAATAAATCATATTTTTAAACTAAGTGTTGTCATAGATATTTTCTTTTATATGGTCATCAATTAAAAATATTTTTCTTACATATATATATATTCATATATTGATATGTGCATATTAAATGCTAAACTCTACTGCTTTTTTTAAATTTCACATATAAATGATCCATTTAGATTTCTTTCACAAGCAAAGCCTTTAGCCTTTGACAATTATTCAAAAAAATTCAAAAAGTAAAAACTTAAAATTTTGTACAGTGAAGAGCAAGAAAATGCAACACTAATATTCAAGTGTGTTTTTTGATAATAACTGCAACTACCATACGCTAACGATACCAACAAATAAAAAACAGTCAGTGAAAACAGTTTTCAGTATTTCATTTGCTGTCGTAAAAAATCCAATTAATTTAATACTTGAATAACAAATATTATTCTTTTTACTAAAAAATAAATAGTAATTCCTGGCGATATTGTCAACATTTTCTAAAACTCAATCTTTTATTACATTACTATTACCTAAAATTAATGTTTCTAGTATAGAAAGCATATAACCAGGAAATGGTCTAATGGAGTTATGTGATACTTTGTAATTATTTATGATTATTTCATTTTAACAATGTTACAGAATCAAACCAATCAAAAATCAATCTATATACGATGATTTGCATGAAGCAAATGTTGGGTCCAATTTTGGCATACTCTCTCCAACATATCGGCAGCTATCTCATGAAAAAATTCTTCAATATTGGCTTCCAGTGCATCAACCGTTGCGGGCTAGTCCCTATAGATATCAGCCTTAACATAACCCTACAAAAAATAGTACAAAAGCGTTAAATCGCAAGATCTAGGTGGCCACTTGACCGTCCCCAAACTATTAATCGAACTTGCCTCTGAATTGGGCCAATGTTTGTAGCATTCGGCAACGTCTTTTTGGATTAAAGCTCTACAATTTTCGACAAAAAAAAATTTTAATATCGCTCGCCATTCACAGTAACGTTCCTGGCTTTGTCGTCTTTAAAGTAGTGGATTTTTTGGGATGCATTGGCAGTTCTTGCAAACCCGACTGCTCTTTACACCAAATACGGCAAGTTCTATTCAACCAGAAAAGAGCTTTGTGAACTCAATTTCGCGATAAAAAAATTAATCTCCATCTAACTTTGCCAGCGCGATTTCAGTAAAGGCCATCATATGTGGTAGGTCGTGGTGCGGCTTCATTTCTTGCACCAACTGTATTTCTAAAGATTTTATACCCAAATCCTTCCGCAAAATGTTTCACGTTTTGGAGTAACAGGGGCCCATTTGCTGCGATCGGCGACGAATCGATAGTTCACAGTCATCAAAAACACTGGGGAATATCGCAGTCATATTTTCCTCTGTCCGCGCTCTTCATATACATAGTAAATAATCTGCAAGCGTTGTTGATTTGTAAGTTGATTCATTGTTAAATTATAGACCAATTTTTGAAGTGAAAACTTGTTTAGGCACGTTGAGCACTTTTTGGTTGAAGAAAAATTATTGAATTCAAAACCCGTAACCCTCGTCACCATTATCACAACCGTAACCGTGTCACCTAGCATTGTTTCTATACATTGGTCTGCACGTTTTGGTTGAAGAAAAATTATTGAACTCGTATCATCGTCACCATCGTCCGATTTTTAAAAAATAAATGCCATACAATTATCTTCCAAATTTAAATAAAAAAGTGCATCATCGTCATCATCGTCACCTAACGTTGGTGTTTATAGATAGTTCTGCTGGTTCTATAGGTTGGCTGAAGTATATAAGTACATATATATTTGCATTCATTTAAAAAAAATTATTTGCGGCATACATATGTATGTCCTTCCACCGCGCCTACAAGTTACATGGTCCATACGATCAGTCTAATTTCAACCTACCTTTTCCAATAAATCTAGCCTAAGGCGTCAATGGTGGCTCGAGTATTTTCTTCCAATAACTCAAAGATGCCAGTGTGTCGAAATAAACGAATTACTTAACATAGTCCCAAAAAAATTAACCAGAGGAGTTAAATCGCACAAACAAGCGGGCCAGCGTACTGGAAATATAGTTGACATCAAATTGATTTTATAAGTCTTTTTGGAACCATTATCTTTAATATTTAGCTGATTAATTTTTTTCTTTATTTTGATGATGGTTTTCAATCGAAAAGAGTAAAATTAGTGCGAAAACGATCAACAACTGCTCGAATCGCTTACCCAATAGGTCAAATATATTAATTGTAAAATAGATGAAATGCTCTATGAACTTCGCGAAGGGATTTACTTTTTTCAATTAAAATTTCCACAATTTGGAAGCTTTGTTCTACCGTTTAACGCTTCATGTTGACTTGCTAAATCTTATTGAATAGAAATGTCGACACAGTTTGACATTCTCAGCTGTTAAACCATAGTTATCGAATCGAAAGTTCTTCTGCAGCTGAAAAAACACCCATTAGAAAATAAATTCTTAAATACATGTGTGTAAAATTCTAAAGGAACTTAAATGGAATGCTTTTGACTAGTTGTATAAAAATTCAATATAAATTCGGATTATTTTGTATTAGCAAACTTATTCAGGTATTTGATGGAAAGCGATCGATTTTGAAATGATCCTTTTTAAAAGGTATGATGAATTTCGATCGATTTAAAGAATTATTTTTAATAATTATTATTCTTAATATTTGGGATTTTGAAAAGTATACCTGAAGGGGTTTTGATGATGGTTATAGTAAAAATTTGCATATTGTAAATTTGTAGTGCATATTAAGGTAGATCGTGAGCGTACTTTTTAAATATATTGCATTTATGTGTAAAGCATTTAATTTTCTTTAAAAAATCCGACAACTCAACAAAAAGTACAAAAGAAAAATCTAAAGTACAAATAAAAACTCAAAAAGGAAAACAATAAATAAAATTATTTGTGTTTTTTACAATGTAATTTTAAATTTTTGATTTTTTAATTTCAATTTCAAGTATGTATATTTTGTTGTTGTGTTGATAAATACGATGCATTTTTGCTCACATTTGCATCGTTTGCACAGTTTACACTATCATCGTGAAACGCCCTTATAAGTTCATCACAACCATTTTCGTTTTAAAATCGAATCGTTTTCAAAATTTTCATCACTTACCTGATTAAACAAAATTTGAACAAATTTTCCTATTTACTATGACAGTTGTTCTTCCATGACTTGAAAATAATATTTTTTGTGCAATCTACAAAATTTTTTTAAATTTATTTTTTGCTTTTCGTGATTATAGTATATATCTGTACCTCGGAGGGATACAACACTATGTCCATTTTCATAACTTTACAGGAGAGGAGTTTTAAACACATGGTGTTCTATCCCTCTAAATGAAAGTGGACTTGGTGTTGTTTTAAAACATGCTATATCCGGTTCTAACTTGTTTTTGACATAGTGCTCTATTCCTCTATGAAATATGAGAAAAGCTAATTTTAATTCTGTAATAAAGTCAATATGGAAAAAAATGGACATAGTGTTATATCCCTCCGAGGTACAGATATAATATGCTTAAAAATTTACTTTTTCCGATTAAAATTTTGTAGTTTTATAAGAATTTATTTTTGCTTTTATTTTTAAATCCTTGAAAATTAAAAAACCCACGTTCTCTAGTTTTTATATTTTTATACTGTCTTTCTTCATTTATAAAGATTTTTTCTTTTATTCGTATTCTTTTGACAATATTTATTGGATTAAAGAAAACCATTTAGAACAATATCGAAATGACAGTAGTATAGGGTTTTTTTTATATTAAAATTCTACAAGTTAATTTAATTTGAAATAAGAAAAAAATAACTTATTTTTATATTCCAGTACAGAGTGGTGCTTCAAGGGAACAATTTTGTAAGGAAGAAATGTAACGTTTACACATCCCTAATGGAAAGCATAAGTTTTGTGTGGTGTGCTGAAGAATTTATTTTCAATAATTAACTGTTATGCCTTTCAACACAAGTTTCTGTATATTTCGTTTGTAAATAAAAGCAATATGCTCTACTATTGTGTAAATGCATTTACAAAAGATTATCGCAATACACAATCTTGTTCAAATGGTCTTACATTAGCCCAATTCACAATCATGTGCATTTGAGATTGCAAGTTTATGCAATAGTTAAAATTTCCCATGAATTGTGAACGTTTTTTTATTTCAGTTTGCAAAACTTCTTTAAAAAAAAAATCCTAATTGAATTTTTTCTTCACTAAAAATTTCGTTGAATGAAAGTACAAATAGTAATAGATAAAACTGCTAAGAAGTTGTTTTCAACAAAGGAACATATTTTACACACTTTAATTAATAAAATATTCATTCAATTACAAGCCAAGCATGCATTGTCCAAAATTCTTCAGTAGTCCAGTATAAGGGGGCGAACAGTGTTCCACCGGAAATTTCAAACACAAAAAGGCACGGAATTATCAAACTATAAAAGATGCATTATGCCCAAAAATCGACAGTCGTGTAGTATTAAATAACAATTAACAGGAGCAGTCTTACATTGAAAACCACTGTACTAGAGATACAACAAATCTTGTAATTATCAAACAGCACAGGTAATAGATGCAACTTGAACAAAATTTGATTGTAGTCTAGTACTAGATTACAGTTAACGGCAACAGTATTTCTTTGAAATTTTTAGTGCAAGAAATACTAAAGACCACGGAATTATTAAAAATAAAATTCTGTAGCTAGACAATCCAGAAATATATATCAAATAAAATTTTATTGTGTCCATCTGGATGCATTTTTAAATTCTTATCTTCTTTTTTACGGTTTTTGGTTTTTGGTTTTTCGATTTAATTTTTTCATATTTTTTGTTGATTTTAAATTTCATATTTATTATATAATTTATATTGTCAGCTGTCAGTTTGCTAATGCCTTGCAAATAAAAACTATGGTTTTAGGTGTTGTTTATTTTCCAATGTGTAGCATATGCATTTCTATATATTTTGTTAGTGTGTTGTAAAATTATCCAATACAATTTTGCAAATGCTACGATGCAAGACCATTTGCACAAGATTGTGAATTGGGCTATTGTAACATTTACAAAATGGTATAGCATATTTTTACTTTACACTATCAAATCATGTAGAAATGATCATGCAACACATTTGCAAATATGCATCACATTTGTAAATTTGCAGCACTTCATTGCAAACTGTCAGCTGAGAATATGAAGTTTAATAAACAGAAATATGAAAATCAAAGTTTTAAAAAATCTGTAAAAAAGGATATAAGAATTTAAATATATTTTTACTTGCACTGAAAAATCATGATTTGCTAGTACAATTATCTATATGATACATTTTTGTTGTTGTTGGTTTTATATGGTTGTACGTGGGTTTTGCTACTATATCTCGTAAAGCACGCATGTATATATGGATACTTGTGACTGCAAGATGTTAGGAAATAGCATATAAAATGAAAATTAAAGGAAATTAACGAAAGGCATGCCATCACAACTTCTTCAAACATACATACATTTAGTGACAATCTTCAATAACAAAATCAAAAAGGAATAAGAGAATTTTCATCAGGACAATGAACAAGTTCATAATGATTTCCTGGACAGCTTTATTTTGTTTACAACAGCCAGTTACTGAGGCGGTATGTTGGATCAAAAACGACTAAATTATAACCTAATTTTCATAAAAACAATAGTTTTTGTCATTTCTTTTTCAATTATTTAAATGGCCAAGATTGTTATAGAAACTAAAGAGGAGGAGAACCATGGTATAATAATACAGGTATATGCAAATTGAAAAAAAACTAAGCAACCTGTTTTTGCCTGACTATAACAAAATATTTGACTAAAATATAAAGAAAAATAAAAATAAAATGAGCTGTGTTCGCAAACTCTTCTATGACAAATTATTGATTATAATAAAAATAATTAAAGATTATATTAAAAAATAAAACTGGTTTACTTTAAACAATTGCATTAAATTATATGTAAGAAGAAGCATTTTTAAGAAAAGGTTTTAAATATTTAATACTCCGTACGTAGTAATGATATTTAATTTAAAAGTTGAAATTTATAAAGATCAATCTCCAATAATCCATTTTTATCAAAATCAAAATTGCTTAAGTTCAGTTTTCAAAGTTATTCTGGTTACTCACCTGTACAAGCCATAACATAAATATAACTAAGGCACACTGTCATTGTTCTAAAAAGCCCTTACGTTGTGTGTTTTAATAAACGACAGCTGAGAATGCTTCGCTTGACTATAAATTTCATATATATGTAATATAAATAGTTCAACTAATAAAATTTCAAATTTTCAAAATTGTTTTAAATATTTATTTGTGTATTGTTATAATTTAAAACAAAACAAGTCATTATACATTCATATCGCACGTGTTCGTCTAAAGAAAATCAATGGCGAGTGGTGATATCTGCGCACTGTAAATTTTTCTTACTCTTTCGAAAAAAAATACAGTTTTATCACCCTTCTTGCAATGAAAGTACACCTAATTCTGTTTTTTGCACGGTAGATTGGTTCCAGAAAAATCAGTGTAAAAAAAGACATTGATCATATACAAAACTAGGTGATTGGTTCCTTATCTCTAAGACCTATTAAAATTTGTGAAAAACGATAATTCTTTTAAGAACAAGAAATCATGTTTATTTTACTAAATCATAAAGGTAATGTGTATTAGCACCGTTTATTTGCATCTTTAGTGATGAAGACTGAATAGATAATTTCGTTTCAGAAATCAATGATTGCCTAATTGAATTTTAATTTCTTTATAGTTCTTACTGTAGCTTCGTTTTAACCAAGAAATGTTAAGCCTTCTTCATTTCGAAGGCGATCTAAAATTTTAATTTTGTTTTACGTTGTAGTTTTTTATTTTTAGTTTTCGATGTCTTCTTTTAGAGATGCATTGATAGTTCACAAAATATTAACACATTTTAATTGCTCTAACAAGTAAAAATACTTGTTTGCACAAAAAGGGAATTCCTCTAAATTTTTTATATGAAAATATTTCGCAAAACTTACATTTTACAAATAAAATCTAAGCTCAAAAGATTTTGAATCGTGCTAAATGGGATAAAATCGTGTAAAAAAAATATTTTATTTTCAAACCGTGTTAAATCAAAACCGTGTAAAAACAGAATTGGGTGTATATTAAAAAAAAAAAAAAAAACTTTTTTTCCTTTACTGAACATTTTTAAATTTTGTGTGACGAGATATTCTTTAGAGGAATATCTTACTGCTTTTTATTTTTTTTATCTTAATTGTGTATTTGTTGAAAAACAACCAACACCACCTTATATCGAATAATGTTAATACATAATTATTATTTTAATATTTAAATTTGTTTGTCGAATAATTTATTAACAAAAAAAAAATACATTTTGCAGCTTGTGTTTTGAATAAAGTAAAGCTTGAGTTCGTTTTATTCGTTTAGGTGATTAATCTTACAGCAAAATTGTGAAATATTTTATTTAGGCCTAAAAAAAACGAAATGCATTTTCAGCATCTACACAAAGTAGATAGAATTCGCATTTAGTTGTAAACATTAGAGTCGGATAATAGAATATGAGAAAATTGTATTCAATCTTATATCGTCAGTTGGAGAGAACGAAGTGTACCACCACCTAAAACTTCCCTCCTCTTTGATTTTGTTTTTTAATTTTTAATTTCTTGTTGCTTCAGCTAACCTTTGGTTAGCAATGTAAAAAACTTTTTGTTTATTTGTTTTGACGCAATATTATTTCTTTTAGTTTCATAAAGTTTATTTTCCTTTAATTTTTGAACAACAATTAAATTAACTATTCACCTATTTCGTCAGTGTAGAACCGAATTTCTTCTTTTATAACAACATTTATTCGTAGTTTGTTAATGTAAATCCAACGTATGTAGCAGTGCCTATTATTTATTAATTTTATTTTTTTAATTTTGCTTTGAAAGTAACCCACACCAAATTTTAAGACGCTTGCGTATTTACTTTATATAAAGGTACCCATCTCTGAATAAAATTCTAAAGATTATATAAAATCTTAAAACTCTAAAAATTATTATAAAGATCTGTAAAATAAAGACAGGAAATATGTTATTCATTATTTTAAAACAGCGTCATCTGTTGCGCAACATTGATTAAAATATACTGCTTTCAAAAATAAAAGATGTCTTAAAGTATGCAATACCTTTAAATCGGTAAAATTTGGCGTACTGTTTTTTCTTTACTTTCTCTTGAAAATAAGATATTTTTGTAGAAACAAATACTCAATATTTTAAATAAATTGTTTTCCCTCTTAATTTCAAACTCCATATAAAAAAATTTTAAATATTCCCCTCAATATTTTAGCTTCAACCAGTGAGTTGACCAGATATGCTTCTAACCATACCATATTTCTTAAATATTGGTATATATTCTCTTAAACATAAATTATATTTTTCTATCTTCTTACCGAATTAGTGATATAGAACAATTTACACTTAACAAAAGTAAAATAAGCGTGTGTAATAAAGAACTTTATTTAAAATTTAATTATGTTAATGCATGTGTGTGGGTATAATATCTGAAGCATTTTTATTGTTGTCATACCATTTTTATGAGCTATAAGTAGAAGAAATAAAAATTGTGGGCTTCTACTGATGAATTTTCAAAACAAATTGTTTGTTGTTACGCACGTGTCAACAAATGGTTACAAGTGTAACAAGCTTCAATATTTTTCTTAAACAAATTTTATAGAAGGCGTTTAACAAATGGTATTTGTCTATAGTCTTGTAAAAGACATTGAAGGAGGTATATTGCTTTATTTACGTAACAAGTCTGCCCTGTAGTATTTTGAGTCTTAATTAATTGCTCATACACGCAAAGAAAAAACATGGTTATGGTATGGTCACAGGAATCACATTATGTTCTCTGTAACAATGTATGGTTGCAATGAACAAATTTTGGTTGTTTGTAACATTACTTTGGTCACGATAAACAAGTTTTGGTTATGATTTTATCATTAAATGGTTACTACATTCTAAAAATTCAATATGGTTGGTTTTTGATCTACAAATTTTGATAAACTTCAAACTACAACCAAAGTTTTATAAATATTCAAAAATAATATATTTAAATCGGGTTTGACAACAGAAAACAAAATATTTTCTTAAAAAAAATAAAAATAAAAAAAAATTTATTTTTGGAAAATTGTATAGATACTCGTATATAAATATTTAATTAATCATTACAATATAAAGTAAGTATTAAATTTTGCTAATTTATGTATCAATGAAAACGACATGATGATTTCATTGATACAAAAATTAGCAAAATTGAAATCATTGTGATAATAATAAATATTCTTTTAGAAATGTCATCATGATCAACGTTGGGCTGAGAAAGACAACAAGAAGGCTAATTTGCATACAAGGCGCAAGGCTAATCCTTTTGGTGGTACTTCCCATGCCAAAGTAATTGCAC
This sequence comes from Phasia obesa, assembly GCA_949628195.1. Classification (NCBI taxonomy): domain Eukaryota; kingdom Metazoa; phylum Arthropoda; class Insecta; order Diptera; family Tachinidae; genus Phasia; species Phasia obesa. Next base: position 65,345,400 of record OX451215.1, on the reverse strand, counting down.
TTGAAAAAGTTGGTTTTGGATATAAACAACAAAATTCCTCTATTCATAAGTGTATGCGAGTCCAATTGCTAAAAGCCCGAAAAATATTGAGTGCTCTGGCTGGTCCTATGTACATTGAATAAAACGGTGAAATTTTAGTTCCGGGTTTGGTCGTAAGGGTCATGCCGTCGGTGATATTGCTTTCGTTGTTGGTATAGGAAAAAGAAGCTCCGTTCAAGTTCTCAAAAAATTTTTGTTTTATTTCAAAATTATAGTTATGTGTGTACTCGTATGTATAATAAAATATATAATAAAATGTAAGTTTTAAAATAAATTAAAAAAAAAAATAAACAATTTTTTAAATGACATTTCATTTTTTTAACCATACTATAATATTTAATTTAACCATAATATTATAATGTTCAACAATAGTATGGTTTAACTACAACCATATAATTTAATCATAATATGTTGCTCTTAGTTTATGGTTACCTCAACCATGTTTTTTCTTTGCGTGTACACAATCACGATTATGAAAATAAATACAACAATAGGCAGCAACATTGACGATGACTTACACATGGAACACAACAGTCTATAGGATATGTGTTTCTTTAATACTTGAGGGCATGCATGCATGCATGGTATGATATGAAGAGAAAAATACAATACATATTTGTTTCGATACGCCTGTACAATGTTCACAATTACTTAATTATTATTATTTTGTTTTCTAATGACTGTCAGGCAAAAAGTTGAACAATAATAAAGAACATAATATTAATCATTATAATTTTAATCAAATTAAATTCTTTTTCTAATCCGTATTAAAAACTCTTGTTAACCAGCAATGTCTGTGTCGTAGGAGTCTTAGCAATACTTCGTTCGATTTGGCTTTGAAAGTAATCCACACAACCTTTTAAGACTCTTACTATTATAGTGTTTCAGTTATGTTTTATGTATCTACTTTATATAGAGGTACCCATCCATCAGGAACAAAGGCTTTATAAAAAATTTTAAAATTGATATAAAATTCTAAAATTATTGTAGAGTTCTGTAAATTGTATTTAAAATATCCCGCTGACAAAAACAAAAGTTTCTGCCAGTTTTCAGTACCTTTGAGTCGGTAAAATTGCGAACTTTCACTCGCATTTCTCCATTTGCTCTTGGAAATTAGATATTTTTGCGGAAGTAAGTATCCTTGTTTGAACCATGTTACTAAGGTAAATACATACTCACAAAATTTTGTGATAATTCATTTAGTAGTTTTTATATGGTGCGAACCAGAGACTGACAAAAAGTACTTATATAATTCTTGAAAAAAAAACGACAACAAAACAAATATATGTGCATCAATTCTAAACTAAAAATTTAAAAGGAAGTAATCTGTAAGAAATAGTACTCAAATCAAATACTTTTATACTTGTTGCTCTAACGGACATAGTAATATACGTTCTGTACATTTAAATGTTTATCCGTAACGGTTAAGTAGATAAAGCCATATACGACAAATTACGTCAGATAGGAGGACACCCTTTATTTTTTTACACTTATTATTACTGACACAGTAATAAAAAGTAATGGTTCCAAAGATATGGCCATATAGCTTAAACAATATGACCTAGCGGACACCCTTTAATGTACAATTTTAAATTAAACACCTATTTTAAAGGGCAGATTCTTTGTAAATTTCAAATATCTGTCTAAAATGGTTCAAAAGTTTGGCCCTATGCATTAATTTACATCAACTATTGAGACGCCCTTTAAAATTTTAAATATTTATAAATGTTATTATACGGGACATAGTAGTGGAGATTCTGTCTCATTTTCAAGTGTTTGTCTATAACGTTTCGAACCGTTATAGATAGATAAGGCTAGATAGTTAAAATTATATCAATTATGGGGACACCCTTTAGTTTCCAAATTTAAATTATATACTTAATGTTATAAAGGACTTAGATATACAGGTTCTTTGTAAATTTCAACCGTCTCTCTGTTACGGTTCAAAAGTTTTGCAATATACATCAAATTACATCAACTATTGGGAAAACCTTTAACTTCTAATTATAAATATTTAATTTCTGATTATAAATATTGGACATTCTGTCCAATTTTCAAGTGATTGTCTACAATGGTTCAAATGGTTCATATATTTAAATTGACGTCTCATATGGGTACAACCTTTAATTTTTAAGTTTATTTTTTTTATTAATTTCTATTATTGGCAGCTATAGTAAGAAGTTTTTTAAAATTTTAAAAGGGTGCCCCTTACGGTTCATAATACACGTAAAAAACACGCATGTTGTATGGGGACACCCTTTAATTTTCAAGATTCTGAACTTCTTTTAAAATGTGACCAATCTGTAAAAATTTTTAAAATCGGTATGGAAATGATTGAGTTCTGCGGGCACAAACATAAAAAAAGCAACATTCAGACGAATTGATAACCTCCTTCTTTTTTTGAAGTCGGTTAAAATGTATTTACACATATTTTTGGTTATTAGTTATACCTATACTTATAAAACAGAAAATACCTACACATACATATTTGCAGTGAAATAAGTATGGGTGTACTCAATACTTATAACAAACATTATTTATACACAACGAACCTAAAAATGTATAAGTAATGCATGTATGAGTACAACTGGTTGTAGGTAGATAATGTGATGGGTATCTGTCATACCCATACTTATAACTACCTAATACTTACAAGTATGGTAAAGTACTTATAATACTATAAGTATACTTATAAGTAAAACAACTACTTTTAGGAATTGTGTGTATAAAAAGGTGGATGATGTTTGGCAATATTTTGTTTATAACCGAACATTGGATAAGTATGGAGAACCAAAATAATTTTTATATTAGGATTAAGGAATGAATAAACGTATTTTTAAATTGTAAAATAATTAATACATATAGTTACATATATTTATAAAGTACTCTAACTATACTTAGAGTAATTACATACTTGTACTTATTCCTACTCTATACTTGCAAGTATGGGTACAGCCAATACTTTATCCAACTTTTATTTTTACTTAGTTGTAATGCGAAAAATAATGAACAAGTATGCGAACATTTAATCTCTGCCTATACTTGTAGTTATTTAAGTTGAAATTTATATGAGTATGTGTGTATGATATGTTGTTTGAGCTGTAGCTATACACATTTATACATGTTTCGCCTCAAATACTTAATATGTAAGTACTTAAAGTGTCCGGTAAATCATTAATGTATAAGCAGAATAATAAGGGTCCAAGTATTGATCCCTGTGGCACTCCTCTATTTAAGTAAACCGCTTCTGAAAACTCGCCATTGAGATTGACAACCTGAGAACGATCAGTAAGATAAGATCTTATGAGATTGCATGCAGATTGCGAAAAATAAAATAATTTTTCTAGCTTCTTTATTAGAATTTTGTGATCCACCGTATCAAAAGCTTTACTATGGTCAAGTAATATTAAAAACGATACCATATTCTTATCAAGGTCGGCTCTTATATTTTCTACTACGTCTATTAGAGCAGTAGTACAGCTTTTTCCTTCAATGAAACCCGATTGCATGTTCGTTAAGAGTTTCTGCTTCTTAATATATTCATTCATTCATTTGCCTACTCATTATCTTTTCCATTACTTTGGATAAGAAAGGAAGGATAAGAAAGGAATTGATATAGGCCTAAATTCGTTATTTATTTTTGGAATAGGGACAACTTTGGATATTTTCCAATCTTGTGGATATATAGATTTTGTTAAGATTGTGTTGCAGATATGCGTAACAAATGGTAATAATTTTGGCATAAGAACCCTCAAGAAGGCAGGATACATTCGATCCACTCCTACAGCATCCGACTTTACAGAAGAAAAACTTGTGAAAACTTCGCTTTGGCTCACACATCGAAAACTAAATTTATTTTCTATAGAAACAGTACAGAGATCATCATATACATTCAGTATTGGTTCTGGTATTTCCGTATTTACGAACTTATGATTTAATACGTTTATATCTACATCTATTTCATGCGAAGTGGGTTGTCCTATGCCAATTTTCTTTATTTCTTTCCATTTAGAACGGTTGTCAAGAGCAGAAGAAAATATTCTTTGATAATATAAGGATTTTTTATCTCTAACGACTTCTTGCCTAGCTGTGCGAAATATACTATAGAGTTCAGTAGTTTTAAATCTCTTCCACCTTTTATATGCAGTATTACGTTTGTTTATTAAATTTTTAATATTTGATGTAAACCATGGTACCTTATTTGCCTTTATGTATTTTGTTTTTAGGGGCACACTTAATTCAAATAATTTATTTACATTATCTTGCATGATGCATAGTTGATCATTAATATCATCGAGAGTATAAATCTGATACCAGTTGATATTTTGAAAGTGGAAATTATTAGGTAAATTCCTATAGCTGAAGGACGATGCCTGCTTCTCTAAATATATATCATACGTGATGAATAACAAATCATGGCTGGAGAATACCGGTGCTGAAATTTGATCATATAGTAGAATTTTGGTTTTTTTATTTACAAATACCAAGTCTATTAGACTATTACTGGAACAACGATAGTGCATTGGAGTAGTTATGTTTACAGGCAAAAGATCTAATGATGACATTGGATCAACTAACGCATTGTTGGCGAGTAAATTGCAATTGAAATCAGCAATAATAATAATATCATCATATTGAACGGAAATATTTTCCAACAGATTTGTAAACGAATCGAATCGAATGTCTCTATGTGGCCTGTAAATACTTCCCACCAGTAGTTTTCGCTTTTGTTTAGTTTAAATTTCTAGGAATATATACTCAATTTCACTTCCAATAAGCGTTTTCTCTTTCTCCATACATTTAATGCCACATCTGACATATATTGCTACACCTCCACCTTTAGATTTTGATTCACATCCATTAATTATAACTTTTCTATCTGCTCTGTAAAGTTTAAATCCTTCAAGATAATAAATAGAATCGTTGACATCCAGTGGAAACCAGGTTTCAGAGATGCATATAATATCTACATCAGCTGATGCAAATATATATCGAAATTCATCTATTTTGTTGTGTAGACTCTGTGCATTAATATGCACGATATTTAGCCCCCTTCTTTGTTTTGTTAAAATCCGAAGCAAATTGAATACACTATCTTTGGAACGGTAATTATTATTTGTAGTTATCATTAAGAATTAAGTAGGCAATGCAAAAGGTTAAATTATAATTTTTTTTCGCAATTTCTATTTATTGTATCTTCAATATAATTGAACTATCAATAATTACTCATATCTTAAGTCTAAAAATAAAAATATACATGTTAAGTCCAACCAGTGCTGGACAAAAAAAATGTATGTTACACGGTTACTGTAATTTTCGGGTTATCCCTCTGATGTACGGATGAGAGAAGCAGTGTCCCTCCTTCTTAGTCGAATGTAACCAGGTTCATTTAGTATGTTACGGGCCAGTGGATTAGGATGAGTTTCAAGCTTCTTTAAATAACTTGTGGCAAGTTTCGCTATTTTCGCTTTAACTGTTGGCACGTTTAGATCTTTATGGATGTTCGAGTTTTTTATATACCAAGGAGCAGATGTAATTATACGAATAATCTTGTTTTGGCGCCTTTGAATTTTTTCTACGTTGGTAGCTGTGGCAGTGCCCCATAATTGAATGCCATATTGGTTTTAAAATTGACTTGTATAATAAAAGTTTGCAATCTAAAGCTAGAGTAGAATTTGTGCCAATAAGCCAGTTTAGTTGGACTGCTTTTCATTTGTGTTAACTTTGTTTCTATGTGCCGTTTCAATGTAAGGCGCCGGTCAAGATGTATGCCGAGATATTTGACGTCTGAAAGCTACGCTATCGTTTGGTTATTTATCCGAATAGGGGGGGCAAGATTCTCTACGCAGTGTGAAAGTTATGTGAGTACATTTTTGTTCATTCACTTTTATTCTCCATTTCTTCAACCATTTTTCTAAATTGGATATGTGGTCTTGTAAAAATCTTGATGCTACTTCGGGTCTTTCGTGAATGCTCAAAAAAGCTGTGTCGTCAGCAAATGTCGATGTGTGAACTCGGTTACTAGTTGGCATGTCTGAAGTATACAATAAGTATAAAATGGGCCCCAATATACTACCTTGGGGAACTCCGGCTTCGATTGGTTGGGGTGAGCTCAAAAAATCTCCTTCTTTCACAATAAATTTTCGTTCGGTTAAATAACTATCTAGCAGCTTATATAGGTTTACGATCAATTTCAGTTTTAGCTTATATATTAGGCCTTCATGCCATACCTTATCGAATGCTTGAGAAACGTCGATAAAAAGGGCAGAGCAGTATTTTCTCTCTTCAAATGTCTTTTTAACAACATTGACTAACCTGTGAGTTTGTTCGATCGTACTATGTTTTTTCCTGAAGCCGAATTGATGGTTTGGAATACATCCTTTGTCGCTTAGAATAGGGTTAAGCTTAGTTATTAACATCCTCTCAAACAGCTTCGACATATTTGATAAAAGGCTTATAGGTCTGTATGATTCAATTTTTGTGTGGTCTTTTCCTGGTTTAGGAATCATGGTAATCAAGGATACCTTCCACTCTGTGGGGAAGTACTCAAGACGTAAAATGGCATTAAAAATAAAAAGAACGATTCTGTGAGCTATACGGGCAATTCAAATAACATCTTGTTACTGGTTTTATCAACGCCAGGGGCTTTTTTGGTGTTTAAATCCGTTATTGCCTTTTCAATATCATCAAATTCAAATATTCAATATTCATCAATAAATTTAAAAGTTAAAAAGTAATACTTTAGAATGGGTAGAAGTAATATAATATATAAAATAAGTAAAACAATATTTTCATGAATTATTATATTATGGAAATTATGCATTATTTGGTAAATTTGACAGGTCAGCTTGCTCCTCATGAAAGTCAGTTGGAAATAACTGGTTCAGATGCTCCATTTCATTCATTTGGATGAAGCTATCATTAGGTTGTATTCTTATATATACAAAACCTCGCATAGTGAAAGCACTGCATATAGCTTTACTTTTTTTAAGTTTAATTGCAGCACGCAGTATATTAAAATTGGACTGCGTCAAGTTTTCATTAACGTAGAATTTGTTTTCTGAATTTATACCAATGTCTTTGAGGCGAAAGGAGAAACCTTTATCAAGCTTCCTGTGTTGTGCAAAAGATTTGAAGAAGTAATTTTTATCAAATGCGGACCACATCTTTACTATTATTACAGCATCCTTTGAGAGCTGCGCTCGTTTGTTATTTTGATTTCGTAATCTGTATATACTTTTAATATTAGACCTGTATGCATTGATTGTCCTACATATATTGCTAAATATGTTCATAAGATCTTCGTTAGCATTGTACGGTATTTAATTTATACGAAGCTCACAGGAAACCGCTTGATTTTCTTGATTTTTTAATTTAGATTTTAAAATATTAATTTCCTCCCTCATGATTTTTATGTCGCCAGTTTCAGCTAACAATTAGTTTATCCTATCAACTTGGCCAAGTACTCAAAAGCCGGTCCTTCACGGTCGAGCGCTTTAACAAAGTTTTTGATAAGGCCAAGCTTTATGTGAAGAGGTGGCAAGAAAATGTTCTGTGCGCTGACAAGTGGTACAGAAGAGACGTTTTTTTTCCTGGTTTATAATTAGTACGGCTTGGCCAATCTTTTTTCACATAATGTTGGTCAGTTGCACGGCTATCCCACAGACACAAAAAACAGCAAAATTTGGTAAAACCAGATTGCAGTCCCATCAAGAGACCAACAATCTGTTGGAATAAAACATATAAATAAGTTATTCTTTAAAATTGAATTGAAATTTATTTTCAAACCTTCAAGTCACCACAAATTTTCCACTGATGTCTTTTATATTTCATTTTGGTCAAAATTTTTGATATTGTATCGTAGCATTCCTTCGTTTGTACTGCATGAGCGATCGGAATTGATGGTTTTATATTTCCATTGTGTATCAGAGCAGGTTTTAGGCTGTATTTATATATGTATATGGTGTATTCATCGCATCAAACAAACCGTTGATATCATTGCAGAAGTATATATTCTCCTCTTTTTCGAAAAACGGTAATAGTTTCTCATTTCTGGTTCTATATACAGTGACTTTTGTTTGACTATCAAGAAATTTCCACTCCTGCATCCGTGAAGAGAGCAATTCTGATTTTTGTTTCGATAAATTCAAATCACGAACCAAATCATTGAGTTCACTTTGCGAAACTAAATGTTTTTCCTCCATGTTAAAATCGCTTCCAATGCTCGTCGAAGATGGACTACAAATTCCCATGGAACTTGTGCTCGTACCTAGACAAATTGGCAAAGGATCATTGCTCGCACGAGGAACTGGCTTAGACTCTGATGATACTTCAGGATATTTATATTTAGATAGTTTTTTTGCATTTACACCGACGATATTCATCAAGCAAAAGTAACAATCATCTACATGATTTTTCGGCTCTCTCCATAAAATTGGCAACGAAAATGAAAAATATACTTTTTTACCGCGTGACCGCTTGTATAATATTGAGCTACACGCGTTACAAATCAATTTCGGTACCCACGGATTTAGAGTGTTTGATACAGAGAAACCAAAATAATAAAAATATGCATTTCTGATCACATCAGTAATAACTTTTTCTGATCATATAAGATCCGCAAATATAACAAAAACACTTTGGATCAACTTTACAATTCTGCCTTTGCATTTTCACACGTTTTCGATTCCAAAAAGAACTATAAAAACACAAATAAAATAACGGTACTAGCGATGCTAACAGCTGACTGTCATTATGATAACCCAGTGTTGCCAACATGCGAGGAACAGCAAACTAGAACTAATTTGGAAAAAAGAAACCCGGAATTCAGCGCCTCAAATAACATCAAGATTAGTTCTCATCTTTTCTGATCCAAAAGTTGACCTGGATTTGTAAACTTGTCTAATCGAGCTACTGTCTGCTTTATTCAGAAAATTTATTTAAAATTAGCTCAGATAGATTTAAACTAGAATATCCTATTTTTTGACAGGCTAATGTATATTTAATACAATTAATACAATTGGTAGTTTCGTTTTTGATGTCTAGAAAAACCACGGCTCGAAAAAAACAAAACTCCTTTTTTTTCTACAAAGTCTGTTCTATTGGAAGTTTTGCCTTGTCCCAGCCGTCGGTTAAACTTGGCTGAACATACATGTTTTTCCAAGACTTTCCAAACAGATAAAGTTTTTAATCAGTTTATATATGTATAACAACCTATTGAAAAATAAACAAACTAATTTCCTACTGAATACGAAATATTCTACTCGAAAAAAAAACGTTAATTTAGAGCAAAGGCCCCCCCAACCAAAAAAGTGGTTAAAATGAAAATGCATTGGTTTGCTAAATATTTAGCAAAGTGACACATACTTACCTTGTTGAAAGCTGGTATGCTACTGATTTAAAATTTTTACATGTTTTTTTCTCTTTGGGAGATTCTCGCTGAGATTGTGTATGTGCTCACAGACCCTTAGGGGTTGCGTGGAGGCTCTTGATTTAGAGGAATAATATCTTACCTGCATTGAGGATCATCTGCAATAAGATCAACCAATTCAAAATATAATAACTCCAGCTCTTAAAAGTTTATTAGATCTACTTTAAAAAAAAACTTATTGTAAAAAAACTTTGCTTTTAATTCTGCCCCACTGCATAATGATGTTTGATATAAAAATACAATAGATGCTTTTTATATTCATATTTTTACTTTTATCTTTATGTTTAGATTTTTTTTATGCATTTAAAGAATTATATGATCCATAACATGTTTTGCATTTTTCTTGTTGACTTTTTTGATTTTATTTTTTCCATGCCTTTGGCATTTGTAACACATTTTGTGAACTTGTTGTTGCCAATGAAGAGACTGAGTAACAACTTGCAACAAATGCATATGTAAAATTGTTTTTATTATTATGCCTTTTTCTATTAATATTTTTCTATTGTACAAGTGCTCTTAGAGAGATTGTTATTAGTTTTTTTTTTCTTAGTTAAAGAACATAAAAAATGCAATAAAAGATTTGTATTCTTTATTATGTAGAAGACATGTGAATTTTCTCCTTAAGGGGGCAAACATTTATGTATTACATAGTTATCCTTTAACTCTGGAGGTGAAATTTTGGGACATACCTTCGACGTGGTGGTAAATTTTACCCCTTTTTAAATTTTTAAAATTTTTTAATAAAAAAAACCTTTTTTCTTAATTATATGTGTTTTTAAAAAGAAGTGGTAATGTTTACAATATAAAAAAAAAAATAAAAAATTTCAAAAAAAATTTTTTAGTTTAACGAAACTGGCATTTTATATCATAAGCCTGTTTTTTTATTATAAAAAAAAACTTAACATCGAAAACACATAAAAAAATGTAAAATTAAAAACATAACAAATGTTAAATCGCATTTTTTCACAGCCAAATGTGTACTATAATATACAAAAAAAAAAACAGATCATAGAAAAAAATAATCATACAAAGAAAATGCAGGTTCCCCTTTCGGTGGTTTTTTATTTGTTTAATTTTGATTCTGTGCAGTGTATGCATATGCGTTTGCTGCAACCGATGTACATTGGTTTACTACAAGAGAGACAGTAGTGTATTTTTTTTCACTTTAGTCTGCTAAGACATATGTAGCATAATGTGCCAATAGCAGGAACTTATTCCATCGGGGGTGGAACAAGATTAACCTGAGTACCTGCCTACTCGGCCTAACCTTACGGTGGTCTTACCACCGAGTGAAACTTAAGCGTAGACTAGCGCCCCCATTGTGTAGTATAACAACACTTTACGATTGCCACCAATCGCTTTTTGTGTGTGATACAGTCACAATGAGTAGCAATTTATATAATATGGCAAGCCTTTCCAAGGCAAGCCTAGATCCACATTATAACCTCTTGCTTAGGGGTTTGGAGACTATCCAAACTCCGTCTGTTGAGAGTGCAACAGCACACTTGATCGACCTTGCACCTTACCTACATAAATCGATCTTAAACCGCAACCACCACGTGTACCCCCGAAGGGGACCTCACCAATAACCGGTCACAGAGAGGATAGGCTCTCTGTGGGGCCATCGATTCCCGTGGTACCAGTCCTTTGGGCACTGGTCGGGCCTCGAAGAAGACCCGCAATGTTTATCGCAGACCTTTTCTTCCAGATTTAGGCTCTAGGAACCCTAGCGTCTGGTGCCCCTATTTTCCCCGAGTGAACCGCGTCAAAACATTTGCCATATTCCTGCAGTGACAATTGGAACCCCCGGGGGTATTCCATCGGGGGTGGGGGACGGAGTCTGAACCGATAATTTCGTCATCGACTTCACTAAATTCGCCATCATCTTCAAATAACTGATGTATATCTAAATCGCTAAGCTTTTTTAAATTTGGCATTTCTCTGCAAAAATATTTGTATTTAAGTACAAAATATTGATCAAACAAAAATTACTACTAAATAAATTTGTTGCCGACGATAAAATGGACAAGTGGTAATAATTATTCTGCATAAATGTAACTTTAAGTTGGAGGTGTGGTAATTTTTTTACACTGAATACTTATGTTATCAATGACGTGGTGGTAAAATATTTTCAAAGAAAAAATTTCATATGGACAAGTGGAAATCTTTACCCCAACATCTGATTTGCTCTGCTCATGCTATCACTACAACAGCCAAAATACACCTGAATAGCAATGATCATGATACAAGAAGATACTTAAAGAATTACAGTGCTAGGGCCACATAGAAGAGAGTTTTTTAAGAAAATTAAAAGAAAGGATAAAATTTACCACCACCTCCATAGTTAAAGGTTATAGCGTGTCGGTTAGAGGGAAGGAAGGCATAAAAAAATGTTTAATGTCAAACATTAAATCTTATTTATTTAATATCGAAATTTACTAGTTATATGCTAGAGGTATTAATAAAGGTTCTTTTTAGATGCTTGCTTTCAACTGGGTTTAACTTTTCCATTTTAATAATATTTTCTTGAAAATTGTTTATATTTTATAAAATTCTAAACTCTTTTACAGTTTTGTATATATTTTTTTTTATAAAATATAGTTTTGTATTGTGAAACGACTCCGAAAGGAATGTAAAACGCCCGAATAAATTAATCTTAGTTTCGTCACTCCATTAAATATTTTTCTATTTTCTTTCACTTTCACATCCGAACCAATTTTTATGAAATTTTTTACACCTAGTTTGCAAAACTAATATTCCTTCAACTTAGAGAGAAAAAGCCGAACTTAATCCTCACTGCAAAACTTGCTTTGTAGTAAAGTATTAAAAATTTATTGGAATTACCATCACATTAAATACGAAACTATTGAAACTGTACATAATTACAGGGATTTCATAATTTTTATAATCTTTCTAAAACGAAAGTTAATATGTTCTATTGTTCTGTTAAGCATCCAAAGAGATAATTTATAAAAATTTTTGAAAACAAAGAATTTTGTTTGTGATAAGAAATTGCAATATTTTAAAATGAGAAGATATTTGTAAACTTTAAATAAAGTTTCCAGTTTCCAGAAGTAAAATCATCTTTAAATATGAAAAAAAAATACTTTTAAAACTTTAATTTCTTCATTATCCATTTTGATATTCAATTTCTAATGTTGACCAAGAGTCAATGAAAAATCGCCCACTATTTCAAAAATCGCCAGAAAGCCGCCATGTCGCCAAATACACCCAATTCTGTTTCTACGCGGTCTTTTTTTACACGGTTTGAAAATAAAAAAATTGTTTTTTACACAATTTTATTCCATTTAGCACGATTCAAGATCTTTTGATCTTAGATTTTATTTGTAAAATTTAAGTTTTACGACATATTTTCATATCAAAAATTTAAAGGAATTCCCTTTTTGTGCATACATGAATTTTTACTTGTCAGAGGAATTGAAATGTGTTAATATTTTGTGAACTATCAATGCATCTCTAAAAGAAGAAATCGAAAACTACAAATAAAAAACTACAACGTAAAGCCATTACTTTAGAAAACAAAATTTAATTTTTAGATCGCCTTCAAAATGGAGAAGGCTCAACATTTGTTGGCAAAATGTTCGGTTTAAACGACAGTACAGTAAGAACTAAAAAAAAAATTAAAATTCAATTAGGCAATCGTTGATTTCTGGAACGAAACTATCTGTTAAGCCTTCATCATACACTGAAGAAGCAAATAAACGGTGAAAATACACATTACCTATATGATTTAGTAAAATAAACATGATTTCCTGTTCTTAAAAGAATTCTCGTTTTTCACTAATTTTAATAAGTTTTAGAGATAAGAAACCAATCACCTATTTTTGTATATGATCAATGTCTTTTTTTCACGGTTTTTTTACACGGATTTTTCTGGAACCAAATTACCGAATTAGGTGTACAATGTTTGATCGTCAAATAAGGTTGAAAATCGCTGGCTATATCTAAAAAATTCTGGTTGGCATTTAATGTCACATTTAATATGTGTCAACCCTCTCTATCTCTCTTCCACAATCTGTAAGATGTTCATCTTACATTTTTCATGATCCAGTTTAAGTTACTCGATTATATACTTGCTGCCACAGGAGTGCCTTTGAAGCATTATGAAAAATCCAAGTTTCTTTAGAGAAGAACCCTCCACCTCCTGCGAAGCCCTATTGGATTCTTACGTTCCTGTTTAATTTTTTAATTAGAACTCTTAAAACTCCGTGGCAAATAAAATATGGTCCCAAAGTTTCATAAGAGCAGGTAAGTATGTCTACATTAAAACATGAGGCCGTCAGGTGTACAGAGTTCACTAGACTTAATCTATCCAGCCTCCTAGCAGAAATGAGACTTAACTATATGCTTCTTACTAGCCTCCACTGAGAGGGAGTAAAATCCTTGTAGCTACAAGCCAACGCACAGAGAGGTATCTTGCCAATCTAGCCGGATATTAGGCCAAAAATTATACTTAAAAAATGTAAAAATTACACTACGCAGCTCGACAGACTACAAAATACTGCATCGTACAGTGAATTTTCAAGGCTTTTGTTTGAGATTTGTTGCTTTGTGTGACTTTTAAAATCAGGAAACTTGAGTAAATTGCACACGTTTTTATTGAATTTTTATGGTTATGAGAGGTCTGCAATATACATTTTGTGGCTAAACGAAAAAAGATGTTGTACAGATTTTTTTTTCTGTCAAAGGCTATATTAACTGCTACTTACTTATATTAATTTTTAGAAAAGTTTTATGATAAAAAATTTCTTTCGAAATTAAAAAAAATTATTTTTGTCCACTTAAAAAAAAGGAAAAGATGTTTGAGAATAAGGGCCATCGCGATCCTAAAAATGTTATAAAATTTGCGATCTCTACGTCTACACTGTAGAAAAAAATGTAGTGCGCTTTTGCGCCATTTTTTGCGATTTTTTTCCGATTTCACCTTTTTTCTGTTATTGCACAACTTGCATAGGTAGATACGAGTAAGAAACCTAATTGTCGGTCATAAAATATCTTTGGTTTCTAAGATGTTTTAAATAATTAAATTGTTATTATATTAAATCAAATTTATTCTTACTAATATAAATAAGTTCTTACCCATTATATTATTATTATTATTATTATTATTATTATTATTATTATTATTATTATTATTATTATTATTATTATTATTATTATTATTATATAATAAAACTGTGTTTTTCTGCCTGTCTACCGGTTTGTGTTCGCATCTCGTAAAATCTGCTGAATGAATTTTAATAAAATTTTATGGAGAGGCACCTTAGAAAAGTAGTGTAAATACAGGACTGTTTTTTGCCGTAAAAATATCATATTACCAAGAAAGAGAGAGAACAAGTAGTATAAGTACGCACTTTTACCGATACAATGGTACTGTAAACATGGCAGCAACTTTTATTTACACTATACAATAATTTTAGATATAAAAATTTTAGAATTAGTTATAAAGTAAGAGTCTTAAAGTGGATTACTTTCAAAGCAAATTAAGAACGATGACGAAGTGGCGGGCATAGCTAGTTATAAATAAATTAATTATTTGCAGATAAATAAAATACTATAAAATAATAAATAACAAAACTGACTTTTATTAATATTCTTCTCTTCAACATAAAAATGAATATTTTTGGAAATAAGCAAAACAAACAAATTTTAAAAAATTCACCTGGTCATGGGATTCGAGGGATACCTTCCCATGCCCAGAAAAACTTGAAAAGTATATTTTTATGGTATTAAGGCCATCCATTTCTTTTAATAATTACATTATTTTTGCAAATAATATTTAATGTCAGCGCCCACAAATTTAGGATTTTGAACATTTGCTGACTATAAAAATAGCATTTGTAAAACAAAAATATGGAAAAACTTAACAAAAAAAAAATATTTTTCAGAGGTGGGATTAATTCTTCTAAGGGGAACTAGTTTCTCCTTGGTCCGATTTTTCTTAGTTTACAGTTTTAATAGCGTATGACCACACGCAACAAAAAAAAAATTGTTCTTGTAGGGTCACGGGACCAACACTATTTTCTCTGTAACAATACATCTTGCTGTGAACAAATTATAGTTATTTCAAACCATACTTCGGTCACGATAAACAGTTTTTTGTCAACAGTTAATCATTCAATGGTTATACGCACCAAAAAAGCAACATGGTTGATTTGAACCATATTAAAATTTAAACCACACCAAATTTTTTTAAATTTAAAAATAAAATTATATTTTTAACCAAATATTATTAATTATATTATTATTAAACATAGTATGTTAAGTATGACTAAAAATAAACACATAATGTTTGGTTTTAAAAATACATATTTTGGTTTTGGCCTTTTTTCAGTTCAGAAATATGTGTGTAAGCTATCGGTTCATCTAAAACCGTAAAAAAATTAAATACACATTTTTTGTCAACAAATAAATTTATTTTTTATTATAAATGAAAGTTTTAAATTAAAAATTTCGAAGATATAAGAAGGTAAGAAGAAAATATCTAAATATGTATGGAAATATATTGTGTATTTATTTTTTGTTAATTTTAAATATATTCATACGTTGTCACATATAACCATTTACATGTTTCACATTATATTATAGTATGATTATATTATAAACATAATTATGGTTGTATTTTACAATGTTATTTTTATGTAAGACAATAATATGTACCAATGACAACAATATTATTTATATGGTTGAAAATAATATGCTTGAAATATAACCATATTATTCAACCATAACATGTTGTTCTTAGATTATGGTTATCTCAACCATGGTTTTTCTTTGCGTGCAGGAGGGGTTTTTCTGCCAAGTTTCATTAATCTAGGGCATTCAAATATAAGCTAAAAAATTATGTCCGGCTAGATTGCCAAAATACCCCTATGTGCAACGGCTACGTCCACAATAAACTTTTGCAAATTTTTTAAAACATGCTTTCACACCGACACCACCTGATACCTTTAAAAAAGAAACTATTATCTATTAGGTATATTCTCTTTCACTTTTTTTTTCAAAATAAACATGTAAATGTTGTTTTCTGAAAATACATTTCTTTAGTAAATAAAATCATACAGGAAATAGAGATATTTAATTTTATCTCTATGCCTGTTTAAGATGAGTAAAAATCGACAATCAAAAAATTCTTTAAATTAAAAACTAAAATATTTTGTTGCTAATTGATGTTTTATTGAATGTTGAACTTTGTTGTATAATATGAAGATAAAAAAGGATAAATTATTAAATATCAAATTTGGTTTATTATTTTAAAGACTATAAAAAATATATAAAAAAACAACACTTTAATTTAATATCTAAATAGCTGTTTTCAATTTTTATTTAAAATAACCTTTCAAAGTTATTCGAATTGAATGAAAATGGAAAATGGAAATGGATAAGCAGCTTTTTCTTTAACTAGAATCAAATGATAATTGGCCTTACTTCTAGTCCATTTGTTTTCACTCTATAAAATGCGGCTCACTTGTGCTTCCTTCTCTTCTTCTTATTCCATTTCCTTACAACTCATTAATTTCTTAAATTATTTGAATTATTCATTAGCTTAGCCTACTGAAATTTGTGTTCCATTAACAAAAATGGAAAAAAATAACAATAAAATAAAAGAACAGAACAGAACAGAACAGAGAAAAGTGAGTAAAAGAATAATCAACAATGGCCATATAACTATTAAGCATTAATCAGTTGTAGAAGTCATAGTTCTATAAGAATAAATTATACACAATACACTGGATACACGCAAAGAAATATATGGTTGAGATAACCATAATCTGAGAGCAACATATTATGGTTGTAGTGAAACCATATTACTGTTGAACATTATAATATTATGGTTAAATTAACGATTATAGTATGGTTAAAAAATATGAAATGTCATATAAGTCAGTTTTTTACATTTTAAAATACAAAATTATTTATTATTTTTTATTAATGATTTTATATAAAAAACAGATGATTTTATTAATACATATGGTTAAAAAAAATTAATCAGCATTTTTCTTCTTCCAAACTGTGTTTCAAGGATATAAGGGAGGGAACAGTTTGGCCATCGATTTAAAGGCATTCGCACATGGCCCATACCATCACAGTTCAGAATTGTTCTTGAAGACATCAATTTCGGGGGATTTCTTTTCCAATTCCGCCAACACCTTTATCATGTATTCTTTCAAGTACAAAGTAAAGTCTTTCTTGTCTCCAAAAGCATTCTTTATTTTTTAATTATTTTTTATTAATTTTTCTGGTCTAAAAATTAAAAATAAATTACAGTCTCACACCGAGAGGACTAGAATGCGGGTATCCAGAGAAAATGGTTGCCACGCGCTTAATTCAACAGCGTAAAAGAAATAATTAAATATTTAATTTTCAATTGAATTTCCGAAACAATTGTTTATACATTTTTTTTATTTATTTTTTTGAAGCACAAACCAATAAACTCCGATGACATAAACAAACATATCATTTTTATTTTTAAAAATCTTTTTGTTACCTACGAAAAAACTTTGGTTATGGATTAAACATTAAATAGTTAAAACCAACCATGTTGAATTTTTTGTACGTAATAACCATTTAGTGATAACATTTTAACCAAAGCTTTTTTATTGGGATCAAAGTCATGTTACAAACAACTAAAATTTGTTCATCGTAACCATATATTGTTGCAGAGAACATAATGTGGTTCCAGTGACCACACCATAACCAGGTTTTTCTTTGCGTGTAGAAGAGGAGTTCGGCAGGGATCCATACTAGGCCCACTATTATTTACTATATATATACAAACGATCTACCTATGCTGCTGCTTTATTCAAAAATACATCTCTATGCTTGAGTAGCAGCATCGACAACAAAATGGAAACTTCGAAAGCGAAACTTAATAGTGATTTAAATAGGGTTTTTATATGGACCGCAAACTGTTTGAGTCTAAATCCTATGACATCAAAGCGCATTATATTCCGAAGAAGAACTAGCAGAGTAATTATGCAGCCAAATATTTACATAAATAATCAACAAATTCATATAGTCGAAAGAGCAAAAAACGTAGGCATAATATTTAACAGCACTCTTACCTAGAGTGAGCATTTAATATATAAGTATCGGTGGCAAACCATACTCCATGTTTAGGACCCTTTGATTAAAACATAGAATATCGATCTATGCAAAACAACATTATGAGTTAAATTTGACAACCTACTAAAAATACGAACTCTCATATTTCTGCACAAAATTATAACCACAAAAATTTGGTGGATATTTATTTGAGCGACTAGGGTTTGGCAGATTGATTAATGAAATTAATCCTGTCAGTTTAATGTCTGAATGGCAATTTTTTGTTAATGCTATCCGCCTCTGTATAATTGCATACGACAACTTAAGAGGCTCCAAAAACTTTTAGAAAATGCAATGTCAAGCACACGTATATAAATTGGTTGCCAAAATTCAGGTAAACGTACTGGCCAACATATTACTCAACTGGTATATTTCAATTATTACAAAGGAAAATCTCACAAAGATTTTGGTGAAAGACTTGAACCAAAGCGGTTACCAGGCGTATACTTAATATACATACTTATTTTTAAGATATTTGTTATGTTTATATTTTTTGTTGTGAAAATAAATATATTGAATATATTATAATGATTATATGTATGTAAAATTACATAAAAAATAAAAAAATAACCATAAAAAGTTTGATGGAACAAAATGTGCGACAGTAAATAAAATTAATTAAAAAAAACTACTTATTATTTTTAAATAAAAAAAAAAACATTACCAAGATGCATCAATGCGTCTCATTTTAAAATTAGTTGTATTAAAATATTCTATCAGGTTTTGCTGAAATCAGTGTTTGAACTGTTCGCCTTGAAAATGACTTCTGTTTTTTTCGCATGCGAATGCTTTGGTTTCTTGAAATTATCTTGAAAATGAACATTTGCCCAAAATCAACCTTAGCACCAATTATAGTGCTAATCATTTGTTTTTTTTTTTTTTTCTCTTTAATTGCGTGCGAATGTCGCATTCAACATTGGAGAAACGCCCATATGTAGAATTATGTACTTTATTTTAACTTTATTTATTTATTAACTTTATTTTCTCCTGAAAATGAGATGTTTATGAGGGAAAAGGCACCCTATATTTGAAGTACCTTTCAACAAAATTTTATTAAAATTCAAATCGATTTTCAAAAAAAAATATTTTAAGCCCAAAAAGCGGTCATGTTTTATTACATTTATAGGTAAATAACCTTATATTTTAACTACTTTTACATATTTATCGTGTTTGTATATTTTAAATATTTTTTTCATGAGTAGAAGCTTAAAAAGTTTCTATTTTGCTGTTTTTACTAGACAAAAAAACCGTTATATTATTATTTTCCACTGTAGCGTTTTTAATAAGGAATTTATTCAGTCTTCCAAACAATATTATATACGTAATATAGAATCCTCATCATTTTTTTAGGTTTCATTAAAGGTTTCTTTCACAAACACTTTATTCTTCCTCACTAAACACTTCTTTTAAATCTCATTTATCTTTACCTTGTCATGTCGTATTCTCTCATCAACTTCTTCTAGCAATGTGTGCAGAGAAGATTGTTTCAATGTTGCTAACTAATATACACACACCCCTTCACAGACACGTCTTTTTTATAAGAAATGAAAACTAGACCAGCCATCATCAATTTTAAAAACCAACATTTGAATGCTTTTCCATCATTAAATAATGGCAAATTGATTGATGATCGATCACATATGCGTTTTACACATAAAAATATTTGATAATTTATGGTTTGCTAAGAACACAAATGATAACCTTCCAGTAAAAATAAATAAATATAAATTAAAATACGCATTAATATATACATATGTATTGCAAAATACTCCTAATACTCGCAATTTTAACATATTCAATATTCTAAGGCCCATTATTATAACTTGCCTTTAGCATTTTGTTGGAGCGATAAATAGTTTTTCGTTATTAAAAGTAAGCTAAAAACGACTTTTAACTATCACATACTATAAGGACAAGTTATAGCAATGAGCATTATCCTCATCATTATAACGAAAAACTACTTATAGCTCCAACAAAATCCTAACTTTAGCTAAAGACAAGTTATAATAATGGGCCTAAATATTTTCCAGTGCATTATGTAGGGAATTTAATGTGATATGATGTAAAAAAAATTGTCTTAAAGTGTATATTTTTTGGTGGAATATAATTTAAATGAATTGAAAAAGAATACAGGTTACAAATATTTTAAACTAGCAGTGCCCGCTACGCACAATGTAACGACTTAGTGTATTTTAGGACAAAAATGGAAACGTGGTCCAAATTATTTGAATCGCGTGGTTTTTTTTTTTTTTTCATTTGCTTACATTGTGCGATGTCGTCAGCATCCTGATAATATTTTGTTTGAATTTGCATTTTGGTTTGAAAGTAAAATTCTTCAAATTTTAACTCCCACTTGATTAGTGCTGCAGATATGATTTATATATTTATGCTATAGAGGTAACCTTCTCTGGATAATTAGTTAGGATATTACAACATAGGTTTTATATTAAATTTTATTCTTGCAGAGTTATGTAAATAGTGTCAAAATTTCTTGTTTACAAAAATTAAGGTGCTGCCAAGTTTCCAGTACCATTAAGTCGGCAAAATCGCATACTTTCACAATTTTATCGCTGCTTTTTCTTAGAAATGAGATAATATTACGGAGAAAAGTATGCTATTTTTGAATCGGGGTACTGTGGCACCGTCCACAAATTTTGTTAAAATCCATCCAATAGTTTTTACTTGATGCGAACACAGATGAAATTTGGTGTTTTGCATTCCATATCGATTAGTAATTGCCCCAGCAGCAAAATTAAAAAAAAAATTTATGTATAAAAGTCTTCAATTAAAATCAATTGAAAAATTTAGTGGCTTCGCTTTAAAAACTCGGAACGCACGTGTATGTATGTATATTAAAATAAGCAATTAAGATACATATGTATACGTATAAGTTATATAAAATTATTTTATTTTGTATACGTACCATAGAACTGTACGTTAACCTATTTTTGTGACTCTATTTCGTAGAGCAATTGGGCTACTTCACCCTTATTCGCTTTCAGTTAGTCGTCGATGAGACTACGACGTACTGGAAAGGTTCGTTTTATTCTTTAGTTAATTAAAAAAAATTAAATGTTCAATAAACACAAATTGTTTAATAAAATTTTGCAAAGAATAAAATGTATCATTAATTTTAGAAAAACTTCCCTTGCCGCGTGAAAAGGTAGTCCGGTATTGTTTATTTGGGAACCTACGAAGAAATCGCAAAGAATTCCGGGTTATAAAAATTTAATAAATGCAATATTAAAGAAGAAATGAAATGTAATTTGGCATTTAAACAACATGAAATTTCAATTCAGGCTTTTCATGGAATAATTCATCATTTTGCTTTTGCATTAAAAATTGTTGTGTACAGACGGCCACAATTCTTTTAATTTCTACAATAGAAAAAATATCGCGCAAAGATTAAAATATAAAGCGCTGCTCGATGATTTAAAAGAATATTACACCGCCAATAAAGATTAACAAACACTTGCATGAGAATGAGCTAATAAGTGATTTTTAGTTTTCGTAAGAATCAGGATTAGGAAGTGACAGCAGCCTTATCCAACAATTTCGAAACAATTAATAATAACATATTTGTAATAAGCTTTATGTCAACTTTATAAATAAAACAACGTGTCTTCTTTTTTACCGATTAACAACAATTTGTATTGATTCATAATTCCTGTCCTTCCCAGCTTCTGTTTCGGAGCGTGATTATATGCTGATGATATTCATACATAATTTTTTCGTGAGAGACAATTTCGTGACTCATCGAATGAATGTGTTAATTACACTTTAAACGGTACTGTTTTATGGTAAGAAAGACAGTTTACTACGCATTAAAACTAATAAAACTAAGGATATTTGTTTTGGCTATAGAATAAGTCTCTGCTGATGCCGTCCATGTTTCCTCTTACTTTGAAAATGTTTTGGCTTATACTTTTCTATGTGTATTAAATTGAGTCTATTTTATTTCAGTGTTTTATAAGGATATTTATTTTAAGGAACCCAGTTGTTGATAAATATAATTCATAAGTCTATTGACCATTCTTTTGTTGGTAGAATCGCATGTTTTTGGTATATCCTTCCAAGCGATCTGAAGATTTTTTCTTTTTCTATATCTAATATGTTGTTCCTTGTTATAAATGGTTGTGCTTTTTTTTAACTATTAAATTTTCTTTTTAGGTTTCTGGACCCAAAGGGGAAAAACATAATCGCATTATTTTCACTGCAATGCCAGACCGTCTCACAGAGGGTTATTGTGCCAATCTAGCCGGATTTTAATTTTAGAAATTAAAAAAGTTAAATAAGCAGCGAATTTCCAAGGCTTTTGCTCTATATTTGTCGTTTTGAGACTTTGTTGAATTCAGGAAAGTTAAGTAAATTGCATACGTTTTTATTGTCTTTTTACCATTGTTTGCAATATATTTTTTGTGGCAAATCGAATAAAGGTTTTGTATTAATTTTTTGCTGTGAAAGGCTATAGTAACAGCTACTAATATTAATTTTTAGAAATATTTATTTAAAATTTTTATGATAAAAATGTTATATATCGCTATAAAAAGTGCGATCTCTACTTTTAGACTATAGAAAAAACGTTGCGCGTTTTTGTGGCATTTTTTTCGATTTTTTCCAAATTTCAGCTTTTTCCATTTTTGCTCATATTGCAAAATGGATACGAGTAAGAAACCTATTTGTCAGTCAGTAAATGTTCTTGGTTTCTAAGTTGTTTTCAATAAATTAATTGTTTTTAAGTAAAATTTATTGTTACTTATATAAATATAAATAAGTTATTATAATGTCTGTTTGTGTTCGCATCACGTAAAATCTACTGGATGAATTTTAATAAAAATTAATGGAGAGGTACCTTTGCATCTTGGTTTAAATATATGATATTTTTTTCGGGTAAAATTATATCATTACCAAAAAGAAGAGGGAACAAGTAGTATAAGTCCACAATTTTTCCGATTCAATGGTACTGCAAACTTGGCAGCATCTTTTATTTTTGTCAGCGGTAACCGCTATTTTAGAATTTTATATAAAGCCTTTGTTTCTGATTAATTAACCTGGGATGGGTACTAGGCTGGAACGTTGTTATCTGGAAGAAAATATTTTTTTTTTGTATTACCCGTCCAAAAAGTGGTAAAATTTTTTTTTTTTTTATGTGAGAAGTTATTCTACAAAGATTTATTGTGATAGAACCACATCTTGAGGTGCCTCAGAGGCCTTGAACATATTTTTTGTCTTTAAGTCTTATATGGTTACATATTTTTTATTTTATTGGTGGGTTTTCATATTTATTATTTTAATTTCATTAAATTATAACATTAATCCTAAAATAACACAAAACACACACATTTTTTATCCACCGTCATTTTATAGCATTTTTTCACGTTTTAGTACCTAAATGGGGTATAAAAACATTGAAAATATTTTTTTTTTTTAATTTACTTGTTTTCTTTGTTTTAGTATGAAGGGGGTAGATATGATATTGGAATGATTTTTCTTTGGCTAAAACTTATTTAATGGTCCTTTTATTTCTACAATGCGGTCTTGGTAGATAGAAATGTATTGAAATTTGCTAAATTTCAATATATTTGGATCTGCGGCATATGGTTTTGCCACACCTCTTATACTAATCTAATCTTTTTCAAACTTTACAATTGACGATAGGTAATGACAACTATGTAACACTATTTCTTTCACTGTTATACTTTTTCGATCCACCCTAATAAGTACCATTATAAAAAGTAATTACATAAACCATATCTGAACCACTACAAAAGCTTACTTTTGTTTAGATAAGTTTGGCGAGCGCTTTCGAATATCTTGTACTATTTTAAACGCGGCTTGAAAATGATGTCTTTACATCGAAAGCGCTCGCCAAATGTACCAAAACAACAGCCAGTGACGACGGTCTTTACCGAGAGGCATGACAACAGTATTGTATCCTATATTTTAAAAGAAAGTAAAATACATTTTAAATGGGACATTCTTGCCCGAATAAAGATATCAAAAAATTATATCCTGTACTTTTAACGTTATATAATCAACTTGGCTGATTTATTTAATTTTTTTTTTTCAACTTCTATTTATATCATTTTTAAATACTCTTAACGATATACGATCTACATGGGCTCGGTTAAATAAATGCTTGCCCGCACTCTGTCTTATTATAACTTAATTTTAGCCATTGGCAATAGCTAAATTTAAGATTTTGTCGGAGAGGTAAGTAGTTTTTCGTTATAATGAAAAGGGTAAGCGCGTTCCTATAGCTTGCCATTAAAGTACATGATAGCTCAAAGTTATTTATATATAGCTCAATTATGATAAACTAAAAAACTACTTATCTCTCCGATAAAATCCGAACTTTAGCTATTATATTAGTGGGCCTTATTATGGCCTTATTATATTATATAATTCTGATCAATAAAATAAAATAAAATAAAAAATTTACACTGGACAGTTTTTCTTGTGATGCATAAGATAATCAAGTGTGCCTAAATATATGGTGTTATTAAGGTGGGTGATGAGAAAGGAGACCCAGAGCTACCCTACAATTGTCAAGTATTAAAAATGTGTAAAACACATAGCTAATAGCTGGGCGACAAAGAGCGTTCAAATGTACTAGGGGGGACACTAACCCTACAAGATTTTTAGTATCCTATTAACTTTGTGTTACAAATATAATTTTTATATATATATTAGGCTCTACCTATTTCATAAGATGAAATTATGCTCTTCCTACTTGTTTTAAATTTTTCCAAATAAGCAATAAAATAATTGCCTACATAAGAAAATCAAATGTAAGTTCATACATAAATGAATTTCGTTTATATGATTTACTTTATTGGCCATAATTTAATATTATTATTTTTATGCATATTTTTTGCTAATGCTTTCCTTCCACCTCATATAATTTGTCGCATATTGCAAGAGCTTGTGTTGCATCTACATACATTAAATACGTAGAATACAAAAAAAATTGTTCTGTTTTTTCTTTTTTCTTCTATATAATTTTATCATATTTTTCTGTTTTGTCGACGTATTAAATCTTTACGTGTTTCACTATGGAATAATATTCATGGAATTTTTATGGAATCAAAAAAGAAAGAAGAACGTGAGTTATTTTATTATCTATAAAAAAAAATGGAAGCTAATAATTTTCTATCGTTGTTAGTGTGTGTGTAAAATTTATTTTAGGTAAATGTAGATGTTACGTAGTTTAGGCGACAAGAAAATGTAGAAGGTGGGGCATCATCATATAAAATTTACAATATGCAGTTATAAATGCCTGTCAGCATTTCTTAAAATCGTTTACTTAGTTAAGGTCGTTAATGTTTGATATTGACTAACAAACATGCAAACATAAAGTAGACGTAAAATACTGTAGTAATATTTGATGAGAACGCGACATTAATGCGATTAAATTGCGACATCGATTTAATCTTAGGCAATTCGTGTTTCCTTAAATAATAAACGTGTTTGCAGAAATTATTAAATAATTATTTTACGTACGAGTTAATAACCTGGTAGATATATGTAGGTGTTTTAAGCTATATAAGAACTACCGATAAATGTGGTGTGACAGCTGAAAATATCAAACTGTGTTGATATTTCTCATCAGTAAGGTTAGGCAAGTCATAATGAATCGTTGAACATCAAAATAATGCTTCCAAATTGTGCAAATTTATTTTGAAAACAAAAAACTGTTTGCGAAATTTTAGAGCACTTCATACATTTATGATCAATGATTATCATTGTTAATCGTTTTCCCAATAATTTTACTCTTCTCGATTCAGAACCATCAACAAGACCAAGAAATGTGCTTTACGAAGAGAATATTGCTGCTGTAGTGCGAAGAATAAGGAGCTACCATTACTGTAAATGGCGAGTGTTATTGAGTCATGCTGTCTGATTTTTTTTTTAATCAGCTAAAAATTGATTTACTTCAACATTAATTTGGTGACAACTTTATTTCCAGAAGCGGTCTTGTTCACTAACCACCTTTTTCGTGCGATCTAACCCCTCTGGATTACTTTTTATGGTGCTATGTTAAGATTTATACCGATAAGTAAGCAACTCATGAAGCTTTAGAAGTGAATATTCATGCCACCGTTCATCCCATACGGTCAGATTTATTGGAAAAGGTTGTCAAAAACTGGACAATGTAACACATAGTCGCAGCGGCAGAGCCGTGAATCTTCTTTGCTGCTTGTTTTTTCATTGCTCATGTGTGAGTGTGTGTGCTTTTTTCACAAAATGATACTCTTTCGTTTTGCTAACGAATGAAACTGCGTACTGCATGTTTTCTTTCGCCGCACATAAATGAGAAATGTACACAGTCAACTTTGCTCATGTTTGAGAAATGACCACATTACTCTTAGCTCATAAGCTATTTCATTTTGCATATGAGAAATCCACTTAATTTTCAAAAATATTATATATATGTACTTTCATAAATTAATTATTTAGGCTTAAGTTCTTAATTATAAAGAGATAAAGAAAAATTAGATACCAGCAAAGCAGAATGCATCTTCTAGACAGCTACGTCTGTCATCAGTACTCTTCGTATCGATCTACCCGGTAGTTTCAATTGTTATTAATTTTTTATTAAAACAAACTTATCAAAGAAATAGAATCTGAGAATTTTTTTAATTTTACATTATATTTCATAGAAGATAGAGCTTTTTGGAATTGTTTTACACTTGTAAACTCTATTTCTTTTTTATATTATACTACCTAGCAAACATTTTATTTTATTTTTATTCTAATACCCACGTCGTGGGGGCGGGCCCTGACAATATTTTGCTCGATTTTGCTTTGAAAGTATTCCACACCAATTGTAAGACTCTTACTTTTATAGTGCTTCAGTTATGGTTTTTGTTTTCACTTTATATAAAAGTACCCATCCATGGATAAAATGCTAAAATAAAAGAGAAGAAAGTATCCTATATTGGAAACAGGATGCTATTGTACCTCCTCACAAAATGTTGGTAAAATACATCCAGTAGTTTTTACGTGATGCGAACACAAATAAAAAGCAGACAGACAGACGAAAATGAGTTACTATTTAATTATATGTATAGATATAGATGTATAGAAGATAGAGTATTTTGGGCTTCTCTAAAATTAGGATAAAGGTTTCTTGATGATCTGGCCTGAGCAACCAGTGAAATACGTATAGGAACTAGTTCTTTTCCGCCAACAAATAAATAGCATTTTTATTATAAAATCTTATGGGTAGTTAGCATAATATTAAATAATTAATAGCGAGCTTAATTTAGCCAACTAGAGTTCGAATAAACTGGCCAGTGTAGAAACAAAGTAAGAAAATATAATTCACTGTTGGTTATTGTTGTTTTGTCTAAACTCTAATACTTTGTTTTTAATTTCTTTAACTTAATTCTCAATTTGTTTAGGAAATTTTTAATATAAAAGGTATTTTTAGCTTTCTTGAAATTTGGATAAAAGTTTTCAAATGAGCTAAATTAAGCCCATAGAGAAATAGCTATAGAAACTACCTTATTGCTTAATAACATTCGTCGGAAAAAAATAAAAAAAGTCGGGACCTTGAACTTTGTTATGTCAGAATGACCTTTATGTGCTGAACCCAAATCTGTTCACAGATTTTTTTCTATCTCATCTAGTTTTCGAGATATTCTTATTTTAATAAAATACTGATATTGGAACATTAAATACGTATTTACTATGATAACAATGGCCGTAAAAAAAACAAAGTTGGGAGCAAGAACTCTGTTATGCGATTGACTTTTGTGTAGTGAATCCAAATCTCTTCACAGATTTTTTCAATCACGTCTAGTGTTCGAGATATTCTTATTTAAATAAAATTAAAATATTAAAATATTAGACATTTAGTTATTGTGATAACAATGGTCGGCAAAAGAAAATCGGGAGTTTGAACTTTGCTTTGGATTTTTAATAGACTTTTATGTGCTGAATGCAAATCTGTTTATAGATTGATTCTATCACGTCTAGTTTTTAAGATATTCTTATGTAAATAATATACTGATGTTGAAATATTTAATAATCTCAGGCCCATTATTATAACTTGCCTTTAACTAAAGTTAGGATTTTGTTGGAGCGATAAGTAGTTTTTCGTTATAATGATGAGGATAATGCGCAGTGCTATAACTTGTCCTTATAGTACGTGAAAGTTAAAAGTATTTATCGCTCCAACAAAATCCTAGCTTTACCTAAAGGCAACTTATAAGTTATATACTTATATAGTTACAAGTTATATATAATGGGCCTTAATGTGTTACATAATGTTTATCATAGTCGGTATCTGCACGTAATCTATACATCTATACATATAATAAATTAGTAACTTACTTCCGTCTGTCTGTCTGTCTGCTTTTCATTGACGTTTGCATCACGTAAAAATTCTTGGATGGATTTAAACAAAATTTTGTGAGGAGGTACATAAGTACATCCTGGTCCCAATATAGGATACTTTTTTCCGAAAAAATATCTTATTGCCAAGAGAAAGTGGAGAAAAAACATTAAAAGTACGCGGTATAAAAATACTGCTTAGTACAGCTCGGCACCGTTAATTTTTGAAATTTGTATATTTTAAAACACAGATCGTTTTAACTACTTAGTTCGGCACGGCACCTTATTTGATATTTAAACACAGATGGCGTTATCATGAATTAGCCAATTGAATAAAATTTGTATTTGTTTTAAGTCGCGTGAGTGTTGTATAATTTGGTTATTCTGTGAAATACTTTTTTAGGTAATTATGCGATTACATTCAACCTTATTACGGATGTCGTTGTCACACATCGACGACGATAATATTGTAATAGATTAAAGAATTTTCTGATTGTTTTCTTTAATCTATTACAATATTATCGTCGTCGGTGTGTGACAACGACAACCGTAATAAGGCTAATTATTTTTGTTATTTAGCGTTAATTTTTAAAATTTGTTAAGAATACTACGACTTGACTGTGGCTATAAAATACTGTTATTGTTAGTTTCTTCTTAGTTTAGTTGCATTTTTCTCTTATAGGTGCTACACTATTAAAGTAAGTCTTACAATATTTGTGGTATACTTTCAAAGCAAAATCGAGTAAAATATTATCAGTACGCCCACGACGTGGCGGGCACAGCTAGTTGTGAATAAAATCAACATTTGTGCATCGATTTTCATCATTTATGCCTTATTTTATTTCTAGCATACCTAACTTACCGAATAAGGACAAAATTGTAAAATATTTTCCGATTAAAATTTTTTTCGAGTTTTTAAAAACAAGAAAAATTTATTTTTTCATTAAAAATATTTTTTTTTGTTCCCTAGCAATTTCTCAATAACTCAGAAATCGTTGAAAACAAAAGAAAAAGATGTAAAGTTGACTCAAAGTTAATTTTATTAATTATTAAAATCGAACAATCCAGTAAATAGTTATTTAGAAATAAGTTAGTGTGGTCACCTTGTTTAGTGGAAAATATTAGCCAGGCCCATAAAAAAAATTTATACGTGATAAGTGAAAACTAAAAGCGGATTTGAGTTTAACACATATTTATGTTCAAGGAGCAATTTTTTGCAGTCCAGTGTAATCAATTTCAGTGAATTTATAAATTGGATTAGTAGCACGCCATTAACTAAATTCGAGCAACATCTTGTTTTTGCAAGATATAGTGAATACCAAAGTTTATAACCAGCTTGTTATGTATGTGTTTAAAAGCAAAAACCAAATTTTTTTCATATCATTAATATGTAAAGCAGAAAATTTCGAGTATGTTTCTAAAAATGTAACTGAAGATTGTAAAAATGTTCTAAATATTAGGGAAAAGTGGAATAAGTGTGTTGCTATATTAAGTTATGAATTAAGTAGGTTTTTATTTATTTTTATTCCCTTTTATTCAATTCCAATTATTTTCTTTCTCATTTTTCTTTAAGGTATGGCAATACAACCACTTTACTTTAAGATATTCATTTATGTACTTATTCTTATTCTTATTATTATTTTTTTTTTTTATTCTATTTATAATTAATAATACTTATGAATAAATACACACTCAATCAAAACTCAAGGAGATTTAAAATTGGTTTTTTGAAAATTAAATGCTATTGTTTCGCATGTTAAACATTGATTCGCTCACTCACAAGCAACTTGATAATTGCTAACAACTTGAAACCCCATTTTATACTTGTAGAGTTTCACCTTAAGATGTTTGTGGGGTGGTGATAAAGTTGTTGCCACTAATGAGCGTAAAATTTTGATAAACTTAAGAACATTAATTAACTGTTTTGTTGTGCCATGCAATAGCAACAACTAAAAACGTGTAATAACAAGAATACGCCCACTCCCATTTCCGTTCCCGTTCCCGACATGTGAAATTGACAGCTTCAATAGCACTTATTCTAATTAAATAACTTTTGGCGAACGCAGCAAAACATTAATTAGAATAATGTTTATTATTAGAAGTTTGTTGAAATATTATTTAAGGTATATGAAAATTGAAATTTTTCATTGGTAAGTTGAGGTTTCTTTGTGAATTTCTTACTTGATGAACAAGATATATGGGTGTAACAAGAAAAAAGAAAAGAGTTAAAAAAATGGCAAACATAAAAAAATTTAATGCAAATGAGATCTTGATCCTGCTAAAATAATTTTAAATTAGCATGAGTAATACAGAATGAAGTGCCGGACAAGAGACACGCCGTATAAAAGAAATTAAAGAATCATAGAAAAAATATGCTGTTGAATGTGTCTAACTTAAATGAAGCTTCATTTAATCTCCTTTTTAGGGTTCCATACCCAAATGGTAAAACCGAAACCCTATTGTTTTCGCTACAATTTCTGTCCGTCTGTCAGCGCCTTTTTTCTCTGGAACCGTAATAGGTAGACTCTTGAAATTTTAACAGAAGATATATAGCTGTTGCGGGTATAGCAACAAATGCTAAAACTTATAGGTTGTTCCGATAGAGAGGTGTTATTCACGAATATGTCTTTATTTTCTGAACTGTAGGATGCATAGACTAAAGATTTACAAACAGTAATTAGAACTTAGTTCGCTTTATAAACAAGTATAAAAAAAATAAACCGAAAAATTAAAGGATGTTCCGATAGTGTTGTGATTTGAACGTGTAAGCCATCGCTAACAATTTATACGCCTCTGAACTGGAAAAATGTAAAAACTACATGTCTTTTAGGGTGGTATAGATTTTTGCTAATATAAATTAAATTTACTTCGGTACTAATAAATTTTTTAAACTATTCTAAAATCAGCATTATAGCTTTTTTTAGCATTTTTATTATAAAATGTTATCGGTAGTTAGCATAATATCTATGTATACAAATAATGAAATAGTAACTCATTTCCGTCTGTATGTCTGTCTGCTTTTCCTTTACGTTCGCATCACGTAAAAACTACTGGATAGATTTTAAAAAAATTTTGTGAGGAGATACCTAGGTATCCTGATCCTAATATAGGATACTTGTTTTCTGCAAAAATATCTTATTTCCAAGAGAATATCGAGAAAAAGAAGTCAAAGTACGCATTTAAACTAACCGGATATGAATTCTTTATTTTTTAGAAAGTAAAAAATACCTAAACTGATATGCAGTATAGTTTAAGACAGTACTAAAAACGCCTTCGCCGATATTACCACGTAACACGCCGGCGAAAATAAGCACAACGTGCAATTGCAGTGTTGCCATAAGCGAAGCTTTACTATCACACTAACCATCTGTCTTATCTACTACTATCCTTTCTTCCTTCTCTTTAAAAAATTTCAGAACGCATATTCGCACAATAATTTATTTGCGTACATTAAACACAATATGTTTACAACCTTGATTCCAATATAGACTACTTTTTTCCGCAAAAAAATCTCACTTCCCAGAGAAAGTGGACAAAAGGCAGTGAAATAACGCAATTTCCGGTTTAAAGGCACTGAAATTTTCGGTTTTAAACTGGGATATTTTAGAAACTATTGCGCAACATTAGGCGCTAATTGAATAATTTTTTTTTTTATTTGTATTTTTACTTTGTGGAAGTACAATTTTATTAAAATATTTTAAATACATTTTATAGACCTTTACAATAATTTTTAAAATTTTTTATAAATTTTAGCATTTTATCCAGGAATGGGTACTTTTATATAAAGTGAAAACAAAAACCATAACTGAAGCACTATAAAATTAAGAGTCTTACAATTGGTGTGGAATACTTTCAGAGCAAAATTAAGCGAAATATTGTCAGGACGCCCACGACATGGCAGAAAAAGCTAGTCTATACAAACAATAAAATAGTAACTCATTTTCTGTCTGTCTTTCTGTTTGTGTTCGCATCACGTAAAAACTACTGGATGGTTTTGAAAAAAAAAATTGTGTAGAGGTACCTTAGTATATTGATTCCTATATAGAATTTTTTTTTTTTTTGCAAAATATCTTATTTTCTACAGAAAGTGGAGAAAAAGCACTGAAACTACGTCAATTTTTTTACCGATATAAAGCTACTGCGTACTTTAAAGCATCTTTTATTTTTGAAAGCAGACTATTTTAAACACGGTTGCGCAACAGATGGCGATGTTTTAGAAAAATTACTAAATTAATTGAAAGCGAGATATTTTAAACGTGTTGCGCACTTAACAACAAATATATATTTTAGTATTTTATCTAGGGATGGGAACCTTTATATAAAGTAAATACGTAAGAGTCTGAACGTTTGGTGTTGATTACTTCCAAAGCGAAATCGAACAAAATATTGGCAGAACGCAGACAACGTGTGTGTTCACAGCTAGTTCATTTATAGTTGGGTATTTATTTCACAATTTTTGGGCCAAATTTCTATTATTTTTTCAGCAATTTTTAATTTTTTTAGGGAAATTATTCATTCGGAAATTTTAAATTTTTGTTTTTGGGCGATTTTTCATAGGATTATTTTGCATGCACTCATTATAAATTCATCAACAATCAAGAGGTTTTAAGTAAGTTACAGTTTTACGTGTTAAAAGTGGAGTAAACTTCTTTTAATATTCCCTTATAAAACTCTCAAATGTTGATAAGAAGTGGCTGATTATCGCAATGAAAATCAACCAAAAAATCAATTTCGAATTTTCTGTTAGTTATGTGGTTTTGCATATTAGCTTAGGATGTACTGTCTTCAAAATCTTATTCAAATAATTTTTTTAATTTTCACTGTTTAGTTTTACGGCATATATCCACTCATCCTTGCAATTGATTATGTGTATATGTATGTATACCATGTAGTGGTATGTATGTTTGACAGCTGCAAAAAAATGTGTGCATTCACGTGCAAATAAGGCTGTGTGCATAATTTCAATATAATTTATATGCAAATTTATCAGTTCTTTTTTAATTTTTGTTTTATAGGAGTTTAATTTTTTCTTTTAATTTTTTATGTTAGAAAAACCAATCAAGTTGAAAAGGAACCGATAAAAAATTGTTCAGTCTTCTGTAAAAGATAACATTTTTTTTTTTTATTTAAAAGTGTAACTAATAGTTTTCCTTATAATATGAATGTCAGTTTACGGTAAAATATAATTGTAAATTTTAAAATAAGTTTCAAAACACAAATATTTACAAAATGAGTTCTTAAGATTTTTAATTAGAAATTTATTTTTTTTTTTAATACTAATGCGATTAAAAATATTCATTTAAATTTGAATGAGCTTTGCAACATGAAATTCAGGTAAATAAATTAAGGAAAACAATTTACAGATTTTAAATCAATTTATTTTAAAAATAAATTAAGCATAATTTTATTAAAACAAGAGCAAGAAGAAGCTTCTGATTTATAAAGAATTGTTTTAAAACAAACATATTGTGGTTTTGTTTTCCATTTTTGTTTTTAGAAACCTAAAATATAAGAATCCGTGATTATAAAATATAAAACAATTATTTTACTACAATTTATGATATTAAGACTAAATGTGGCTACAGTTTGTATGTTGGAACCAAGTAAAGAAAGAAATGTTTTTTTTTTTTCAAAAATTAATAATGAAAGAATTAAATTTTTTGATAAAAATTAAATTCTACACTACTTATCTGCTTAAAATTTTTTAAATATTTAGTGAAATACCTGTTGAATCCACTTAGAAAAATAAGATACTTTTAGAAAATCTAACAAAAAAATACATAAGTTGAAATGTGGTTTTAGTTTTAAAAAATTTTGTAGTTTAAACGAGTGTGGAAAAAAACGACATAAAGAAAAAAGCTTAACAGATACTGATAGGACATCTTATTTTCTTTTAATCGGTTAAAAATTTTTTTCAATATCCCCGTTCTTGGTACTGTACAAACCTATGTGCGACGCGAATTCTTAGCCAGCTCGAAATTTTATTTTTTTTACAAATTGGTTTTCCATAATTTGCATAAAACAAAGCACATAAGTCACAAAAGTTGAAACAAATGAAATAAAACATGCTTCGTTCGAATGCTAGTATACGGCATAGCATACTTGTTTCTTAAAAATTCAAATTTTTTAATTATATATTTATTATTATATTTATTGTCAATCGACCTTATATTTTTTCATATACATATTTATTTTCTATAGTTTTCTATAGAGCTTTTAAAGTCAAGTTTTTTGTTTATATGAAAAGACTATTTATTTAACATTCTTTTCCGATATTTTCTTGGCAGTTTTTTTCCAACATCATCATGGAAATTTTGATTAAGTATATATTCTTTTCTTCGTCAAGTTTACAATATAGAAAACTATACAAAATAAATATACATTTGTATTTTATTTTTCATAAAAACTATCATTAAATTGTTTGCACAACTTTTTTTTTTGATTTTTTGCCATAACACGTTTCTCTTATAGGGATTTGAATGCAAATTTTGCATTTTTAGTTAGTTTAATTAGGGCCAAATCGAAGATTTAAAAGGGCTAAAATAACTTTGATAGGGCCACCTATTTTTTTTAATATATGGGGTCTGGTTAAATGAAAAGGGGAATTATGAATTTTCGCGGGCTGTGTACATTCGATTATTGAATTTTTTTAATGTTGGCAAACATGTATTAGTCATATGTTGGCACTATCAGCCAATTTGGATTACTAGTTTGGTGTTGAGAACCGAAAAGGTTAGACACTCTTGTGTGTGTTCTTCGATTTTTGACTTTTGTCTTTTGACTTCTGGCCGCTACCATTGGGATGATTGGGCCTTGGTTTCAACGTCATAGCCGTACACGCACGTCGCGTCACCAGTAATGTCCTTCTCGAACAAACCGGGATCATGGTTGACGTCATTCAACAATTCCTGAGCGATACTAATGCTCAATATAATAGTGTTTCGACGATTTTCCAAAACACTGTTTCAATGTTTTCTTCACTTGTTGATGTATTTGCAACTCTAAGACGCTCGTCGTCATCAACATCTTCTCGCCCTTCTGTGACAAAGTGGGCTCGACGAAAGCCACAGTAAACAATTTAACGCAGAAAAATAAATAATATAAAAAAGCAAGGAAAAACATTTAATTGCAATTAATTCTGAACAAGATTAGCTTTGTTTCTTACTTGCTCATTTAAATGTTTCAGAAGTTCATATTCAGATTTTTCTAATTTAACTTACTGGTTTTAAAATGAAATTGAAGTTTATTTTATTGCATTTAATGATTATTGCCTAATACAATTACAATTACTTGTAATTTTTAATTGAACATTTCCAATTATAATTACATGTTATGTGTAATTGAAAATGTACAATGACTAATTAAAGTAATTTGAATTGAAATTTTTCAATAACAATTACAAATATTTGTAATGGACTTCAGTCGCAGATTGCAATTACAATTACTGATAATGTGTAATTGTGAATATTCAATTACTTTTAACGTAATTATTAATGTAATTAAAAAGTAATTAAAATACCCAATGTCAATAACAATTTTTTACCATAATCATAATACATCATAATAAAAAATGTAGCTCTTAAAAATTATATTTGCATACAAAATAATTTAATTTCATTATTAATAAAATTTTTGGGAATTTAAATATTAATTATTTAATATTATGTTAATTACCCATAACGTTTTATAATAAAAATGCAATTTATTTGTTAGGGGAAAAGAGCTAGTTCCTATACGTATTTCACTGGTTGCACAGACCAGATCATCAGGAAACCTTTTTCCTAATTTTAGAGAAGCCAAAAAATATTCTATAAGTAATAAAATTCTACAAAACACAATGAGAAGTATGCATGTTATTGAATAATATTACAGAATATTAAAGCTTCAACAAAACACCAACAAACAAACCACGTTTTTATTTTTCCTTACTGTCCTTCTACAATTGGATGGTTTTTTGCCAGCACTGAATGCAGACGTAAGGTGTGATGAAAAGCATACACAAGTCAATTTTGTTCTCATTTCATTTAATGAAATTTGGTTTAACATAATTAAATAAAAATAAGAAATAAATTAAAATTATGTTTTGTAATCCATGAGTTCTGTTTAAAGCGTTGAGAAGTGCGGACGAGTGTTTTTAAGCTCGTAATATACAAAAAAACAAACTTATATTGTGTATATATACATTTCAAAACAAAAAAAAAAACTAAAGCCTGTATTAATACAACAACAAAGTTGTGTGTATTTTGTTCTTTTTTACAACGGCATTATTGCTGTATTTTTAAAATAAAACAAAAACGATAGAGGCTAATGAGCCTCTTTAATTTAAGTAATAAAAATGTAGAAACAACTATTCAATCGAATAAAAACAAAACAACTGAAAACAATTTGTGCATAAATGCTGCTACAGTTTTTCGTTCCCATTCTTGTTCATCACTGTTGTTAAATAGTGAGAGTAAAATAGATAAAAACAAGTCGCCTTCTGATATTAGTACAACAACCCAAGACGCAAGTGGGAATGGATCGATACGTAACTGTATTGAAAAGAGAACGAAGCCCTAAATCTTCGCAATTAGCCACAATGTCTAAAGTACATGAGGATAAGGATTCTAACGGAATAAGTTCTGAAAAGCGTTTTGCTATCTTAGATAGCGAAATAAAGGAACCGAAAACGGCACCTAAGTCGTTCAAACCATCACCAATTTATTTAAGAGAAAAAAATTCAAACGACTTAATGTAAAAGTTAATTTCAGTAATTGGGGAGAACTCATTTTATGTAATTCCCATCAAGCGTGGTTACATTGTTGAGATAAAAATTCAATTTATCGATGAAAGCAGTTATCGTAAAGCAGTAAACGAGTTTGAAAGCTGGAAAAAGAACTTCTTTACCTATCAGCTGAAGAGTAGAAAAGGCCTACAGATTGTAATTAAAGGTGTAGATTCATATGTACGTTGATCCAGCTGAAATAAAAGCTGGCCTTCAAAAAGCGGGATTTAGGGTTAAAAGAGTAGATAATCTTAGAAATCGAGAACGCGTTCCCCAACCACTATTTCGCCTACAACTGGTACCTGGAGATATCACATCAAAAAAGAATGAATCGCACCCTATTTAAAATTTGAGATATTTGTTACACCGAAAAATAAGCGCAGAGGAACCACATAAGCCCACAGGACCCGTCCTGTGTCTAAACTGCCAAGAATATGGTCATACTAGGACCATTTGTAAGTTGCCATCGGTTTGCGTCGTGTGTGGTGAGCTACATTGTTCCGTTCAATGCGACTAATCAAAGAATGATAACAATGTTAAAAAATGTAGCAATTGCGGTGGAAAACACACTGCAAACTACAGGGGCTGTCCTGTTTATTTTATGGTAAAGAAGTCGTCTCATAGAAATATTACACCTCCTAAGCAGACACAATATCGACCAAGTGATAACTATCCTCAGCTAGCTCAACCAACCATCAAGCATGTTTCATATGCTGACATGCTAAAACATAATCCTAACCCATTACATACAGCACCACTAATAATTAACCCGAACCAAATTTTGCACCCAGAACCTAAAGTACAAACACCGTCTGTCAACTATAGCCATCTGGAAGGAACCATTGAGACTCTAGTTCAGTCGCTAAATGACTTTATGAGCTCTATGGGTAACATGATGCAAGAAATGCTAAAAATGCAATCTATGATATTGCAGGCAGTACTTAGCAAACCATGAACTGTTTAAAAATATGTTTCTGGAACGCAAATATGTTTATTCCTTAAATTTTTACACCTCCTAGATTTCAAGTATCCGAGGGTCAGTATAGCGACTTCTTCAAATCACTAGGTCCCTGTTTCATAGCATCAGGCGACTACAACGCAACGTTTAATAACTCCAAAAGGTCGTGTTTTGCTTGATATTATTTCAAAAATGCGTCTCAATGTGATCTCGAGTGGACAACCCACCTATTGGCCTACTGCTCGACAAAAAATACCGGATGTTATTGATTTTGGCGTGTTTAAGGTTTCAAGAGAAACTATTAAAGCTGAAGCATCACTAGAATTATCCTCAGATCATTCGCCCACTATCGTCTATATAAGGAGTCAACAAAATATCGTATCACCAACAACCAGCACAAGCATAAATTGGTTGAAATATAGAAAATATCTCAGTACGCATTGTTCGGAAAACATCCCGCTAACAACACCAGAAGACGTAGACTCTTATTGATTTTGATCAAAACATCAAAAAAGCTGCCCAACATGCAAATAAACAGATGCAATCACATTTATTCTGCAGATCTCGAGCGGATCTTGATTTAAAAAAAAATTCGTTGAGATTGGCAAACATATAGACCTCCTCAACTTAAAACTAGACTTAAAGATTGCACGAAGGGGCTAAAAGACCTACTAGAATCTCGAAGGGTAGCATCTTTGAAAAATTACCCGGAAGATCTGGACCCAACTCCACAATCAGATTATTCATTATGGCGTGCATGTAGAAACCCAAAAAAAAACGTGTTTACTCTAATTGTCTCGACTGATATATCTGAGCTCCCACGTATCGATGTTAGTCCGGCATTTACCCTAAGGCTTGAGCTTCGAAATATTGAAAAGGCAGTAAATGATTTAAACTCTAAGAAAGCTCCTGGTATTGATAAAATCAGTAACAATAAGTTGTTTGAATTGCCCCGTATAGCACAAAAAATCAATCTTTTTGTTTTTAATGCCATTTTACGTCTTGAGTACTTTCCTACAAAGTGGAAAATTTCTTTGATTACTATGATACCTAAGCCTGGAAAAGACAACACCAAGGTTGAATCATACAGACCTATAAGCCTATTGTCAAATATATCAAAGCTGTTTGAAAAAATATTCATAATTAAGTTGAATTAAGATGTATTCCGCACCATCAATTTGGCTTCAGAAAACAACATAGTACGATCTAACAAACACACAGTTTAGTAAATGTAATTAAAAAGACCTTTGAAGAAAAAAAATACTGTTCTGCACTTTTTATCGACGTTTCTCAAGCATTTGACAAGGTATGGCACGAAGGCCTTATATACAAGTTAAAGCTGAATTTGCCCAAAAACTTCTATAAGCTCATAAAAAATTATTTAACTGATCGAAAGTTCAAACTAAAAGAAGGAGATTTCTTAAGCACGCCATAGCTTATTAAAGCCGGAGTTCCACAGGGTAGTATTTTGGGACCCATTTTATACTAGCAACTAGCAATCAAGTGCACACATCAACATTTGCTGATGACACAGCTTTTTTAAGTATTCATGAAAGCGCGCAAGTAGCATCACAAGATTTACAAGGTCACGTACTCAAATTGGAAAAATGTTTGAAGAAATGGAGAATTAAGGTGAATGAACAAAAATGCACTCATATAACTTTCACACTGCGTAGGGACTCATGCCCCCCTATTCGCATAAATAATCAAATGATACCCCAGCTTTCAGACGTCAAATACCTCGGTATTCATCTTGACCGGCGCCTTACTTGGAAAAGCCACATAGAATCCAAGTTAACACAAATGAAGTTAAAAGCAGTCCAACTAAACTGGCTTATTGGCAGAAACTCTACACTCAGTTTAGACTGCAAACTACTACTGTTCAAGTCGATCCTTAAACCAATTTGGTGCTATGAGATTCAATTATGGGGCACTGCCTAAGCTAGCAATGTGGAAAAAATTCAAAGGCGCCAAAATAAGATTCTACGAATGATCACAGTTGCTCCCTGGTATATCAAAAACTCTAATATCCACAAAGATCTAAACGTGCCAACAGTAAATCAGAAGTAGCGAAACATGCGGTAACGTATTTGAAGAAGCTTGAAACTCATCCAAATTTATTGGCACGTAACATTCTTAATGCTCCTGGTTACATTCGTCTAAAAAGTAGAGATACTGCTTTTCTTGGCCGTATAATAGATGGATGACCCGTAAATGATTTCAACAATCATTTACGGGTCAGTTTAGCACTGGCTGGACTTAAGTATATTTATTTTTATTTGAGAATTAAGATATGACTAATTATTGTTAGTTCAAACATATTAAAGATACAATAAATAAATATGAAATCAAGAAAAAAAAAATGTTTTGTAATCCAAATCTGAAAAATTTTATTTGAAAGTGGAATATCCCGAATATTTTACTGTTCTTTTATTTCACTTCTGAATATTTTGTAGTTTTATTTAGAACTAGTTGTGCCCGCCACGTCTAGTTTGTTTTGAAAGTAAGCCACACCAAATTCGAAGACTCTTACTTTTAAAGGGTTTTACTTATGGTTTATGTATTTAATTTGTGTAGAGGTACCCATCCCTGAGTAATTATTCATGAACAAAAAATTCTAAAATTCATTCTAAAGTTATTGTAGAGTTCTTCAAATTGGTTAAAATATCCGGCTTTCATAAATAAAAGATGCTGTCAAGTTTGCAGTGCCTTCAAATCGGTCAAATTAAGCACTTTCACTACTTCTACTACTTTTCTCCAATTTCTTTTGAAAAGCAGATATACCTATTTGCAGAAAAACTCAATCGAGATATTAAGGTACCATCTTACAAAATTTTATTAAAATTTATTCAGTAGTTTTTACGTGATGCGAACATAGACATTTCTGTTTTTGATTCCATCTCGATTTCTATCTATTTTTAAAAAAATATTTCATGTACAGAAATGGTGCTCTTACAGTTTTATTATATGAGTTAACACCCAACAACATATTTATGTTAATTTATTGTTATAATAAATAATGTTATAAAAATGTTGTATTTATTAATTTAAACTATAAATAATTATTTGTTATGTTACATTAATTGTTATGTTATGATCTTCATTGTAAAACTTTGCATTCAAATTATTTTTTGTTAACTTAGTAATATAAATTATTATTGTTATAAAATATGAAAAAATAAAATTCAGTCACATTTTCGACATCAAAAGGTACGTTTGTTTTACAAAATCGTATAAACGATTATAACACGTATCATCCTTAACTTATGTATAGATAGTAAATCCGTACTATGTTTAGTTCAACTTTAAAATTTCAATTTGTTAATTTTTTCATGTTTTATTGGGCACCCTTTAATTTTAAAATTAGTCATATTCGCGAAAATTGCATCACTATTGAAACACCCTTTAAATTTTAGTAATTGTTGTTATAGCGGCCATAGTAATACACCTCCTGTAAAAACTTCAAGAGTCTACCTATTACCGTTCAAAACTTAGGCCATGTATATTCAAATCACGCCACTATCGAAACATCCTTTAATTTTTAAGTTTAATTTTGTATAGTAGCTTAAAAAGCGAACATAGTTTTAATTTTAAGTGGTTGCCTTCTACAGCTCAAGATAAAGACATAAATGTAAATAACACGTCACTTTCGGAACATCCTATAAGTATTAGTATTTGTTGCTATAGCGGCCACAGTATACCTATTAAAACTTAAGCCATATACATGTAAATTAAGTCGCTATCGGAACACGCTTTAATTTTTAGATTTATTTTTATTATTACTTGTTTATATAGCGAACTAAGTTTTAATTACTGTTTGTAAATTTTAAGTCTATGCCTCCTAAAGTTCAAGAAATAAACACATAGACGTGAATAACACGTCTCTATCGGAACACCCTATCAGTTTTATTATTTGTCGCTATCGCTGCAGCAGTTATACATCTGTGAAAATATCACGAGTATACCTATTACAGTTGCAGAGATAAAAGACGCTGACAGACGGACGGACAGACGGATGGACAAACGGACAGACATTGTAGCGAAAACAATAAGGTTACGTTTTTACCCTTTGGGTACGGAACCCTAATAGGATGACGATATTTTCTTTTAGTTTTCATATAAGACTATAAATTATAATTATTAAAATATAAAAAATAAGGGGAATTTATATTCCCACGAAAATTCTTATATTTTTGATTCTGAGTGTTTCTTAATTTCCAGACATTTTTATTTTACGCGGAATACAGCAGAGCGACGATTGTACCAGTTTATCGTTTAAATGGGAAGAAAAAAAAAATATTAATAAAAAGAAAAATTTCAAATCTATAATACAAATATTCAGTTTTTTGTTTAAAATATGTTTAATTAAAAAAATAATAATAAAGACTTATACATACATACATACATACATACTACATTTTAAAAATATATGAATTTACTTGAGGTTGCTGTTGTTACTTCAGTTTGTTTTATTCTGGTTGAATAAATCATTCTTTTGAAACACAATTAAAATATAAATATTATGTATTAGAACATTTGCTATTTGTATAAATACATTTGCTTTTGTTGTTTTAAATATATTTTCTATGTACAATGTTTATACCCTACAACAGGTTATTTAAATTAGAAAATTTTAACTTTTTAAATTTAAATATTTTCTCAAAGATGTTATTTTGTTTTACATCTGCTTTACACAATTTCAAATTTAAACAATTTAGGTTTGTAATTTTTTTCTATCCACTTTGTGTAAAGGTTCCAAGGAACAATTTCTACTGGCCACAAATTTCATTTATGTTTTTGTCTTACGTATAGCAACATGCACGTACGCATGCAAGTATTGGATATACAAACATACATGTATGTGGTAATGCATGTATGTTTTTATATTGAAATCTATTTTTATACATAATCTAATTAAACAGCATCTAACATCTCTTCAACATACATATAATACATATTAATAAAGTTGTGGTAAAAATATAAGTATCAGCTACATTTTAATTTTAACCAACTTTCTTTATATTTTTTTTTATTTTTCAGAGCCTGAGTTCACTTTCGGGGTAATTGGATATCTTGTCATAAGTTGTATTCATTCTGTGATGAATTGAATGAATTCTCAATCGGCTGACTATATCTTAAAAATTGTTCATTTATAATAAACCAGCTGTGATCGCCACTTCGTCAGCGTCCTTGCAATATTTTGTTCGATTTTGTTTTGAAAGCAATCCACACCAAAGACCCTTACGTTTTTAGTTTTTTTTTTTTTTTAAGAGAAGTACCACTCAGACAATTAATGTATATACTAACTGTGTTACTTCCTTTAGAAAGCGATAGTGTAGATAAGACAAATGGTTACTGTGATAGTAAAGCTTCGCTTATGGCAACACAGCAATTGCACGCTGTGATTATTTGTAGAACAGAGTTGCAAGCGTCTCTGGTTTTTTTAGACGAATTTGTTTGAATGTATAATTATTTTACTTCGCCGGCGGTTTAGTGCTATGTGGTAATACCGGCGAAGGCGTTCATAGTTCCGCCTTAAACTTTGATGCGTATCAGTTTATGTATTTTTTACTTTATAAAAAATAAAGTATGCATATCCGGTTAGTTCAACTGCGAACTTTCACTGCTTTTTCTCGACCTTCTCTTGGAAATAAGATATTTTTGCAGAAAAAAATTATCCTATATTAGGATCAGGATACTAAGGTATCTCCTCACAAAATTTTATTAAACTGCATCCAGTAGTTTTTACGTGATGCGAACGTAAAAGAATAGCAGACAGACAGTCAGACACACAGACGGCAATGAGTTACTATTTTATTATATGTATAGATATATTTTTTTTAAATTCAGTCTTATCCTTATTGTAAGGCTTAGATTGTTCGAAAAAGCTTGATAATAAAAATTAAATTTATTTTTTACCAGCAACAATTTATGCTTT
Source organism: Phasia obesa (assembly GCA_949628195.1). Taxonomy (NCBI): domain Eukaryota; kingdom Metazoa; phylum Arthropoda; class Insecta; order Diptera; family Tachinidae; genus Phasia; species Phasia obesa. The sequence continues at coordinate 65,300,804 of OX451215.1, read as the reverse complement.
TTCACATGAACTGCTTTGCTTATATTTTTGTTATGATTGTTTTGATTTTAAACATCTATGATTTATTCTGAATAAAATATATGCATATGCTTGTGCTTATTTATACTCTTGTGTTTTGATTTTGAACAAAGAAAATGTATCACAAAAAATACATAAACTTCCATATCCACAATGTACTGAACACACACACATTCATTATTTGCAAATATTTCTTACTAAACTAAAGTAAAATCTAACCAACTGAATACCACATGAGTAAATGGACTTCAATTATTTTGCATACAAATTTTAATTAATTAATATTGATTTAAATGTATTGCTTTACCTTAATTATTTGGAAAGTTTATTGCGCAATATATAAAATAATTATACAAAAAATTATATTTGGAATCGTGTTATATACATTATTTATTTTAAGCCACGCATGATTCCTTTGTAAATTTATTAAATAAATATTTTATAAAATAATAAAATAATAAATATTTTATAATAATCGAAATTGATTACTATGGGGAAAGCCTATCCAGATAGCTATTTCGCTAGTGCTCAACTAGCTCATCAGTGGATTTTTCCCAATTTTTCTGAATAGAAACTCAGATTCTTATGCCATTTCGATTTCAAAAAGTTTATTTTATTTTTCTTTCAATTTTCTACATTAAGGGTTTCCATTGGATACCATTCATAATGTATCAAAAAGACTTTTGAAAAACAAAAATAAAAATAAAAAAAAAAATTAAAAATACGAAAATACGAAAATCGTATTTACTCAGCGTGCGCATGCTGTCATATACAAAAAATTATATTTGGAATCGTGTTATATACATTATTTATTTTAAGTCACTCATGATTCCTTTGTAAATTTATTAAATAAATATTTTATAAAATAAATATTTTATATTTTATTACTTGCTTTTGTACAAAAAAAGTAATAATACGATTTGGTATATATATTTTTTTCAAATATATTAAAATAAATCAGTCAAGTGCGAGTTAGTCTCACACATGTAGGGTTCCGTACTATGTTTAGTACAACTTTAAAAATTCAAGTTGTTAATTTTTTCATGTCTTATGGGGCACCCTTTATTTTTAAATCAAAGTCATATTCGCGAAAATTGCGTCGCTATTGGAACACCCTTTACATTTTAGGAATTGTTGTTATAACGGCGATGGTAATACATTTTCACAATAAGGTAATATACGTGAAAAACATGTCACTGATGGATCACCCTTTAGTAATTAGCAATTTTTACAGCGGCCGAAGTACAACATCTACTGTAAATAATTCAAGAGTCTACCTAATACTGTTAAAAAAATAAGGCTATTTAAGTAAAAATCATGTCTATGGCGGAACAAGCCTTAATTTTGTTATTTGTTATAACGGCCGTGGCAATTCTTTTTCTATGAATATATCAAGAGTTTACCTATAACGATTCAAAAAATAAGCCACAATAAGTGAAACATGTCATTAATTTTTAATAATTGTGATATCGGCCATGGCAACATATCTTCTGTACAAAATATTAAGAATATACCCCTTACGGTTCAAGAAATAAGGTGTTATACATGAGAATCACGTCATTGTCGGAACACCCTTTAATTTTTATGATTTGTTATAGTTTCCATAGTAATATACCTCCTGTAAAAACTTCAAGAGTCTACTTATTATCGTTCAAGACTTAGGCCATATACACGCAAAGCACGTCACTCTCGGAACACCCTTTAATTTTAAGGTTTAATTTTATATACTTGCTTAGAAAGCGAACATAGTGTTAATTACTGTCTGCTAAATTTAAGTGGTTGCCTCCTATAGCTCTAGAAGTAAAGCCATAAAGGCAAATAACACCTCACTTTCGAAACACCCGATAAGTTTTATTACTTATTGCTATAGTGGCCACAGTTATACACCGTCTGTGAAAATTTCAAGCGTCTACCTATTATGGTTCAAAACTTATGCCTTATACATGAAAATCACACCACTATCGGAATAGCCTTTAATTTTTAGGTTTATTTTTTTATACTTGTTTATATAGCGAACTAAGTTTTAATTACTGTTTTTAAATCTTGAGTCTATGCCTCCTACAGTTCAAGAAATAAATACATATTCGTGAATAACACCTCTCTATCGGAACACCCTATGGGTTTTAGTATTTGTTACTATAGCGGCCACAGCTATACACCATCTGTGAAAATTTCAAGAGTCTACCTAGTACGGTTCCAGAGATAAAAGGCGCTGACAGACGGACAGACATTGTAGCGAAAACAATAGGGTTTCGTTTTTCCCTTTGGGTACGGAACCCTAAAAAACACAACAGTTTCATAAAAAGTTTGTGTTGATCGTCTGCTTACATTTTAGCTATTTCAAGTCTTTACTAAAACTTTTTTATTTCTTGATAATTAATATTGCTGGCACATAAGTTTAATTATTAATTAAGTAATTACCATACGCGTATATGTTACACCTTAACATTACAAGGGGTGTTCTTCCAGATTAAGGTTCCAGCAACCTGGCGTCAGCTATGTTCACTTCTGTTTTGGATCAATCAGTGGCTGAGTCATTTCCAAAACATTTTGATTCTGCCTCACTGCGCATTAACTCACTTACTAACTGATCCACTCGTTAATATTATAGGGCACTTTCAATATAAATAAAAATCTAAAGTTTCGTATAAAAGTAGATCTCGGTGAAAAAAATTTGAAATCGAAAAATGTGTGTACAGGTTAGTGCACCAGGCCATAATTTAAGTGGTAACACTTAAACAAACGTTACCGACCGTAAGCTATAAAATAAAAGATGTGGATAAAAATGGAAAAATAGAAAAACGAAGTCAGAAAATAAAGATAAATTTAACAATTTCGGCTGTTTTTGCTTGTTCCAATACCTATCACTGTAATTGCATTGTACTAAGCAATACCTTCAAAGAGTAACGTTCAATACACAAAATAAATGATTGCAAAAATTATAATCTCTATTATTTCACATGATATTTGTTTTATAATGTTGAGCTTTTGAAGCCGTTGGAAATTTATACTCGTTTTTTAACCAAATTTCTAGTTTCTTAATGTCCAAAAGAGACATGGTTTAGGTTCGAGAAGTGGTTTCACAGGAAGCTATGTATTTTAAACACCTGACAGAGAGTCTTTTACCTAAAAAGCAGACACACCTTTTTCGTTCTAACTGTAACAATCAAGTTAAAGTTTATTTTGTTTTAAAATTAAAAAATATTTAGTTTAAAATACTTAACCATATATGTATGTAAATATTTAGCTGCCATATTTGCCATATTCAAAAGTATTTTTAATTTCACGCTCTAATAAACCAGAAATTATAAATCCCTTTAAGAGTAAGTTTCAATTTCTTTTAATATTTAATAATCCATACCATTTCTGTTGAATTTACTTAGAATACATTTATAGCATTTTTGTTTATTTATTGACATTTTAAATAACAAGAAAATTAAGTATTTTACAAAAGCATTTTCAAATATTCAAATGCAACTGATTGAAATACAAATTTAAATTTCCCTCAACATCTGTTTAAATGTAGTTCATATTTAATATTTAATCAATTAAGCTTACTTTAACTATTATTGCAATAAATACACATAAACACACTCACGCACATCCTTTAGTACACATTTGTATTCCAAGTACATGCATATGTATGTACATAAATGTATATATGTAAGTATATAAAGTCAGATAATTTTCTATACATTATGTTGCAGGTTTATGGTTATATAGTATTTATGCAATTACATTTATTAGTCCAATCACTAATCCTCGCACGCACTAATATTAAATCACTTATACATATAACGAACACACATACATATGCATACAGTGGATAACAAAAAAAAAGTTATTAATAACATTTTTGGGAAAGTTATTAATAACATTTTTGGGAATTACCCATAACGTTTTATAATAAAAATGCAATTTATTTGTTGGGGGAAAAGAGCTAGTCCCTATACGTACATATTACACTGGTTGCTTAGGCCAGATCATCAGGAAACTTTTTTCCTAATTTTAGAGAAGCCAAAAATACTCTATAAGTAATAAAATTCTACAAAACACAATGAGAATTATGCATGTTAATAGAATAATATTACAGAATATTAAAGCTTCAACAAAACACCACGTTTTTATTTTTCCTTACTGTCCTTCTACAATTGGATAGTTTTTTGCCATCACTGAATGCAGACGTAAGGTGTGATGAAGAGCATACACAAGTTAATTTTGTTCTCGCAAGAGAATCGAAAAAAAAACAAGTGTTGCCAAGGTTTGCACAAGCAGTTGCATATTTAGTTATTAATAAAATTTTTGGGAATTTAAATATTAATTATTTAATATTATGCTAATTACGTTTTATAATAAAAAGTTTTTTGTTGCATTCTGTGAGTTTAACTATTACTACTATTACCCGGAAAAAAATGACATGACAAAACACTAGCAAATTCAAGAGTTCTACTGAACTTGCATTGGTTGTAGGTCATGTGTTTTACATTTGAGTAAACTGACCGTCATTTGAATTAGTGCTTAGGACTAACAAAAGTTCGGTGCTTGTGATGCGTTCTCAATTTAATAAATGGATAGTCATTAAAATTAATGCCTAGTCGCAATTTACATAGGACAGAAACAGGGCAGACATTTTTTGAATTCTCTTTTGCTCTTGCTTAAACAATTTACATTGGACATAAACAAGACAGACAGATTTTTGCACATTTTATTTTCTGTGTTATATTCTTGAAAAATATACCTAATGTGTGGAAATTCCATTTTCCGCACATGCACATTCTACTAGAAACTCATTAAAATGAGGCCGACTTGAGAAATATAAAGTGAAGCAACAAAGAAAAAAGCGAAAAGCAGAAAAGAGAAACGAAAAAATGTCCAGTACACTAGTCATGAAATACACACTCTACCTCTTCAACCCCTTGCCTACAAATCTCGTCTGTCTGCCCATTTTTCTGTCTAATGTAAATTGCGACCTACCACTAATAAAAATTTCGAATTTCTTTTACGGTTTTCATCAGCGCTTGACACTGATTTTTTTCCTGTCTCCTTATGAAAAAAGTGAAACGAATGAAAATAATATTTAAAAAATAATATTAAAAAAAATTATTTTTTTTTTAATTTTTATTAGCTGAAATATTTTATTTACATACAGATGAAATTTAAAGTCAAGCTTAAGCTCGTTTTATTTTCTCTAAAAGAGAATAATTTTAATTACAAATTAGGTTATTATTGTTAAAGAAAATTTGGGAAAATTTTATTATAGACACTAGCACAATGTAATGCATTTTCTGGATAGCTACGTCCGTCTTAAGCATTCTTCGCATATATTACCTGTTGGTAGTGTTAAACATTATCTATTTAATCAAGCAAACTCAGATAAACGAATACGAGAACTCAAATCGAATTTAATCATCTATCGTCAGTTGGTGAGAACGAAGAAGACCTTAAGCTTCCCTCTTGTTTGATATTTTTACTTTAACATTTGCCGCCTTATACTATATTGTATGTGGTTTTAAAAAGTATAACTATAAACTAAAATAATTAAAATTTTTTATTAAACAATCAGTTTTGTAATACTACCGAACTTGGAAATCAAAAATTATTCGTAAGTTAAATAAATATATATATATACTCGTTCATAAAGCTAGGGTTTATAAAAACTCTCGGGGATTTTCAAATCGCTAAGGTATCATCTAACCAAGGCCGCCCCGAGGTTAGTAGGTGTCCGGGCCGAGTTTTAATTTAATTGGTCTAAATAAATTTATATTTCTGTATAATTTTTTTTTATATTTCGTAGATAGATATATGTCGTAGATATAAAAAACTATAAGAGATAAATTTTTTAATTATATTTCGATTCAGGGAATCAAACCATGTATATAAAAAAGTTTCAATAAAATCTGGAATGGTTAACATTAACGTTTTATTTTTTCCCCATTTTCTGCACAATTAAGTTGATGTTTATTACAAAAATATCGGTTTTGGGTAATTTTTGGATAATAATTATCAGCCTTTAATGGCAAGGGCCCTTTAAAAATTAACTCATTCTTTTCGTTTTTATTTTTGAATTCGTTTTTAATTCGCACACTCGCCGGCGTCAATGTCACGGTTCAGCGTACATTTGGAAAACGGTATTTACACCTAGCAACCATTTAGCTACGAGTAGAGCATACATAGGTATTCTTCTACGACTTATTGTTTGTTTTAATAGTCATTGATTACATTCAAATTTTTCGTCAAATATTCAGTATTCGTGCTCCTATCCATAACATCTTCAGGATATTTCTTTCTCCCATACACAAGTTTGCGTGATCGACCCGCCCGTCGCCCTGTCCTAGGGGCGGCACTGATTCTAACTAAGCTAAACCCCATTTTGTGCGACAAAGGATGTATTCGAAACCACCAATTCAACTTCAGAAAAAAACATAGTACAATCGAACAAACTCACAGGTTAGTTAACGCAGTTAAGAAGATCTTTGAAGAGAGAAAATACTGATCTGCTCTTTTTATCGACGTTTCCTAAGCATGGCACGCTGTCCTAATTTATAAGTTAAAACTGAATTTGCCCGTAAACTTATACAAGCTGTTATATAGTTATTTAATCAATTTAAAATTCATTGTGAAAGAAGGATATCTTTAGCTCACCTGGGTCAATTGAAGGCGGAGTCCCCCAGTCCTTGTTGTATACTTTAGACATGCCAACTAGTAACCGAGTCCACATATCGACATTTGCTGACGACAAAGCATTTTTAAGTATTTACGAAAGTCCCGAAATAGCATCACTATATTTATAAGGCCACATATTAAATTTGGAAAAATGAATGAAGAAATGGAAAATAAAGGTGAATGAATAAAAATGTATTCACATAATTTTCATACTGCGTAGGGAATAGTGCCCTTCTATTCGCATAAATATATATACTTGGAAAAGACACATTTTATAAAAGTTAACACAAATGAAGTTAAAAGCAGTCCAACTAAACTGGCTTATGGGCAGAATTTCTACTCTCGCCTTAGATTACAAACTTTTACTGTACAAGTCAATTCTAAAACCAGTTTGGTGTTATGGCATTCAATTAGGGGGCACTGCTGCAGCAAACAATGTAGAAAAAATCCAAAGGCTCCAAAATAAGATTGTACGGATGATCACAGTGGCTCTCTGGTATATAAAAAAAAAACTCGAACATCCACAAAGATCTATACCTGCCATCAGTTTAAGCAGAAATAGCGAAATATGCAGTAAAGTATTTAAAGAAGCTTAAATCACATCCAAATCCGCTGGTCTGCAACATACTAAATGAACATTCGTCTAAAAAGGGGGACATTGCTTCTCTCTCGTTCGAACATCAGACGGATGACGGATGACAAATGTGAAATATACAATTTTTTGTCTAGCTCTGTATCGACTTAACAAATATATTTTTTATTATTTTAGACTTAAGTTATGAGTAATTATTGTTAGTTCAAATGTATTGAAGATACAATAAATAAATTATGAAAAAATAAAAAGTTATCATACTAAATGCCTGTGTACCAATCCTATTACATATGATTAACTATCAAAATTAAATGCATTTTTCAGAACTATAAAACCTACAAATGTAGTCTATCTGCCCATTTGCTGTCCAAATATAAAAGCGGACTTAGGGATGACATTTAAAATGCATTCGAGCAAATAAGTGATTACTCCTTTTCATTATATTTTTGCTAGGTAGTAGTTTTTATATATTCAACTTTTCAATTCAATTTTTTTATTTTTACTAATTTTTTTTCAAATTGATTATACTCATAATTTACATTGACCTTTTTATAGACGTTTTAACGACAACGATCCATAGTTTCTCAAATTAGTCGCTTTGATGGAGCACAATGATATACAGAGAATTTCCAATGAGTTTGTCGAATTCAATCATGATATTAAAAATTAATTGAATCTGAAAAAATACGCTTAACATTACGTTTGACCCTTGGGGTGCATCTGTTCTAGTGATATGTCCTTGTTGGATATGATATTCTTAAGTAAAATGTGTATAAAGTAGAAACATTTATAGTCGATGCCATTAAAAGTCGCCTTATATAGTTTTTTTTATTAAAATAATTTTGTTAAATCACACACAACAAGATATCAATCTTTATAATTAAGGTATGTGATTTTACATCGTTAAAAATAACGGCAATGTTATGTATACATACAACAATATGTATGTATGTACATACATATGTATGTGTATATTTAAATGAAAATGTATAATTAAATGAATATATTTGCTTAGTCTGAGTTTAGACTCGTAAACATTTGGAAGGGAAACATTTAGTTTGGAAGCAGTATCGTATTTGTGTTCGGTACTCGGCGACACGCTTTGTTGACATTTGCTTTTTGAAATTTCAATAAAATAATATTCAATAACAGTGTTGAGATTTGTAGTACAATTGTATCAAATTTGGTACAATCGACACATCAGTGGTGGTACAATTTCATAAAAATTTATTTAATAAATTTTTTTATTTAATCAATATTTTTTCTTACAATAACAAACATTTCCAATTTCAAAGTTCCTAAACCCTGTCTAGAACGAACTACATTGCTTTATTCTTTTTTTACGTTCATGATTCCTATTATTTAGTTTGATAACCCTTTCATGTATAATTAATAGGTAATTTAATAACAAGGTCTTTTTGCTGAACTACAGCGTTTGAACTTACTTGCATCGCCTCAATCCGTTTTCGGCAGTATTTGGTTGATATTCTTTCTAGAGAACAATCGTAAGGACTTCTTTGGTAATGGGATACTCGTTAATTATTCTTTCAAATAACTCCAATATACTCTATCGGATTAAGATCCGATCACTTTGAAGGAGTTTCAAACATCTGCTGCAAATTGCAGAATAACAAGCTGCTAACATGTAATACTTTTTCTTATAAAATAGGTATTTTGGCAAAATAATTTTTAGTACAAAAATTAGCAGCACAAAAACAGTTATTCAAGTAATCAAGGTGAATTGTCATTACTTTAAAATACTTTAGTATAATATTTTTATTACATTTTAATGTCTAGGCAAATTTTGGTACAATTTTATCATTGGAACAGTACAATATATACATTTTCAGATCCCAACACTGATTAATAATAATAAAATGTTTCCGACAAAATGTTAATTCGTTTGAATGCAAATGAATAAATAAAAGAGAATTCAAAATGTTTTTATTCCAAATGCTCGTCGTTCTAAACTGGGACTTAGTTGAAAATTTTAAAAAGTTTTTTTTTTTTTAAATTGTTAAAAGTTAAAAATATTATGGGGAAGAGAGTTCCATTGGCGTTCGGTGCTTATAAGAAACTAACAATCAGGGGCCAAGTCACGGCATTCGATTTCGATCGAAATTCCCATTTAAATTCTGTTAAAATTTCCATCGATATCGAAAGCCGTGATTTGCCCCCAGTGTTTAAACCCCTATGTCAACTTTTCACCAAAATTATTCCTCTATTAGATTAAGAGAAATGTAGTCGTCTACACACAAAGAAAAAGCATGGTTATTGTATGGCAACCACACTATGTTCGCTGTAACAATACATGTTTGCTGTGAACAAATTATAGTTATTTTAAAAAATACTTTGGTCACGATAAACAGTTTCTTGTTAACAGTTAATCATTCAATGGTTATACGCACCAAAAAAGTAACATAGTTGATTTAAACCATATTAAAATTCAAACCACAACCAAATTTTTTTTTTTAACTTTAAAAAAATATATATAACCATAATATATTATTATTAAACATAGTATAGTAAAAATAAACAAATAATGTTTGGTTTTAAAAATACATATTTTAGTTTTGGCCTTTTTTCAGTTTAGAAATGTGTGCGTAAGCTATCGGTTCATCTAAAACCGTAAAAACTTTAAATACACATTTGTTGTCAACAAATAAATTTGTTTTTTATTATAATAAAGTTTTAATATAAAAATATAGTTTTAAATTAAAAATAACTAACATATAAAAAGGTAAGCAGAAAAAATCAAAATATGTATGAAAGTCTAAATCGAAATATTCGTCTATTTGTTTTTTGTTATTTATAAATATATTCATACGTTGCCATATATAACCTTTACATGTTTCACATTATATTATAGTATGATTATATTATAAACATAATTATGGTTGTATTTTACAATGTTATTTTTATGTAAGCCAATAATATTTTCCAATGACAACAATATTATTGTTATGGCTTAAAATAATCATTATATGGTTATATTTCAACCATAACATGTTGCTCTTAGATTATGGTTACCTCAACCATGGTTTTTCTTTGCGTGTATATAGTTAATAGGATTCTTTGGTTGGCAACTTCAGTAGTATTTCATATTATCAAGATTTTCCTATATATACACGTACATATATGTATGTACGTGTATATATATGAAAAACTAAGTCTAATTTAAAAAAAAATTACTATCTTCGTATGTAATATTTTTACGAAATTTTGTATTTGTATTTCGTTATGTTTTTTTCATCTTCTTCTATTTAAAATGCAATATTTTCTATTGCATCATTTTGTTAAATTTGTATCACCAAAGCCTTTACATATAAAATATTTCGTTACCCACTGTATGCATAGTAGGATGACTTCCTAAAAAAGATAAAATTATACCCATTTTTTGTTATTTGAAAACAAAGAATTTAAAGCTTCCCAAAAGCATCAAAATATTTAAATACTGCCAATTGGACTGTTATGACAACTCACTATTATTTTAGTTCGGAAACCTTGACGTTTTTTTCTTCTCACCAACTGGGGCATCCTTACGTGTAAAGCATATGTACTTGTGTCTGTGAATGAATAGTAGTATTTTATTACCTTGTTAAGCTTTGAAATTATGTGGTTTGAACAACTCGTTACTTTAGTGCACCTTGCTTTACATTGCTTTTATTAAATGTATGGTTTAATGGGTATCCCTTGATGCTAGAGTAGGTCAAGTGGTTTACGCGTTAGACTCTTAATCATGTTGATTGCTACAGATGCCTTTTAACAATACCATTGTGAAAAGAATTACAATTTCATTACTATGACTATTATCGATATTTACAGTGGTGACGACGTCTCTATTCAATTTTCAATTTTTAATTTGTTTTTTTTATGACTGAAATAAATTATCCTGTTAAATACCAGAAACGTTTTACTTTAACACCCGTCTAAGTTTTCTCTGTCTATTTTAAATATGGGAAAATAAATAATTGGTGGCAATAGACTAAGATTTTATAAGATCTATTAAAATAATTAGTTAAATGTAGCTTTAACTTCCAAATATTTTTAAATATAGACCAAGAAAGACGCAGGTTGCATCTGAGGGTTGTGGGTTTGATTTCTAGGTGTCCTTGCAGAAAAAGCCAGGCGGGAGTTTCGCAGATATAATTGTTTTTTTTTTTTCTTTTCTTTTCTTTTAAAAAAAAAAAAGTTTAATATCGACGGTCCGGATAAGTGCAATAGTAGAGAGATTTACATAAGAAGCCACCCTATTTTTCAAATAATTTTGGTCGTGGTTATCTAAATATTAAAGTGCTTGAATTGGTATTCCCTAGTACACAAATTAAATCAGCTTATTACTAAACTCTTCTCTAGACAAACCTGAGGCATTCTTTCGAGAGATATGAAAAATATGGTTATATGGTTATCGTTCAGAATTCTATGGAAAATATCTAGGAAAACATGATGCACAAAATCTTTTTTAAAAATTAACAACATATACGACCAGCAAATGCCACGGCGAGTATGACCAGCTATTATATTGAAACCGTTTCTTGCTGTATAATAACCACCCTATGCCATGATCCAATGGGCTGTCACAATAAATGAATTCTATAAGCATTAATACATATTACAAACCAAACTTGCAGATTGGGTACAAGATGTACACTCCTTTAATTATCGCTCATATCCTTATGGTTAAAATAGGATCTCATTATATCGCTTCACCACCTATAAAACTCACCACCTCTAAAAACTTTCACAATTGCTTTTTACAAATTTTTGATTACATGATAAAACAAAAATTACGTATAATATTTCGACCAAAATCTCATATCAGCTGTTCAACATGCAAAAGTTACCCAGCAGCTAGGCAGAAGTAATCACATTTATTCTATAGATGTCTAGCTGCTCTCGACTGAAAAAAGAAAACTGCGGAGTAGGTGGTAATCTCATAGATCTTCTCAACTTTAAACCTGATTGAACGAATTGTCTAAGTGAGCTACTAGAATCTCGAAGAGTAGCATCTCTGAAAAATTACCTGGAAGACCTGCTCAACTCCTAGTAGAAACCTTAACAGATCAGTCGAACGTAAGCCTCCCTCACGAACTTCTTGTGGAGACTATGCAAGAAATGGTACCAATAAAGACAATCTTTTACCAAACATATCAAAGCTGTTCGAGATAACTTTAATAACTAAGCTGAACCCAATTCTGAGTAAGAAAGGATGTAATCCGAACCATCAATTCGGTTTCAGAAAACAACATAGTACGAACCAACAAACACACAGATTAGCAGATGTAGTTAAGAAAACCTTTGATGAAAAAAATTACTGTTCTGCCCTTTTTATCAACGTTTCTCAAGCATTTGACACGGTATGGCACGAAGGCCTAATATATAAGTTAAAGATGAACTTGACAGAAAACTTATATAAGATGTTACAAAATATATATTTTAAGCTCGCCTCAGCTCATTGAAGCCGGGGCTCCCTAAGGTAGTATTTTGGGACCAGTTTTATACCTGCTGTACAAATCCTATATGGCAATTACCACTCGAGTGCACACATCAACACAGCTTTTTAAGTATTCATGAAATCCCCCAAGTAGCATCACAACATTTACAAGACCACATAATCAATTTGGAAAAATGGTTGAGGAAATGGAGAATAAAGATGAAAGAACAAAGAAGTACACACATAACTTGCACGCTGCGTAGAGGGTCTCAATAGGGAACATATTCGCATAAATAATCAAATGATACATCAGCATTCAGAAGTCAAATACCTCGAGAGACATCTTGACCGGAACCTCACTTGGGAAAGCCACATTGAATCCAAATTAACACAAATGAAGTTAAAAGCAGTCCAACTAAACTGGCTTATTGACAGGAACTCTACCCTCAGCTTAGATTGCACACTTCTACTGTACAAGTCGATCCTCAAACTAATTTGGTGTTATGGCATTCAATTATGGGCCACTGCCTCAGCTAGCAATCTGGAAAAAATTCAAAGGCGCCAAAATAAGATACTACGCACGATTACAGCTGCTCCCTGGTAAATAAAAAACTCAAACATCCACAAAGATTTAAATATGCCAAATATGTCAAAGCAGAAATAGCATGCAGTAGCGTATCTAAAAAAGCTTGAAACTCATCCAAATCGCACGTAACATAATAAACGAATCTGTTACATTAGACTAAGAAGAAGGGATATTGCTTCTTTCGTCCGTACATCAGAGGAATGACCCGCAAATGATAATAATTTTTTTGTCTAGCACTGGCTGGACTTCACAAGTATATTTATTTTTATGTGTAATTATTTTTAGTTCAAATATAAGAAGATAAGAACATACAATAAATAAGATATGAAAAAAAAACTTATAAAATAATATTTAGTCCCCGATTATCGTTGACAACATTAATTATTTTAGTGTTGTATATTTGAAATTGCAACTACGATTTACAACACTTATCACATGTGTCAAAATTTTAGTTGTCGATAAAGGTTTGAAGCGATTACGCACATCAAAATCTTACAACTGCTTATAAGCTGTTGTCTTATTGTCGCAACAAGTTGAAAAATTACAATGTAGAAGGATTTGTGAGTTTTTATTTTTTATTATTTTTGCTAGGCGTTTATAACCACAACTTAAAATATTTCTTAGAAAAATACAAATTAAAAGCAGATGAAAAAGCTCGTAGAGGTGATGCAACTAAATCCAGATATTGGCCGGGGAAAGCTAAAATTTGGAATTAACAAAATGCAGCAAACACCTAGTTGCGAAACCGCAATGTTAAAATCATTGCCGCTAATTCTTTGAAAGCTTCCATCAGGTAAAAATCTTAATGCGTTACAGACTTTTAGAATCGGCGGAATGGCAGAACATCGGGTTGATGGTTTTAAGAAATTGTTTAGCAGCAAAACAAAAATTTCATACAAATGTAAAAATAGTATGTACATACATATATATTATGTATACTCATATTATATGTATATACATATATTGTAATTAAGACTTCATTTCAGAAAAAAATTTACTGTGTTTGGTAGTTCCAATGGGTTGGAATTATTTTCCGGATACGCACAATAAGTAGTTTTTCTGGCCTCATCTTAATAAACAGCTATTTAATATTAACGTCCGTGACCATGATTATTATAATTATTAATTATAAATAAATAAATAAATAGATGTTATAATTATTAATATAAATATTAAATTTTTAAACGAAATAAATTTTTTTATTTTCACCTCAACAGTTTGTAGTACACAGATATGTTTTTTAATGGCAAGCAAATACTAATATAAACCGCAACTCTGTTAATGTTGTGAATGACATTAAGATGTTGTTAATCATAATCGTAAAACAAAATAAACAAAGTAATCTTTTCTATGTTGTAAACGATAATCGGGCCCTTAAACACAGGCCCATTATTATAACTTGCCAATAGCTAAAGTTAGAATTTTGTTGGAGCAATAAATAGTTTTTATTATAATAATTCAATACTAAAGTTTCTACATTAAAATAAACATCAAGGTCACAAGAAATACCTAAAAAAAACTACAGGTTACAACAAATACCAACTTTCAATTTTAAACTAATTATCTTCTTCTTCCTACTTCCTCAGCATACTATTTCCTCGTCCGTTACAGGAAGTTTCTTAACTGTATCATGTATCATGGAATAAAACCTAATTAATAAAAACGTGGTTTGTTTGTTGGTGTTTTGTTGAAGCTTTAATATTCTGTAATATTATTCTATTAACATCATAATTCTCATTGTGTTTTTTAGAATTTTATTACTTATAAAGTATTTTTGGCTTCTCTAAAATTAGGAAAAAGGTTTCCTAATGATCTGGCCTGAGCAACCAGTGAAATACGTATAGGGACTAGCTCCCTCCCCCAACAAATAAATTGCATTTTTATTATAAAACGTTATGGGTAATTAGCATAATATTAAATAACTAATTAATTTTAATTAGTTATTCACCGGCTTTGATGAGTAAATTTATACTTGGGACCTTAGCTGTAATTTAAAAAATTTCTCCAAAGTTGGGTATCTCTATGTCGAAATACTACAAATTATCAATAATACAAAAACGTTGATTTATTTAATACTAATACCAATTATTTACGTTTTAAGTGGACCTCAGTTATTGATTCTTATATAGACAAGAGCCGCTGAAGTTCGTATACAAATGAAAAGAAAAGCAAATATAATCCTTATACTCATTTCTAACAACAAAAGCCAAACTTACTACTAACTTGTATATTACTTTTTGTTTTAAATTTGTTTTTATAAATGTGGATCAATGCTCTTGTAGTCGACATGATTCCCTAATCTTAGCGTTAATGCAAGAAATCCATAGAAACACATCCAATTACAATATTGCACCGCAGTTTATAAAGTGTATAATTTGAAAAATTATCATAAACACTTGCTAGGGAATACCCTAAATTATTCGATTTTATTATAAACGTATAACTTATAACTAGTTTGGATTTTGTAATTGGAATTGTATACGAATATGTTACACAAAAAACTAAAATTACAACGCAATGCGCAAAAAAAAATAATATCTAATCAACCAAAACAGTAATATGTATTTATATTTAATCTTTAAATAACACATGCATTTAAGTTAATTGTTTAGCAATAAGTATAATTTGAATTGTGTTTTTAAAGACGCAATTGTACATCGAGGTTAAGAATCTAAAGCAAATTTTGTTTGTAAAACTAAACAACGCAGCATACCAAATAACTTATGAAAAATATTTTAAAAAGCTTATAAATATAAGCCTTAAGCTTTAAAAAAGTTTTCAAAATATATTGAAAAATGATATCGTAACAATTGTAAAAAAATCAAAACGGAACACTTATGAAAATATTATATGCACCTGATTAATATAAGCTTATATTTGTAATTGTAGAATAAGCTTACAGAAAAAATATTTTATTAATTTTGGTATAGAAGAGCTTATTCGTCCCAATGTTTTTATAAGCTTCTTTACATAATTGTAGACTTATATTCGCAAATAATGTATATTTGTATGTATATGTAATTTGTGTCTAATTTCCACGAAAATGTTCACCTATAAAGAGCAATGGAGCACATACACCAGTTTTCTCAGATCTCATAATCCCTCCTTACTATATACATATGTATGTACATCTTTCCAGAATAGTCAATACAAAATTTACCACACAACAATGCTATGAAGGAACACTGCCTAGGTGAGAATGCATAGATTGGTCATAGATACTCACTATTTATCACATTTTTAAGATTGCCCCAGAAGTACCACAAATGAGACGCTTAAAGAGATCCTATACTGCAATAACAAGAACTCAGCAATAAATAGTATTCTTAGATCCGCCAACGAAATGTAAACTATTCATTTGTGGTGTAGTGGCCTAATAGCCCAAAACATTCTTTTCTCTATTTTGTACATTTATTTTTAAGTTTTTCAGAAAAAAAAAATTATCTCAAGAAAGAAAATGAATTGTTTAGAAACATTTGTGTATAATAATAGTTTATTAATCATTGTTAAAAATGCTTGCGAATTTACATTTCATAAATAATAATATAAGCGAAATTAAGAAAAGCTTAAAACAGGCTATTATTTACAAGCTTATTCTCAAGTTGCATTATGGTTTGACTGCTATATGGTATGTTGAGAAACTGATCTCATATATGTATGTACAAGTATATATGTATATAGTAAAAACAATATACAAGAGTAAATACACATAAGATGGTCATAGCGATAGAATAAATAACAACTGCATTAGCGCAACTTATGATGGAAACAGTACAATTAGGTGATTTTTATGAATTTATATTACTGAACAAAAAGAAAGTTGAGGAAAAAACATTTAATAATTGAAAGCTTACATATACAACAAAAGCTTTATAATACAACGGCGCACAAAGAGGACACTGCCATACTATAAGCGCGAGCCAGGGTTGGTAAAGTTGGTACAATTGAACTTTTTCTGGTACATTTTAGACCTGAAAAGTACAATAGTATACTAATGGCTTATTTGGTACAATTTAAAAGCTTTACGTTTTAGACGGTTTGGAATGTCAAGTTTAAAAAACTTTGTCTCATTTGTAATCCTTCAACCTTCATCTTTCAAATAAATAATTCAAATTCTTAAATTAAGGTCGGGAACCCATATAGCTTTGAAATAAGTCCTATGCCAGTTCTTTCTCTATACCTGAAGAGAAAATAGAAAAATTCACAATAAGCGTGCAAAACCTTAAAATTTATTTTATCTCAAAAATCCTTTATAGAACCCGTTATAATTAAATTTATTGTGATCAAACGCAGTAGCCAGAGGGGCTACTAGGGGAGCGATATCAAGAAAAACATTGGCAAATAAAAGATCTTATCTTTTTTGTTTTAATTTCAGTAGAATCTCAGAATACTTCAGAACGCTGGTGCTAACACCGTATATATGCACACAAATGAGTGTGATTGTCGAATGACTCGACATCCGATAAGAGTATAAATTAAAATTTAAATTCATAACCAAAATTTGTTTAGTACAATTTATGTTAAAAAAATACAATTTAAAAAGCCAGTTGGTAAGCTTTGAAAATTTCATTTGCCATCCCTGGCGCGAGCTTTAGTGTCGCCCTAAAATAACGTCTAAGTAATCTGTAACACTGATAAGTGCGATAATTTTGAAATGTTTATTTTGTGTCAAGTCTTTTCATAGTTTTATTTAGAAATATTTAGACAATTATTAATTTATTGTAAGTTTTTATTATTGTTGTTTATGTATGTATGTATATTTGTCAGACTTGGAGGATGTCAATTAAAGTTTGTAATTAATTACACATAAAATTACGCAATTAAATTTAATTGTAATTTAAAAAAAAATCAATTATAATGACATGAAATGCAAAATTTTAGGGAATAAAATAGAATTTTGTTCAATTGAGAGTAATTATTATTGCCTTATTACAATTTGTAATTGAAAATTAATAATTTGTAATTGAAAATTTCCTATAACAATTACCTAATTTCTAATTACAATTACACATTACAAGTAGTTAAAGTTGACTTTAGTTCCGGTTTTAAATCACAATTACTAGTAATGTGTAATTCAGAATATACCTGTAAAGTCGATGTAAAATAGGCTAAATTGAAGGACCTCATTATTCTACAGGGTTGATCAATTTTACACGAAATTTGGTTTAAACGTACTTACATACTATTAGCTTACAAAAAGATATCAAATTTTTATATATTCCTTAAGAATTTTTTTTTATTATAATTTTTTTTTTATTAAAAAAAAGATACACAAAAATTCAATCATTTTGAAATTTTTCAATTGAAAATCTTCTAGTTTTTAACTAAGAGCAGATATAATCTAAATTGTTCCACAATATTGAAAATTTTGCTCTCTAACTATGGGAAAAAATTTAAAAAATAATTTTGAAAATTCTTTAAAATATTTAAAAAAAAAACTGAACCAGAGTATCGAAAAATCAAAATGCTCATAACTCACTCATTTTAAAACATAATTTACAGATTAAACCATAATTCCATAATTATATAGGTATTAACTGGACCTTTAAGACCATGTATTTGTATTTTTAAATATCAAACAAAAATTGAAGAAATGTCAAGCTCTAGAAGAATTTGCAGGGGCAAGGTACCTAAGTTTAAGACTACACAGAGCCACCCCTGGCAAGTGAATGGTGCCCACCGCCAAAACTTAAACTGAGATACTCCTCTGCTATGCTCATGCCAAATTTTGGATCAATCGGCTTAGCCCTTTACAAATGGCTGAGTTATTTCCAAAATATTTTGATGCTGCTCTACTGTGCAGTGAAAGCTGTAAAAGTAAAATTTGCATATATTAAAATTACCTCATTTACTTATGGACCCACTCGTTAGTATTATAGGGCACTTTCATTATAAATAAAAACCTAAAATTAGAAATCGAAAAAGTGTATATAGGCTAGTGCACCAGGCCATAGTTTAGTTTAGATAACCCTTATCGACCGTAAACTATAACATAAAATATGTGGATAAAAAGAGCTTAAAATAATGAAGTCAGATACGTATAAAAAATAAATGTAAAGATAAAACCAAGTTTCTATTTAAAAATTTAGGCTGTTAAAATCACTGAGATAAAGATGAGAACCAAATTCTTGCTTGTTCCAATACCTATCACTATAATTGCATTGTACTAAGCAAGATCTTCAAAGAGTAACGTTCAATACACAAAATAAATGATTGTACAAATTATAATCTCTATTATTTCACATGATATTTGTTTTATAATGTTGAGCTTTTAAAGCCGTTAGAAATTTATACTCGTTTTTTAACCAAATTTCTAGTTTCTTAATGTCCAAAAGAGACATGGTTTAGGTTCGATAAGTGGTTTCACAGGAAGTCATGTATTTTAAACACCTGACAGACAGTCTTATACTTAAAAAGCTGACACACCTTTTTTCGTTGTAACTGTAACAATCAAGTTAAAGTTGAATTTGTTTCAAAATTAAAAAAACCATATATTTCCCATATTCAAAAATATTTTTAATTTCACGCTCTAATAGACCAGAAATTATAAATCCCTTTAAGAGTAAGTTTCAATTTCTTTTAATATTTAATTATCTTTAATTACTATTATTATAAATAACATTTTTGTTGAATTTACTTAGCATTCATTTATAGCATTTTGTTTATTTATTCACATTTTAAATAACAAGAAAATTAAGTATTTTACAAAAGTATTTTCAAATATTCAAATGCAACTGATTGAAATACAAATTTAAATTTCCCTCAACATCTGTTTAAATGTAGTTCATATTTAAAACACACTAACGCACATCCTTCAGCACACATTTGCATAATTAAAATTCAAACTAAAATTGAATAAATGCCAAGCTCTAAAAAGATTTGCAGTGCCGAGGTACCGAGGTAAAAAATACATTTTTAATTAAAGACTTACGTTTTTTGGTTTTTATAAAAATTTTATTTATCCTAATAAAAGTGGTTTTACACGACGTGTATTTGTCATATGACTTGTCACTTTTCCATGTGTAAATTCTATACACGTCGTGTGAACCCTTTCAAACATAACATGTGTATTTTCCGTGTGTACAATACATATGACATTTTGCATTTAGAACGTGTTATATTTTGATGTGACAAAGCATCTGACATCCTGTAATGCCAACTTGATATATTGTTATTTTATGCTTTTTGTGGTACCAAAAGCGCTAGGTTTGCATTTGTGCATCAGCTGTGGTTGGAAATAAAAAACTGTGTGGCGGCAAAATATATGTTGTAGGTTATGTCACATGTAATTACACATGTACGTTTGAAAGCAAATATTAAAACCGTATGTAAAATGGCTATTTTGACATACTGATGAAATTATGGGTTATAAAACTGACAAGTCATATGACAAATACACGTCGTGTAAAACCATTTTAATGTAACATGGAATTAATTTAATAATATAAAATCTGTATCAGCCTTTAAGAAAATTTAGCAGATGCGTTCGCTTTTAGGGTTCCGTACCCAAAGGATAAAAACGTGAACCTATTGTTTTCGGTACAATGTCTGTCAGTCCGGCTGTCAGCGAGTTCTATCACTGGAAAAAATATACTTTTGAAATTTTCACTATGGCCGCTATAAAAAGTAAATACTTAACTTATAGGGTGGTCCGAAAGTGCCTTGATAATCGTGTGTATGTCTTTATTTGTTGAATCGTAAGAAAAAATTTACAGACAGTGTAAATTTACAGAAGGTATATTACTATGGCGAATATAATAACTACTAAAAATTAAAGTGTGTTCCGACAGTGACATGATTTGCACGTATATGGCCTTATTTTTGGAATCCTAATGTTAGACTCTTTAAATTTTTACAGCAGAGGTGTTACCAGGACCGCTATAATAATTATTTAAATTCAAGGGTGCGCAGAAAGTGAAGTGATTTGCATGTAAATGGCCTAATTTTTTAACCATAGGGCAATTCAATGTTAAATCGAAAGGGCACTCAAAAAGACTACTTCAGAATCGGGAGAGGTAAATTAAAAAAAAAAAATGTTCTACTTGGTTGATTTGACATGTATGTAATTACTCCATTTGAAATTTTCACAGAAGATATATTGCTAGGGCCACTATAAAAAATAGTAAAATTGCTTTTTTTGGAATGCTACTTGGTAGACTTTTAAAAGTTTTAGAGAAGATGTGTTGCCACATCCGCTATAAGAGTTACTAAAAATTAAAGGACGTTCCGATAGGTAGAGTCTTGATATTTCCATTGAATTTCAAGAATATAACTTTATTTTTTTAACCGTAAATTTATAATATACAAGTTAAAGAGTATTGCAAAAGCGACACATGTATGTAGCCTTATTTTTGAACCGGAATACTCACTCCGACACTTTAAATCTAGTGATATTTGTCCCCTATAAAAGTAAAAAATTAAAAATATTGAAACAAAAATTAAAGGGCGTTTCAATAGTGACATGATTTTGCATATATGACCTTATGTTTGAATAGAGGCTCACTTAAAATTTACACAAATTATATTTTACAATACAAATCTACTGTAACAACAACATTAACAAGAGATGTTCCCTATATGTCGCGAATTTAAGGAATTTTGGCCCTATCTTCAAATCATTGTAGGCATATGGTATTTATTACTATGCTCTGGTATAAAAACCAATTGAAAATTAAAGGCTTCCCCATACGAAAATTTAAAACTTGTACTTTCCTATACTTAAAATAGTACGGAACCCTAAGTGTGTGAGTCTGACTTGCACTTCACTGATTTGTTTTTAATTCTTATGATATACATATTACCTCATTCCGCAATAAAATAGTCTATACAGCTTTCCCAATTAAACTCATAATAATTTGTATCAAATCGCCACATAGATTTGTAACAAGTGTAGAGCTTTATTATTGTTATCAATTTGATCAATTGTTTCCGATTACATGGTCAAAGTGAAGGATAGGTTTGAAATTTAAAACTCAATAAGACATATAAAAATAGTTACAAATAAAAATGCGATTTATGACACAAATGCATAATTCGCTTCCTTTATTCCAGCATTAAATTTATGGTACTTTAAATTCGAAAGTCGAATATAATTTCAAATTTTTTTGTTTTGCAAAAAAGAATCTTAATCAAAATTTAATATACCAAATCAGCATCACGAAAAACATTCGTACGTACAGCAGTAATAAATACAAATTGCAATCACAAGAGAATGAAATTCATTGCAAAATATATCTTAGACTATATACATACGTATGTATGTATGTGTGTGTGTAAGAAATAAAAAACAGAAACGTACTTTCTTCATAGGAGATCTGAAAGCTGAACTAAAATATTTTTTAAGTATTTCAACAGAACGTGGCCATGTAGGAATGACAATAGCAATCTTTTGGGTACGTGAGTGAACCTGATGTTGTTGTCGAGAACGACTTTTATAACAAGAATTGGCAATTATAGAGTCAATAAAGCTTATAACAATCTGTTAGTGCTATTGCTGTTATTGTGACAAATAAAAATATAAAATTTATGTTCAAAAATATAAATTGCACCAGTTGCATACACTCATCTACAACGTTGTGAAATAGAAACAAATATTTTGTTATTTTCCTATTTATAAAATATAAAATGTTTTATATTTAATTTTCTTATTTTTGATTTTTGCAAAATTACAAGTGTTCCTCTTTTTAAAACAATCAATACTTTGACTTTACAAGAACTTTTTTTACTTGTATTTTTTGCATACTCGTTTGTTATCAAATTTACATTTGTAGCTTTAATTCCCCTCTGGAGGTCTGTCAGTAATACACAAAACAATACTGCCAATTTGTGTCATGGCATCATATACATTTTATTTATTTATTTTTTTTTTTTCAAGTCTTCTGTAGCATTAGCTTCAACATCATACTTCTTCTCATGCCTTTGGATCACTTAAAAATGTTGTTGTGGGAGTAGTCATTTTAAACCGGACGTTTGTTACATAAAATTGTAGAGCCACGAGTAGTACTACCCATTCGAATTGACCAGGTCATTGTGCGTACTTCCTGTTAATGTTATTTATTTTTATTTTATGATTCCTTGTTGATTTTTTTTTTTGTTGTGCTTGGAAATTGTTTATGTTGAAAATTATTTTATTTATAATCATTAGTAATTTTATAAAAAGGATGGAAGTAGTTTTATATTATTGGTTATGCCCAGACTTTTTCAATCAAAATTTGGGATCGGAACGATGAAAAATGATGAGGAAATTAATATGATAGAAGTTAAGTTTTAAAACAGTAATGTTAAAAAAAAATTTTTCTTTTTTAACATACTTTTTGCGTGCTTTCTCTAAAGGTTTGATTTACTTAAAATATATACGAAATTTTAAATCTAAAGTTTCATTGGCATTAAATCCAATGATAAGAAACACTCCCTTAGGCCAGCTGCTGCTTTCCGTAGAAATGAAGGGAGTGCAGTATTTTTTTGCTTCTCTTCTTTGCTTCCACGGAGGTCGGGGGTTGAGCGAAGGTAGTTGTTTTGTTAAACCTGATCTTATAAAAAATACCTAATCTACGGTGGAACAGCAATCGCTAGGGGTTCGTGGCCAATAGGGGATTGACCTCTAGTCTCAATACAGACATAACCCATCACCCACATTTTCTCCATAACATATGGGAGTTAAAATTCTATTTTTATAAAAAAAACTACCTTATTATTATATCTGCCATATATCTGCTATATGGGCCTAAATGGAATATCATTTTATATTTAAATAATTAAATTTTTTATTTGTTAATTAATTATATTTTTATATGTATATATATAGTCTGTAAGACGAAATTAAGGTAATAAATAATTAAATTAGCCGTTTGAACTGAATTGAATTTATACATTTTCATAAAATTTTTAATGGAGCATACACATACACAATTGAAGAACATTTTCGAACTGCGAAAAATAGGCATCGTAATTTACTTGAATGTATTTATTCATCAAAATAAATTTATTAAAAAAGAAAATGTTTATTATATTTTCTTTTAATCAGGTTAACAATAACTTATAAATTTGCTTTTCAATAAGTAAGTAACGAGTAGCTGTGCCTACACATATTGTATGCGTCCTGACAATATTTTGTTCGATTTTGCTTTGAAAGTAATCCACACCAAATTTTAAGACTCTTACGTATTTACTTTATATAAAGATAGGTACCTTTATATAAAGTAAATACTAAAATTCTCAAATTCCAAGAATGATTGTAAAGCTCTGTAAGAGGTGTTTAAAATATTTTAATAACAATGTAGTTCCAAGTAAAGTAAAGTAAACACACGAATTTTATTCAATTGGCTATTTGGCAGTAAGTAAATCATATTTTGCAATTATTTTAAAACAGCGCCATCTATTGCGCAACCGTGTTAAAAATATCCCATTTTCAATTCACCTTTTGACATTAATTTAAAACAGCGGAATCATGTTACTAAGGTAACTGCTCACAAAATTTTGTTAAAATCTATCCAGCAGTTTTTACGTGATGCGCACAGAGACAGAAAGGCAGATAGCAGACAGTATAGTATTGTCTTAAAAAAAATATATATATACTCAACGTTTGTTTTTGTTAACAGGTCTTCCTTTCGCTTATTGTTGTTAAACGTAAGTCAACTCTTTAAGTCTTTTTAGAAATAAGTATATCATAACTAGCAGTGCACACACACGTTGTGTATGTCCTGACAATATGCTCCTCACCAAATTTTAGGACTCTTACGTATTTACTTGATATAACGGTATCCATCTAAAATTCTTTAAATTATTGTAAAGCTCTATAAAAGCTGTTTAAGATATTTTAAATGCACAAAGTAAAATACAAATCATATACAAAATTCAATCGGCTACTTGACAGCAAGTAATTCATATTTTGTGTTTATACTAAAACAGAGCTATCTGTTGCGCAACTGTGTTTAAAATATCCCACTTTCAATTCATATTTCGATGTTATTTTAAAACAGCGCTATCTGTTGCGCAACCATGTTTAAAATTGTACGCTTTCAAAAGTAAAAGCTGCCTTATTGATGCCTATTGGAAATAAGATATTTTGGAAAGAAAGTATCCTATATTGGATTCGAGATACTAAAGTACCTACTCACAAAATCTTGTTAAAATTCATCCAGTAGGTTTTACGTGATGCGAATACATAAAAAGACGGACAGACAGAAAATTAGTTACTATTTTATTATATGCTTAGATATAGATTCTGCAAATAAGTGCTTGTATTTTTGGTCTTCTTCAAAGAAAATTCGTTGCATTTGCATTGTTCTTAGGTTGACCTCGACCAATTTTATAAACTAATTTGTTCGGTACTTTTTCGCGTTTTTCTTGCCACACTCTTCATACAATGCGGCACGCGATGGATTTGTTTACACCTAAGTTCAATTCAAATACATTATAAACCTTAAGTTAACTAAGCTGGATAGTTCTAAGTCCAATTCATAGATTATTGCAATGTACTGAACCAAATATCTTACTGCTCAACCTAAACAAGGGCGTCAGGCGTAAAATAACTGTCAAAAAATCTCATGTACATACAAAATGTATGAAGCAAACCTAAATAGCGCGGCATCAACGCTTTGCAATTGGAAAATCCAATTTTGACAGAGCGTTAGGTAGTGAAGTTGGGAGCAAACAAAATATTATTGTTTCTTTTTCGTGTAAGAGTGGTGGTCGTTACGCCTTGCGCCCTTTATTAGGTTAGTCATCAGTTAGTAATAGTAACGAAAAAAAATTAAGTAGTACATTAACGACAAAACTAGTTAAATCAACTTAATTTTTATTTAAATTTTTTTACGATTTATTCATATAACCAAGTTTTATTTAAATCAACAGAATTTCGTTTGCTAAAAATATATTAAAACAATTGTTAATTAAAAAAAACTTACATATAAAATTTTAAATAAAATTCTGTTAAATTAACATAATATTATTTAAAAGAAAAACAATCCATATAATTTATTAAACTTACATATATGTGTATATTGGATCCAGTACGTCAACCGTTGTGGGCTTGTCCCTATAGACATGAGCTATAACATACCCCCTAAAAAATAGTCTAAAGGCGTTAAATCGCACGATTTATCGGCCAAATGACCGGCTCCAAACATGAAAAGAACTGTTCATTGAAGTCGCCTTTCAACTGGACCATTGTCTCACCTGGTGTGTGGCTTGTGGTACCGTCTTGTTGAAACCACATTCAAGTCATTCAAGTCATCCAAGTCCAGCATTTTTGATAATAAAATTCAATAATCTGCAAGCGTTGTATATTTGTAAGTCGATTCATGGTTAAATAATAGACCAAGGCGAATTGATATCAGGTGAGAGCACTACACAACTACTACAACAAAACAACAATTTTGACATTTGACAGATTTAATTTTTAGACACCAGAAGAGCGGAATGCACATTTTCTACACAGCTACGTTCGTCATCAGCACTCTTCGTATCTGTCTACTTAGGGTAGTGTTTAGTTGTAAGCATCATCTATTTAACCAACCAAACTCAGATAAAGGAATACGAGAAAACTTGTATTCAATTATCAATCGTCAGTTAGTGAGAACGAAGTCTACCACCTTAAGCTTCCCTCTTGTTGAATATTTTTACTTAATTATTTACCACCTTATATTTGCTGTTGCTTCAGCCAGCCTTCGGTTAGCAATGAAAGCTACTTTTTTTTTATTTGTTTTCTTCCAACATTCGTTTGTTAGTTAATAGTATTAACTAAATACTAATCTAGTATCAAAATAAACTTTGTTGACAAGACATTAGTAAAATATAATCAGCTGTGCTATCGCCTTTATCTGGTATGAACTCGCCTTGTTATAGACAAAATTTTTTTTTTTTTGGATTCTGTAAAAAAAAATTGGAAAATGACAAAGGCAAAGCGTTAGGGTGTGATTGCCTTAGCTTCCTCCGAAATCTGCAGCGCTACCTATACCTTCGTATAGGAAGTGAGACTCCAAATTCAGCTAGGTAAAATTAATAAGAAATTTATGGTGCTCCTCCAGTGCAAAAAAACTTGAGTTTAATGGTTCTCCTTCAGTAAAAAAAATTAAGTTTAATTGTTCTCCTCCAGTTAAAAATTGAGTTTTAAAAATAGTGCTCCTCCAATCTCCGACTTATTTTATTAAAATTCATAGGTTATACACGATAACCAAAACGATTATACGTGGCTGATTAAAGCAACAACCAATACAGTAGAACAGTACAGCTATTCGAGGAAGCCAGTCAGCCAGTGTGAGTGAGACGTAAACCACTCGAAGGCCGAGCAACAAGGACGGCCTCATTGACTTTAAGCGATAATGACAATGACGTGCGCTCGTGTTCCCCGACCCAGAGTTACTATGTTGTTGCTAAAAAATCGAAGTTTATATACATATAATTATGTATGTTAAGAATGTAGAGTTGATGCCAGTTTACAACATCACATCTACTTTTCTTCTTTTTCATCACATTTCCACACATTTTTATTATTTTTTTGCCGTTACCTTGTTAAATGAACAATATCTTTTACAAAAGTCGTCTGATTCAATGTGTGGATAAACGGATTATTGATTGCATTTTTTATTACGCACATTAATACAAGAATTCACTTACACACCAATACGTAAACACAAACGCATAATATTTGTTGTGACTTCGTATGGAATTTATTTTTTTTTTTTTTTACTTTTTAACTTTTTTTATATCCTTTCTACTTTTTCATTTGCTTCGACAACAATGGGCACTTAATTTGCTACATTTTTTTTTTTTTTTTAATTTTACTCTCGCGGATTTTTTACAATTGTGTATGAACACATAAACGTGTAGAAATGAATGACTGACTGACAGAGTGAATAACTGAATGAATGATCGAATGATGGTATGAATGAAAAACGGAATGGATGGTTGGTTGGTTGTTGGCTTTATAATCGGTTCAGTATAATTAAATTAAAAATTGTTCAATGTATGCCATAAAAATTAATATCGTTTAAAACATTTGGGTCAATTAAAGAGAATGAGCTGAAAAAAAGGCATGAAAGAGTTACAATTTTTAAATTAATAAAATTATATTGCCATTGACTCTATTCTGATAAATTTTTTACCTTTTTTCGTTTAATCAGCTTAATGATTTTAATGAACATGAAATATATATTTTATTCGTGTTTAAGTTACTATACATTTTTTTTAAAGTGCTTTAAAATTTTATTATTTCTGCAAATAAGTAAAAAGTAAAACATATTATCAATTACGTTTTGTTACTTTTAAGTGGATTATTTTATTAAATAAAACTCGTAAAATGCAACTCGAAAATTATGCAAAAGTATGCAAAGGAAATAAAGTTTACTTGAAGTATACTTAAGTAAAAAAATGTCATACAAAATTTGTTATAAAGTGAATATATTTTAAAAGTTAATTTTTTTTTATTCTGCATACGGGCAATAATTTATGTATATAAATCTATCGATAGAGATACTTCTTACATTCATCTTTTAATATAAATACTTCAAAATTCGTTTAAAGAAAGCGTTAAATAATTTATAAAAATGTTAATTTTAATTTTCTAAATCAAACTTTTTATTTTAAATAATTTGGAGATCTCAATAATATATCAAAGCATTGTTACTTTGATGCAGTGCAACATAAAAAATATACCCCATAATAAAAAATTGTTGATGAGTTATGGTCGATGGTAGCGCGAAATTCCCCTAATATTTCAGTGTCAAGTAATTGAATGGCTGGTTTAAGCCCCAAAAAACACCCTGATTTAATGACTTACTAAGACAGCGTCTTTTACCTACCGCCCATAGCAATAAATGCCATTTAAGGCCCAGTATCAATAGTTTCTTTGATTACCAAGAAAAAATAATACAAAGGTATTAAAATAGAATTTCAACCTAAAAGGATGTATTTCGAATAATTAGTATGGATACGGAAGATAGCACAGCACTACTGAGTAAACATACAGGTTAATAAATATGGAAAATGCTTTTGCTTTGTGGTATCTATCTCTATCTTCTATAGCATAGTATTATTTGTTACCTATACATCCATACATATAATAAAATAGTGACTCATTTCCTGTCTTTGTTTCTCTCGGTCTGTCTTTTTTTGTTTTCATATCACGTAAAAACTACTGGATGGATTTTAACAAAATTTTGTGAGGAGGTACCTTAGTATCCTAGTTCTAATATAGGATATTTTTTTACGCAAAAATGTCTTATTTCCAAAAGATACTGCATATTTTAAACATGGTTGCCCAATAGATGGCGCTGTTTTAATATAATCACAAAATATTAATTACTGCCAAATAGCCAATTGAATAAAATTTTTATATGATTTGTATTTTTACTTTGTGAAATTACATTGTTATTAATATACTTTAAACACCTTTAACTGAGCTTTACAATAATTTTTAACGTTTGCGGGAATTATTTAAATTTGTGATACCGTATTACATACTTTTCTAAAATCACATTTTACGTTTTTTTCCTTTATTTGAAATTTATAAAATTAACAAAAAATCAAGCCTTAGATGTATGTGTCCAAAAAAAAACAAACGAAAATTGTTTGAGTTTAAAAAGAATTCACAATCATATTTTTTAATTCACAAGGAAGAAGACGAAAGCGGCTAAGTTTGCGTTTTCTTATTGAATCCAACTTATCAAAGGCACCCCTGGCATGTTTATTTATACTCCGTCTTCACAAGCCATCGATATGTCTTGACAAAAGTCAAACTTCATATAAAAAATTTTTTTTTCTAATACTTTCTTTTTTTATATAAAGTCTGACTTTTGTCGTGATAAATCGTTGGCTCGTGAAGAGGGGTGTTAAAAAATATGATATTCTCGTAGACGAGATTCATTTTAAATTAAGAGAAAAAGAGTTTCCCGAGATTAGCAGTTCACATATAAAGTTAAAATATGTTTTGTAAAAAAACACATAACTACACTGAAAAGTCTTTTTGAATTTAAATGGAAAGCTAATCTGTCAGGAGTATCAAGAAAAATTCAAAGCTGCACAATCATAGGAAATAAAAATAAAAATAAAAAAGATTGGTTAATTTTATAGTGAATAAGGGGCTGCATACAAAATGACTCTATGAAAAATCGCTCAAAAGCAAAAATGAAAAATAATTCAAAAATTCCACATACAGAAATGAGTTATGTTTTATAAAAAAAAATAGCCCAAAAATATTAAGTGCTTTTCGTTGTTTTTGGAAATTTTTCCAATGGAAAATTATCTAAAAGGATTAAATGAATTATCATTGTGTTTGAGCGATTTTATAATATCAAGAAATTCTTCAAAAAACTAATTAAGTAGTTACGTAGTTTTCTTAAACTACAAAATTGTTAAAATTAAAGATTTATTAGAAATAAAAATATAAAAAATATCAATGGCTTTACCTTTACCTTGGCATTTTTTATTTTTTATTATTTTGTTACGGTAATTATTCATTTGACGATTTTTAAATTGCAGCTTAAATAAGGTAATAATTGTTTATTTCTCAATACATACCCCCGGGGGTTCCAATTGTCACTGCAGGAATATGGCAAATGCTTTGACGCGGTTCACTCGGGGAAAATAGGGGCACCAGACGCTAGGGTTCCTAGAGCCTAAATCTGGAAGAAAAGGTCTGTTGTTTTAACACGGGTCCTCTTCGAGGTCCGATCAGTGCCCAAAGGACTGGTACCACGGGAATCGGTGGCCCCACAGAGAGCCTATCCTCTCTGTGACCAGTTATTGGTGAGGTACCCTTCGGGGGTACACGTGGTGGTTGTGGTTTAAATTCGATTTATGTAGGTAAGGTGCAAGGTCGATCAAGTGTGCTGTTGCAATCTCAACAGACGGAGTTTGGATAGTCTCCAAACCCCTAAGCAAGAGGTTATAATGTGGATCTAGGCTTGCCATATTATATAAATTTCTACTCATTGTGACTGTATCACACACAAAAAGCGATTGGTGGCAATCGTAAAGTGTTGTTATACTACACAATGGAGGCGCTAGTCTACGCCTAAGTATCACTCGGTGGTAAGACCACCGCGAGGTTATGCCGAGTTGGCAGGTACTCACGTTAATCTTGTTCCACAATTTCTCAATACAAAAGTATACTTATAAAAGTTTAAGGAAATCATAATCTATAACAAGATTTATTCCTCATAAGTTTCATTATTAAACCAAAGTTAGTTTTTATTTATGTTATTTTTAGAAACTACACACTTTTTAAAAGTAATTTCTAATTGTGGCAACGCTTTTTTAATGTTAACAAAAAACTTTAATAATTCCGGCAAACGTCAAACATTTTTGAAATGGAATTATCTTGTATTATTATATCATGGAATTTTATATAAATTTTAGAATTGTATCTAGGGTATCCACCTTTATACCTGTATAACGTAAATACGTAAGGGTCTTAAAATATGGTCTGAACTACTTTCAAAGCAAAATGGAACAATATATTGTCAGTACGCACACAGCGTGTGTGGGCACAGCTTGTTTGTTATATAAAAATGTAAAATATACATATATAAAGACATATGTATGTACATATTTTTTTTTTTTTTTTATTTACAGCCAAAGTTTGTGGATCTTCTAGATCTTAAATTTAGGCCCATTATTATAACTTGCCATTAGCTGAAGTTAGGATTTTATCAGGGAGATAAGTAGTTTTTCATTATTATAAGTATACTTAAAGCTAGAAGTGACTAATAAAGGGAAGAACATCTTGACTTTAACTTTTAACATCAGATATAAGAGTTTGAAGTTGCCATGTTTTGTCATCTATAAAGATGCCGTATTTTCTAATCTATGAAGAAAAATAAATTCATGTTAATTTAATTTGGCATTGAAAAATAAAAATGGAAAACAGATCTCGTTTGTTGTATATAAAATATTTTCGTTTGTTTGTTGCACCGATAACTAATTTGTGGTTTGTTGAAAGTAAACTAATAAATTAAAGGTATGATGTTGCCACAACGTTTATTTTATTTTGTCAAAAGTAGTCGGTGTTTCTTCTTGTACTACCATATTTTCAAAAATATTAATTTTATTTTACAATGAAGTTGTAATAACGAAAAATAGTTATTGTTCACTTATT
This sequence comes from Phasia obesa, assembly GCA_949628195.1. NCBI lineage: Eukaryota > Metazoa > Arthropoda > Insecta > Diptera > Tachinidae > Phasia > Phasia obesa. The sequence goes on along the minus strand of OX451215.1, from coordinate 65,268,415 downwards.
CGCTCACTTGAGCAAAAGTTCAATTTAACTAAAACGTACTTTAAAGCCAAGTTATAATAATGTGCCTTATACTTTTTATACTGGTAATTGGTATTAGAAAAATGTGTATGACATCTAGATTAATGTTTCGTAAAATATTTTTTCACGCTGAATTTTTCAAAATTTATTTATCCTTGACACAGGAAAATTCATGATAAATAATTTTTTTTTTTAATAAGTTATAGACTTTGAGTGAACAGAACTTCTGAATGGTCAGAGGTAACCTTAAAAGATTTTGAACCAACATAGAGAGATAAAGAGCTTTTAAACAAGTGGTAAAGAAAACTTATATTTTATATTTTAACACCAGAATTGTTGCAAAAAATTGGCTACCCCTACGACCGGGAGCCTTCGTGAAGTATGTAGCCAAGGGATGAAGTTCTAAAAGGCTGTTTAATTTTTTCAATCGGTGCTTCGTACTCAGAGGAGTTTTACAATAGCTGTATTTCTATACTCAACTTTGTGATCCCTCGGTATCCCAATTTGCACCATAAACGTGTCCCGTGCTTTAAATTTGGGTAAATGATCGCGGTTTTGGGTCTTGCACAAAACAGCCTAAAGTTTTTCTTCGGGAAAATTGTGTAAATTGTTAAACAGCTATAAAACAATAGAAACAATAACAAAAAGGAAAAAAAATTTAAAAAGTGTAGAATAGCTATATATGTATGTATGTATGTATGTATGTATGTATGTATGTATGTATGTATGTATGTATGTATGTATGTATGTATGTATGTATGTATGTATCTATGTATGTATGTATGTATGTATGTATGTATGTATGTATGTATGTATGTATGTATGTATGTATGTATGTATGTATGTATTTATGTATTTATGAACGTACTAGCACCGAAGTAAGTTTAATTTAAATGAAGAAAAGCTAGAAAAATGGTAGTTTCTACAGCCAGATTTCTACTATCATTTAAATACTGTATTTTTATATTTTCCCCCTTTTTCTTTGGAAATGAATAACAATTTCAAATTAAGAAAAAATGTAAGAAATATAAAAGTGAAGTTTTTTTATTTCGAAATGGTTATTATGGGTTTTTTTTACAAATTTTTGGATTTTTCTTTTTTTTTTTCTAGACTTAACAAATTTCTCATTTGGTTTATTAAGTTTTTAGATTATTATTTTAGAAAATATATATTTTATAATACACTTTCATAATATATTTATTTAATAAATTTTTAAGGAATTCTTAATCAGGGATGCCATTTTGGTCCGATCAGACCAAAATTGATAGTTTTCTATTTTTAATGAACGATTTGGTAGTTTGGTTGGTTTGTTCCAACTCTTATGCGTTTTTGGTAGAAAAAATTGTTGTTAAAACAATTGAAAAATATATATAAGTATAAGTTTACCTACTCTAAAATGCATGAATGAAAACGTAGTAAAGGCCAGGATTCTCTATCCTAAACAATCGTACGATTCAATTACAAAAAATCTGACAGAATTCTGTCCTACTCAAAAAATCGTTTTAATATGGCGTTGTAGATGCCACACTATCATACAAAAAAATATTTTGCAACTCTGATCGCATGGAAAAATACTATTTTATGATTTTTAAAAAAGATTATCAAATCGTACACACCTGTTAAAAAATCTATCACACACATACATTTCTAATCCACATACTTTTTAGCACACATGCTATTTGTGACTGATCGTACGTAAGGCAATGCAAACAAATTTGTGTAGTTGACAAAATAAAGGATACTATATTTTATTATAAAAAAATTTTAGTAGTTTTTCTTAAGTTTTGCTAGTTTTTGGTAGATTTTAAGGATGCTTTTGGTAGGAAAATATTTTTCTTTGTGGCAACGCTGTTCTTACTACTATTCTTAATTTTTTATTATAATTTTGTAAACTTTTCCAATTGATTTTGTTTACATTGTCCTGCGGTTATTTTTATTACATTTCGTTACCTAAAATGTATGATCGTTAATAAGTAAATTTAATAGAGAGATTTTATTCTTAAGCTTAATATTTTTCAAGAGGTTGAACATTTTTTCTTCATCTCCCTTTCCTCCCCAGTCGAAATATTACAGATGGGGATTTGAACAATTTTTCAAACTTATATTATTTGTCTGAACATTTTTATGAAATTAAAAAAAAAACCAAAACAAAACAAAACTAAAGGGAATTAAAACATCTGTACAATATCGGTTAGAGCACATCAGACAAATCTGAACACAAAAACAAAACAAACCCCTTTAACATATTTATACGAAATCGATCAGACATGTCGTATATACAATTTTCCAGACATGTCTGACAGGAATCTAAAATATCCGAAAATAATATCAGAAATTTGTAAGAACTGCTGATTTAGACAACGTCGGAAAATTATTTTTTTTATTTATTATTTATTTATTAAAAAGTAAAAGTTACAATATAAATGAAGAACGTTAATTTTATGTTTTTATTATAAAATTTTCGCAAGACGTTAAAAATATATTTTAGAAAATGTTTTTACCCATTTCGGTTCTCTTAATTGGCATACCAATTTTCACTTAAATTAGTTCCATGTGCTTTTTAACCGACTTCAAAAAAAGAAGGAGGTTATCAATTCGTCTGAATGTTGCTTTTTTTTATGTTTGTGCCCGCATAACTCAGTCATTTCTGAACCGATTTTAAAATTTTTCTTTATTAGAAAGGAAAAGCTTACAGATTGGTCCCATTTTAAAAGAAGTTCAGAATTTTGAAAATTAAAGGGTGTCCCCATACAACATACGTGTTTTTTACGTGTATTATGAACCGTAAAGGGCACCCTTTTAAAATTTAAAAAAACTGCTTATTACTATAGCTGCCAATAACAGAAATTAATTAAAAAATAAACTTAAAAATTAAAGGGTGTCCCCATATGTGACGTCAATTTAAATATATCAACCATTTGAACCATTGTAGACAATCACTTGAAAATTGGACAGAATGTCCAATATTTATAATCAGAAATTAAATATTTATAATTATAAGTTAAAGGGTGTCCCAATAGTTGATGTAATTTGATGTATATTGCAAAACTTTTGAACCGTAACAGAGAGACGGTTGAAATTTACAAAGGACCTGTATACCTATATAACATCAAGTATATAATTTAAATTTGGAAACTAAAGGGTGTGCCCGAAATTGATATAATTTTACCTATCTAGCCCTATCTTTTGAACCGTTATAGACAAACACTTGAAAATTAGACAGAATCTCCACTACTATGTCCCGTATAATAACATTTATCAATATTTAAAATTTTAAAGGGTGTCTCAATAGTTGATGTAAATTGATGCATATGGCCAAACTTTTGAACCGTTTTAGACAGACATTTGAAATTTACAAAGAATCTGTCCTTTAAAATAAGTGTTTAATTTAAAATTGCACATTAAAGGGTGTCCCCTAGGTGATATTGTTTAAGATATATTTATGGCCATATCTTTGGAACCGTTACTTTTTATTACTGTGTCAGTAATAATAAGTGTAAAAAAATAAAGGGTGTCCTCATATCTGACGTAATTTTTCGTATATGGCTTTATCTGCTTAACCGTTACGGATAGACATTTGAATGTACAGAACGTATATTACTATGTTCGTTAGAGCAACAAGTATAAAAGTATTTGATTTGAGAACTATTTCTTAAATTTTTAGTTTAGAATTGATACACATATATTTGTTTTGTAGTCGTTTTTTTTTTGCAAGAATTATTTCAATTGTATACATTTATATTACCACTGTTTGAAGCTTTGTCCACGTTAAAACTTTCCCACTGTTTTATCAAGACAACAATATTGGTGGTTGAATTGGCTAAACTTAACTACTTGGTTTTTGAAATGCATTTACTTTCCGTTACTAATAAAATTTTAAAGTCCCTTAAAAAATCGACTATTTCACCACACCAAAAAAAAAATCAAAAGGTTTTTAATGTTACAGAAGGATTAATTATTTACAAAAAAATATATAATTCTTACATATTATAAATTTTTTTTACAAATCTATACGTATAATAAAACACTAACTTTTTTTCCTAAATGTGTGTCTCTCTTTGCATCACGTAAAAACTATTGGATGAGTTTTAGTACCTTAGTATCATGGTTCAAATATAGGATACTCATTTTCAAGAAAAAAAAAATAAAGAAAAAGCAGTGAACGTCTGCAATTTTACCGATTCAATAATACTGAAAACTTGACTTGAAAACTCGATTCAATGATACTGAAAATTTGAAAGCGGGATATTTTAAACACTATTTACAGAACTCTACAATAATTTTAGAATTTTATATAAATATTAGAATTTTGTACAGGGATGGGTACTTCTATATAAATAAAATACATAAATCATAATTGAAGCTTTGTAAAAGTAGGAGTCTTAAAATTTAACGTGAAATACGTTTAAAGAAACATTTAGGAAAATATTGTCAGGACGCTCACGACGCGTCATGGCGGGACAGCTATGTTACTAATATGTGCGTTTGTTCAATAGAGCTGTGTTGTCTTCTAAAACCGAATTGGTGGTTCGGAATACATTTTCTTCTAAAAATTGGCTTCAGCTAAGTAATTAATATTTTCTCAAATAGTTATGACATATTTGATAACAAAACTATATATACATATAATAAAATAGTAACAGTCAGAAATGACTGTCTGTCTGTCCTTCATTTTTTGTGTTTACATCACGTAAAAACTACTGGATGGATTTTAACAAAATTTTATGATGAGGAACCTTAGTGTCTTGGTCTCAATATAGGATACTTTTTTTCCTCAAAAATATCATATTTCCAAGAGAAAGTAGACGAAAAGCAGTGAAAAACGCAATTTCTGGATTAAAGGTGCTAAAATTTTATGGGTTATTTTCAACACGGTTACATTTTCACCACACACCTTTTTATTTTTAAATGTGGGATATTTGAGAAACTATTACGCAACAGATGGCGCTACTTAATAAAATTTGTATTTTTACTTTGTGGAATTACATTGTTATTAAAATATTTTCAACACTACTTACAGAGGTTTACAATAACTTTTAGAATTTTAGAATTTTTTTATAAATTTTAGAATTTTTTATAAATTTTAGAATTTTATCCAGATACCTTTATATAAAGTAAATACATAAACCATAACTGAAGCACTATGAAAGTTATAAAGGATTTTTAATACATTTTTATTTGAATTTGAATTTGAAAAAGTAGTACTAAAAAAGGTTTTTTATGTCTTAAATCTTCAGCCGGATTTATAACTAATACTTACTAATAAGTCTATGTTTACCGATTTAAAAGTTATATAACTCATTTTAAAGTAAATACCAGTGTATCTTGGAAGGGCAATAAATTACTACTCTCTTTCAAGGACTATCTAAATTAAAAGATCTTAACATTTGAGATTACTTCAAAAAAAATTATGTTCGAGGTACCAAATTTTGGGCGCTTTCCCACACGACCTCCTTCAAAATAGGCGACCGACTGTTCGCAAGTTCTCTCAAAAACACCTCTGCTTTGCCTCTGTGAAATTACATTAAGATATCTGTAGTGGTACGTAAGCTACCGAATTATTTCCAAATTAAAACATTTTCAAACCACTGTGCTTCATGTAAAATACGCAAATGTTGAAAATGTTAGGTCATACTGCACAGTGGATTAGAAAGGAAATATTTGTATATAAAACAGCTATTTCTAAATGACTAGTGCTATATTCGTTAAGCTAAATCAGCCAACGAAAAACATCATATGTTCTGCCTTTCATACCCTTTACCACAGGTGGAAGTGGTATATACTCGTATGTTTGTTATTCCGTATGTATATTCTGATACAAGCATATACATAGAAAAGTTGATTAAGCGATGTCCGTCCGTTCGTCCGTCTGTGATCGGGTTGCAATCACCTTTGTCAAGGCACCACAAGAGATACATAAAATCTCCAATTTGCCGGGCATAGTTTCGAAAATTTCGCTAATGGAATTCAGCAACTTCAGACCGTTCCATTCGAGGCTGTGGGCAAAAACTATGCCCACCTGTATCTTTCACGTTGTTTTTTCGGTTGTAGAGATTCTCTTTTGCTTTTTTTGTTAAATATATATTAGACCGCGATCGCATGGAGTGCACACAGATCTCGGGAGGTCAAAAAGTCCCTGAGGCGGGTAATTTTTATTTGCTTTTAGGTTGGTAGGGTTTTTCTGCTTTAATTTGTATTAAAGGCCTTTACAGAAAGCAATAAATATAAAGACCAACAGGTTACCCACTAGGAACAAGGAGCAGTTAATAGGGACATTGGGGTCATATTAAACCCCTTAATACTTTAGTCCCACCAATCTAACGCAATATAGATTGCAGAAACGTACAATTTTTACAAAAATATATCGATAAAATTTTCACAAAAATTTTTCGATAATAATTTTTACAAAAAACTTTCGATAAAATTTTTGGAAAAAATATTCGATAAAATTTGATAAAATTTTTATAAAAAAATTGTATATTATGTTTGTAATAATGAAGTTCAAAATCTTAAAAGTAAAAACCGAATGTATGTATATTATTGTGAAATTACGAAAAGACTAGAGTAAGGGAATATTTAACATTACTATGGTGAAGGCAATATAAGATTCGCTATGGCCGGATATAGCACTCTTATTTTTTTATATAGAAAATAAATTACGGGCAAAATAAAAAAATTAGAAAAATTAAATTTTTTTCTAACTCATATGTTTCTGAAAATAGCAGTACACCTAATTCTGTTTTTACACGATAGATTGGTTCCAGAAAAATCCGTGTAAAAAAAACGTGTAAAAAAAGACATTGATCATATACACAAATAGGTGATTGGTTCCTTACCTCTAAAACCTACTAAAATTAGTGAAAAAGGAGAATATTTTTTTAAGAACAAGAAATTATGTTTATTTTTACACATATGTATATGCATGTACATATAATATATAATTGCACGGTTTATTTGCATCTTAAGTGTATGATAAAGACTTAAAAGACAGTTTCGTTTCAGATATCTACGATTGTGTAATTGAATTTAAATTTTTTTATAGTTCTTACTGTGACTTCGTTTAAACCGAACATTTTGCCAAGAAATGTTGAGCCTTCTCCATTTCGAAGGCGATCTAAAATTTCAATTTTGTTTTCTAAAGAAATGGCTTCAAGTTGTAGTTTTTTATTTGTAGTTTTCGTCATTTTCTTGTAGAGATGCATTGATAGTTCACAAAATATTAACACATTGCAATTGCTGTAACAACTAAAAATGCTTGTTTGCACAAAAAGGAAATTCCTCTAAATTGTTGTTATAAAAATATTTCGCAAAACTTAAATTTTACAAATAAAACCTAAGCCCAAATGATTTGGAATCGTGCAAAATGGAATAAAATCGTGTAAAAAAAACATATTTTTTTATTTTCAAACCGTGTTACATCAAAACCGCGTAAAACAAGTTAAAGTGCTATATTCGGCCGTGCCGAATCTTCTATACCCTTCACCACGGTGATTTTATTTATACGGACATGTACAGCATTATCCATATTGTTGACTCTTTACTTAAATAAAGTCGTATGAGAAAAAATCATTATTCATGAGTTAAAGAAATAGAAGACAAATTCCGTTTGCTACAATTGTAGCCGTGTTGTCAGCTACTTAATGATATTGAAGCCGACAGCTACATCGTAAACTCTGACATTGTTGTAGAAATACTTATTTTGCTTTTATAAAATAAAATAACTTTTTCCAAAAATTATAAATATTTCCTCCAATAATTTTTGTTTGAATATGAATTTGTAATTTACAATTTTGTGACATTTTCTTCTGTTAAATAAAATAGAAATTAGTCTAATTTGACGACAGCCACAACGGTGGCAGTGTAGCCACGTAGCTTTGCTGACTTCAAAATAATCTTTTTATTTTTGACAGTTTGTAGTTGGTATCCTGATGATGTCTATGTGTTTAATGCACCTAGGTTTTAAAACAGAGATATCATCTATTTAAAAATCAAACGCATTTAAAAAAATATGTTACTCTATATACACACATACATACATATGTATATTTTTAATATTAAACATATGATATGTTACAGTCATGATTTTGATTTTCAAAGAAATATTGAAATTTTTGTTTTAATTTTTCGAAAATTGTGTGTAAAAATTTTTTGTAAAAATATTTTTTTAAACATTTTTTGTAAAATTTTATTCGAAAATTTTTTGGAAAATTTTTTAAAAAAATTTTTTTTCGAATATTTTTCTGTAAAATATCTTTTTGAAAATGCTTTGTAAATTTTTTTGTAGATATTTTTGAAAAAAAATTTAAATTTTTTTTTTTAAATTTCTTTAAAATTTTTTTTTTTAAAATTTGATTGAAATTTTTTTGTTAAATTTTGGACCTTTATATTGAGTTAGAATGGTCAGACTAAAGCAAAAAGAAATCCTTACAAAACAAAATTTCATCATATTGACACATGGGGGGTCCTTTTAACTGCTCCTATTTGTCAGTGGGTACCCTGTGAGTCCATTGGCTACCTCTGTGCGTATTGCTTTCTATTAAGGTCTCTAATACAAATCAAAGCAGAAAAACCCTACCAATCTAAAAACAAACAAAAATCGCCCCTCGCAGGGGGTTATTGATCCCCCGAGATCTGTATGAACTCCTTGCGATCTACCTGTCGCAGTCTAATATTTATTTGACAAAAAAAGGCAAAACAGAATCATTAAAGCCGAAAAAAATTTAAAAAAAAAACGTAAAAAACGTAAAAAAATATAGGTGGGCGTGGTTTTTGGCCCGTAGCCTCCAAAGGAATGATCCGATGTTGCTGAATTGCAATACCAAAATTTTCGAAACTATGCCTGACAGATTGGTGTGCTTAAATTTTTTGTATCTCTTCTGGTGCCTTGGCAAATGACATTACCACACTAACACGGACAGACGGACGGACGGACAGACGGACATCGCTTAATCAACTTCTCTATGTATAAGGATCCAGAATATATATACTTTATGGGGTCGGAAATGAATATTGTAGAAATTACACACGGAATGACAAACTTATATATACCCTTTCCACCTGTGGTGAAGGGTATAAAAAGACCGTGTAAAAACAGAATTGGGTCTATATCGTTTTTAAAAGTTGTAGTATCAGAAAACTTACTTACATTTATTGATTGTAGTGTTACTGAAAACTTCCTGAGATAAAATACATGTGGGGAATATTGTTGCAAAGATATATAGTAATTTGTGCCAAAATAAATTATGAAGAAAAACAAAAATTGTGCCTGCATTTTAATGATAAATAGCTCGTTTTGTAACATTTCTGCTTTATTTATGCGAAAGGACAAACATTTGAAATTTTAAAAATTCAAATAAAAATATCCATTAATTGGATGATTAAAGGATTGTAAGGACCTTTTTAAGTTTTAAGGTAAAAACTAGTATTTGATCGTCGCACAGTGGTCAATTTCGCGAGATAGCGGTCAAAACTCTATAACTTTTGACCGGATTGGTATTTTTTGACGAAATTTGTTTTGTTCAATAGGAGGGACTTTAAGCTTCAATTTGCGTGTTCAAACGTAAAAATCTACTGATAGGAACGTAAGTAATGTGGAGTTAAAAATGCATTTTAATTTTTTGTTGAGTTTCCATGTAAAAGTTGAATATTTTGACATTTTAAATAGGTATTTTTTTATAATTTCTTATTTTCTTCAATCGTATTTTGCAACCAATACTTATTTATTATTCCTAAACTTAATTTTGGTCAGAAAATGCCAACATTTGGCCCCTGACATTTATTTAGTCTCAATATTCACAGGGGCCAAAGGTTGGTTTTTTTTGGAAGAAAGCTAATTCTTGTGAGGATTAAACTGAAAAATAACACTGAAATTCCCAACAATATCAATACTATTTGGATATAAATATTATATACAGAACACAACATCGATAAAATTTGAAGTAAACTTGTACTATTGATTTAAAGTGCATATATATTTTATTTAAATGTATTAATAAAAATTTATACTAAAATTAAAAACAAATTATAATTTTTAAACTAGTATTAATTAAACAATATTAGTAAAAATTTCTTCCAAATAGCTTTGATTTTCATTTTGCAGTAGTTGTTTAGCTTCTTCATCTAACTCTAATGAGGTTGATTTCCATTTTTGTCGAATACTGGACATATATGGGTCTGATGTGCACAACAAAATATTAATAAGATCTTCATTAGTACAATATCTGGAAATTTTTCTTGTATTGTGCTACCGAAAGAAATTGTAGTCTTTGTTCCTTTTTTCTTGCGCTTCTTCTGAGAGATCTCCAATTGGAAGCATATTGTTGTAAATTATTTGTTCCCCATGGAACAAAATTTTGTGAACTGTGGTTGGCATATGTCTCCAGGAATATTTTTGGTTATAAAGGGTTGCTGTCTCATTAGCATACTGACCAAATTTTTTTGCATCTATCTTTTTTTGCATGCTATAACTTTTAATATGATTTGGAATCGTCGTATTAAATCATAATCTACTCCAGTTATAGAAGCTGCAGTTTCTGGATCGGAAAAAAATCTCCTTGCTGTGTTTCCATCATTAGAATTTCCTTCTCCTTGCTTTGGCTGGTCAATTATAAGGCCTATCTCACGGTATTTTTCTTGAATATCTTTTTTTTGCTTTCTTTTTTCCAAATTTTCTTTGTTGTTTCTCACTGTTTCGTCTAACGGGCCAAATTCCAAATCGTATCCAAATTTAAGAATATGCTCCATAAAACAAATTCTAGCATGAAGAGGTGACATTCCAAATTCATATGCTTCATTAAAACTATCGTCTTGTGTTGGTGGTTGGCTCAATTGACTTGATGTTTTTTGGCATATGGTGCAGCTTGACGAAGACTTTGTTTCGGTTAAAGCTTGTGCAACTTTTCCATCGATCATTGTAAGTAACATTTTAAAGTTAACTTCGATGCATTGGTCATTAAATTCAAATATCACTGGTTGAAGTTCTTTAATTTCATCTCTTATTTTGCCAACTTCTTCAGTTATGACATCTTTAGTTTCTTTTTTGTAAGCAAACTTTATTGGTCTACAAAATTTTGTTGACGAGGGAATATCATTCTTCCATACATCTATCTCTGCAGCTCTACTAGTTGACGGGTCTGAACCAATATAAGTTTTTGTTAAACGTAATGCAACGAAAGAAATCATGAATAAATTGGCATCTGATGAATTTTCCGCATTACATTGTTTGTATTGTTTCTGGCCAGAGGACCCATCACATCCCCATTTAGAAATTAAAGTTATGCTGCAATTTTTAAACTTCTTTAAATAGTCAGCATCAAATGTCTTTAATAATCGTTCTGCAGTGTGTTCAAGAAGATCCTGCAATTTTATTTCTGCTGAACTTGAAGTTACACTAATAGCAGTTGGTGAAGGTAAGCAATCTTTTTTGGCAGAAACTTTATCTCGATATGATGGAAAAATTCCACAATTTGTTTTCATTGGTTCGCTTCCGCAATTCTGTATATTGGTTTTTAGTCTTTTTCAAATCCAAAAATAGTGCAAATGCTTCTTCTGGAGTAAATTTATTTTCTTCAGTTGGTGTCGGCATACTTTCTAAAATCCTTTTTGTGCGTCTGGGGCCTGCTTCCACTATTTTTTTAATGATAGCAATTTTACTCTTTTTAGTTTTCGATGGTTGAATTTGATGCAGAAATGAATCCTTTATGATGCTACAAGAAACTTCTTCATTGATATGTTTAAGCTTGCGTCTTCGTGATCTTTCACTACAATTATCAATTGGCTTTGCTGGTCGACCACCTTTTCCAGTTTCCGTGGTAGTTACTGATGGCTTTTTAAAAATAAGTTTATTTCTTAGCCATTCTTGGTTGCGTGAGTAAAACAATTTCTTGTTTCTGGAACATTGATTGTACAGTTTTCTTAAAGTATTTAAAAAGTTTTTTATTTTTAACCGACTTCAAAAAAAGAAGGAGGTTATCAATTCGTCTGAATGTTGCTTTTTTTTATGTTTGTGCCCGCAGAACTCAGTCATTTCTGAACCGATTTTAAAAATTTTTTCTTTATTAGAAAGGAAATGCTTACAGATTGATCCCATTTTAAAAGAAGTTCAGAATTTTGAAAATTAAAGGGTGTCCCCATACAACATACGTGTTTTTTACGTGTATTATGAACCGTAAAGGGCACCCTTTTAAAATTTTAAAAAACTGCATATCACTATAGCTGCCAATAACAGAAATTAATAAAAAAAAACAAACTTAAAAATTAAAGGGTGTCCCCATATGTGACGTCAATTTAAATATATGAGACATTTGAACCATTGTAGACAATCACTTGAAAATTGGACAGAATGTCCAATATTTATAATCAGAAATTAAATATTTATAATTAGAAGTTAAAGGGTGTCCCAATAGTTGATGTAATTTGATGTATATTGCAAAACTTTTGAACCGTAACAGAGAGACGGTTAAAATTTACAAAGGACCTGTATACCTAAGTCCTATATAACATCAAGTATATAATTTAAATTTGGAAACTAAAGGGTGTACCCATAATTGATATAATTTAACCTATCTAGCCCTATCTTTTGAACCGTTATAGAAAACACTTGAAAATTTGACAGAATCTCCACTACTATGTCCCGTATAATAACATTTATAAATATTTAAAATTTTAAAGGGTGTCTCAATAGTTGATGTAAATTGATGCATATGGCCAAACTTTTGAACCGTTTTAGACAGACATTTGAAATTAACAAAGAATATGTCCTTTAAAATAAGTGTTTAATTTAAAATTGTACATTAAAGGGTGTCCCTAGGTGATATTGTTTAAGCTATATGGCCATATCTTTGGAACCTTTACTTTTTATTACTGTGTCAGTAATAAGTATAAAAAAATAAAGGGTGTCCTCATATCTGACGTAATTTGTCGTTATGGATAGACATTTGAATGTACAGAACGTATATTAGTTGTCCGTTAGAGCAAAAAGTATAGAAGTATTTGATTTGAGTACTATTTCTTAAGGATTACTTCCTTTTAAATTTTTAGTTTAGAATTGATGCACATATATTTGTTTTGTAGTCGGTTTTTTTTGCAAGAATTATTAAGTTATGAATTTTAATTTCTTGTTTGTCGCATATTTTGAAGAATGGATTATTCATTATATGTAAAATAATGTCGTTTTCATCTTTCCGTTCAAAATATATATCAGATAGAACACTATAACTGAATTTAGCCATTGTTTCAACATGATCTTTTTTACCTCTTTGAAACATAATATAACAGGTACTTGGTTTTACCAGTTATTTCCATTGGTTTTAAATTTATTTGCAATTTCAGGTATTTAAGTTGTGTAATATTAGATGGCAATAAAATCATTTTTTACCTTTTCTAAATGAATTGCTAGATACCACATAATTTGAGAGTTAACAGGTACTGGTAATAATATAACAGGTACTTGGTTTTACCAGTTATTTCCATTGGTTTTTAATTTATTTGCCATTTTCAGGTATTTAAGTTATGTAATATTAGATGGCAATAAAATCATTTTTTACCTTTTCCAAATCCAAATACCACATACTTTGAGAGTTCTATTGTCATTTTTGTCAAAATTTTGATACACCCTTCTATGTGGACTAGGTTCAAATATGGGCCAACTTCTCCTAATTTCAACAGAATTATTTTTTGGGTCAATAAGAACTCTTGTACAAACTTTCATAAAAATATATGCATAATAGCCACTTTCACATACAAATAACTTCTCAAAAAATATGACGTGCATTTGTACCGAATATCTTACCTTGGGTCAGAAAAATTGCTGTAGCTCAAAAAGTGCAGTCCCGATGCATGGACATGTATATATAGAAATGTAGGGGAGACTACAAAATAGTAAATTCGTGTTTTGACTCAGCTTGACTCACAGGAGTTGTGCTCTATGAAGTAGGAAATTTCCGAGAAATTTGACCTTTTTTAAAAAAAATATTTAAATTGTTCTGAAAACAGTAGAGCTTCAATTTTTTTACCAGTAATAGGAAATAAGTTAAGTTACAACAAAAAATTTATTTTGTCCAAAAATCTTGAAAACAAAAAAGTTATGATCATTTAAACTTTAAAAATTAACTAAAAATATCATAAATTTACTAAATTATGAAAAAGCCCATTTTGGACCACCCTGTTCTCAGTGAAATAGTTGAAATAGAGTTCTAATTTTTTGGCTCCCGAGGTTTACTACTGTCTACTTTCATATGAGTCTAATAACTTTAAAATCGGAGAACAAAAACCAAAAGGAGTTTTGGCCGCTATCTCAAAATATTGACCACAGTGCGTCGTTAGGCTAACAAATGTCATTTAAAACGAAGCACTCAATTGCTTACACGTTTTCGTATGGTATCATCTCAAGTTCCGATAGAACTTTTTCGATACCGAATACCATAATTACAGAAATAATAATGTCGAAAAATTTTTCTCTATTACGGATGTGGTATTTCGGCCCCTGAGCTTTGTATAAATGCTTACTAAAGGTATGTTTACACTGTTCTACTTTTGGTTTGATTTCGTAGAAGCAAAAGTAGAATGAAATATGCTCCGTACCTGAAAATAATAGCAACAGAAATCGGACGTAAATCTTTTTAACTTTTACACTATTGGTGCGCAGTAGAAACAAAGTAGAAATAAATAAAACGGTGTTACCATTACTAAAAACATAAATTTTGTCGAAGTTAATGGGTTGACTTCAACAAAATTATTTGAATAAACATAAATATAAAGCATATGTGTAGGCAACAGCGGCTACACAGCTACACGACTACAAATGACGTGGGCTACAATCGTCGCCTTGTAGTCAGCTACTGAATTATAATGAAGACGTCAGCTACATACATCAAAACTATAGAAATGTTGAAGAAATATATCTATATTTTTCCTTAAAAAAAAAAATACTTTTACAAAAAATACTTTTATCATATCATATCAAATCAAATAAATATAATTCCTCAAAACGTTTTGATTTTAAATGAATTTGTATTATTAATTTTGTGACATTTTCTTTTGTTGAATAAAATAGAATTTTCGCAATTAAAAATAGAAATTAGCCTAAGTTAACTACAGCCACAAAGGTGGTCATGGTCAACTAATCGTCGTAAACGTGTGTATTTTAATTTTGACAGGTTGTAATCGGTATCCTGCTGTCGGATATGTGTTTAATGCTTAACATTGAAAATTTCTTAAATTCATAATTTTTACTTTAAAGCATTTGTGACAATAATTTAAATATTTTTGCTGTCAAATTGGGCATGTTGTTGAAAATTAAAATTAAACGAATAAATTTTTCGAGAAAATCTCAAAATATTAGCAACAAACTTAAACAGTTAGGAAGAAAAATATTTTTGTGGACAATTTTAGAAAAGTAATAAACAAAAAATCAAATGCAGGCAAAAGGAATTGAAAGCCTTATTAATTTAATTTTTCTTATACTACTACTACTACTACTACTACTACTACTACTACTACTACTACTACTACTACTACTACTACTACTACTACTACTACTACTACTACTACTACTACTACTACTACTACTACTACTACTACTACTACTACTACTACTACTACTACTACTACTACTACTACTACTACTACTACTACTACTACTACTACTACTACTACTACTACTACTACTACTACTACTACTACTACTACTACTACTACTACTACTACTACTACTACTACTACTACTACTACTACTACTACTACTACTACTACTACTACTACTACTACTACTACTACTACTACTACTACTACTACTACTACTACTACTACTACTACTACTACTACTACTACTACTAACTACTACTACTATTTTATTATTATTTATTAAGAAAATTCAAATACAATTTTATTTAATATTAAATCCCGCGAAGCCATTTGGCTTGTCTGCAGGATATTATAATAATAAAATATAAAATATAAAATATAAAATATAAACTAAAAATTATTTATAGATTTTTCATTGTGTTTCAATGTAATGAAGCTTTGTGAGCAATCTTCTTCTGTGAGGGTTGGATATGTTCAGTAGGTGTACTGGCAATCTGTTAAAGATATTTGGTAGTGTAGTGTGCAATGAGTTCTTGCCGTAGTTATTGGTATGGCGCTCGACCTTGTACCTTCCATCTGCCCTTTGTCTGGTATTATATACGTGGTTTATTGGCTTCAAGAAACGAGGATCGTTGTAGAATTCGTTGACAAGCGTACTGTAGTATATGCTTTTAACATTTAGTACATTTAAAGAGCTTGCAAGGTTGTTGTTTCGAGGTGTTGGCGTGTTATTCGCTTGTATGTTGTAGCTGTTAACCATGTTAAAGTTGGGGTATATGTTGGGTATGTTTCTATTCGTATTGTTGTTGGTATTTCTATTGTTGTTTGAGTTAGTGATGTTAGGTTGTATGTTAACTCTGTTGTCTGTGCTAGAGCTATGTAAGATGTTATTGCTATTGTTGTTACTGATGAAAGAATTTAAGCTGCTTTCTGCGATATTTGTATTGCTTATTTCGTTGTTTGTGGTGATGTTGTTTGTATTGCAACAGTTTAAGTTGTTTGAGTTGATGTTGTTTGTGTTTAAGTTTCTGTTGTTTGAGCTGTTATTGTAGAATTGTAAGCTTCTAGTATTAATGTTTGGTGAGTTGATGCTATTTGTAGTGTTTGTGTTGATGCTATTTGTAGTGTTTGTGTTTAAATTGAGTTGTGTGTTGTTTGCACTGGCGATGAACGAATCGTTTGTGTTGTTGTTTGAAATATAGGTGTACGTATTGTTATTGTTGTTTGTAATATCCAGGGTATTTGCATTGTGTTCTGTAAGAATCTGTTGTTGCGCGAGTTGTAAGGATCTGTTGCTGCGCGAATTGTTTGTGTTTTCGTATATCAAAGACATTTCTATTGCTTGACAGTTATGTTGTTTATTTTTGAATAATATTTTTAAAATTTGATTTTGCGATTGTTGTAATGATCTGCAATATATCGAGTTTCCCCACGCAGTTATTCCATGCCTAATATATGATTCTACTAATGAAAAATATGCCTGCTTAATTACATCAAAGGTTGAACAGTTGCTTAAGTGATACAAACTGTATGCAGATTTACGTAATTTTTTTGATAAGTGTTTAATGTGTGTTAACCATTTAAAATTTTCATCTACATACACTCCTAGATATTTGTAGGTTTTAACCTGTTCTATGATGGTAGTGCATGTGTCCACATTTCCATTGTTGTTCATTTTGTGTAGGCATTGATAGTTATGAAATTTGACATTACTGACAGCGTTAGCGAGGTGGGGTGGTTTTATATGCATTATTTTGGTTTTAGATGCATTGATTACACAGCACAACAAAATAAAAAAAATTTCATGTGCTCTTAAAACCACTATATAATTTTGATGTATCATGACTACCTTTGTACAAAAATGGTAAAATTTTTAAATTCTATGGATAGATTTTTTTTTAAAAATTTTTTTTTTTAAATTGCAATTTTTTTGAGACGTTTCTTCAAATAATTAATGATAACTCAAAAACTACTAGTCCGATATTATTAAAATAAATTCAGAAAAATTAAGATTTGCATAGCCTTTAATTCGTCTATATATCGCGTTTCAATCGGATCAATAGTATCGGAGTTATAATAAAAAACTTAAGAAAAAAATATATTTTTTACGTAAAAATGACAAAAATTTTCGTTTTAAAAAAATCATAAAAAATAGAAAACGGCAAAAAACTTCCAGATTCATTTTTTTATCGCATAGCGACATATAATAGCAACAAAATGAGATATCGACCATAAAAATCGATTGATTTTTTTTCGAATTTATTCACATTTTAGTGAATTCGCTCATTTTCACAAAATTTTAGTTTTTTGCTTGATATACGCATTATAGCGGGTTTTCAAATGTGTGAAAAACATAAATTTTCCAATTTCAAGGGGTGCATGTCGGATTAATGTTAGATTTGATGAGAAACTTCCACCCACAAAATTTTAGTAGACCAGCTAAATGATGTAATAAGAGAACTTGGATTGTCAAAAGCATCTTCGGAATTACTTGCATCCCGGATGAAGGAATCAAATCTCATAACGGAGGAAACTAAAGTTTCGTATTACCGTACCCGAGAAAAAGGCTTACTTCACTATTTTGCAGAAGAGGACGATTTTGTCTGCTGCACGGATATTCCTGGTTTGATGACTGCCATGGGCTTACATAGATATGATTCAAGCGAATGGCGTTTATTTATTGACTCATCAAAACGCAGCTTGAAGTGTGTCCTTTTGCACAATGGAAATAAATTTCACTCCTTGCCAATCGCACATTCAACCAAGGTAAAAGAAGAATACTCTGTAATTGCATTGGTCATGAAGAAGATAAAGTATAATGAACATAACTGGGTAATTTGTGTTGATATTAAGATGGTAAATTTCCTATTAGGTCAACAAAGTGGCTATACCAAATACCCTTGTTTTTTATGTTTATGGGACAGCAGAGCTAAGTCAGAACACTGGAAGAGAAAACAATGGCCTTATAGGGAAACACTGGACCCAGGTATGAGGAATGTTATAAATGTACCTCTGGTGCCCCGAGATCGCATCATATTACCCCCTCTTCACATTAAACTTGGTCTGATGAAACAATTTGTTAAAGCACTTAACAAAGATGGTGAATGTTTCCAGTATATTTCAAGGAAGTTTAAAAGTTTGAGTATGGAAAAGCTGAGAGCAGGAATATTTGACGGCCCACAAATTCGCAAATTGGTCAAAGATACCGATTTTCTCAGTTCAATGTCAGAAATTGAGAAAAATGCATGGGATTCGTTTGTATGGGTTATTCAACATTTCTTAGGAAATAACAAGGATGATGATTATGTTGCGCACGTTGAAGAGATGTTAACTCACTTCCAGAATCTTGGATGCAACATGAGCATCAAGTTACATTACCTTCACAGTCACTTAGATCGTTTTCCTGAAAATCTAGGAGACTTAAGTGAGGAACAGGGCGAACGATTTCACCAAGATATTCGGACAATGGAGGAAAGATACCAGGGTCGCTGGGATGCACACATGATGGCAGATTTTTGCTGGAGTATTCAGAGCAACACTTCGTTATTCAATAATAGAAAATGTCATAAAAGAAAATTCCAAAGTTTGTAGTTTATAATATTTATTTATTTATTTCCTTATTTTATATGTTGTAATAAATTTAAATAATAAAATATAAAATAAAAGAAAATACATGAATAAAACAATGAAATGCATTTTCGATCTATTCCATCGATTTGACTTAGTTACATTTTTTTGTCAATTGCCTTCGGCAAGTAACTTGAAAACTGTTTAACCGATTTAAAAGATATGTAGCTTATTGTAAATCTCATTGTGTTTGCCCTAAGGACCAGGATCCACTTTTTTGCAAAAGGGGAAATAAATAGCGTTAATTTTGCAAAAACTGAAAATTTGTCAATTATTTTCGATTTAAACGCTTTTTTTCAGATTTGGGGCCTATGCGCTACGTGTTAACGTTGTCGAATTCGGCTAAAATTTTGTGGGTGGAAGTTTCTCATCAAATCTAACATTAATCCGACATGCACCCCTTGAAATTGGAAAATTTATGTTTTTCACACATTTGAAAACCCGCTATAATGCGTATTCACTAAAATGTGAATAAATTCGAAAAAAATCAATCGATTTTTATGGTCGATATCTCATTTTGTTGCTATTATATGTCGCTATGCGATAAAAAAATGAATCTGGAAGTTTTTTGCCGTTTTCGATTTTTTATGATTTTTTTAAAACGAAAATTTAGGCCATTTTTACGTAAAAATATATTTTTTTCTTAAGTTTTTTATTATAACTCCGATACTATTGATCCGATTGAAACGCGATATATAGACGAATTAAAGGCTATGCAAATCTTAATTTTTCTGAATTTATTTTAATAATATCGGACTAGTAGTTTTTGAGTTATCATTAATTATTTGAAGAAACGTCTCAAAAAAATTGCAATTTTAAAAAAAAAATTTTTAAAAAAAAATCTATCCATAGAATTTAAAAATTTTACCATTTTTGTACTAAGGTAGCCATGATACATCAAATGTATATAGTAGTTACTCGAGCATATTTTTGCTGTTGCCCTGTGTTATTAGTCCATTATCATGACACCACTTTGCGACTTTATTCAGTTGATTTTGCATTACTTCGTTTGCACTTTGTATGTTTTTATGCGATACTATAATGGCTGTATCGTCAGCGTATGCATAGGTAGAACAATCTTTAAGAATGTTTAACATATCATTTGCGTAGATGAGATACAGAATTGGCCCAAGTTTAGATCCTTGTGGAACACCATTACTTGAGTAAGTTTCGTCGCTAAGAGTTTGACATATTTTAACACGATATGTTCTAAGTTCTAAGTAGGTTTTAAACCATTCCAGAGAATTACCTCTGATACCATTTCGTTCCAACATATTTAATAAATTAGCGTGCGAAAGCGTATCAAAAGCCTTACTGAAGTCAATAAATAAAGCAAGGCAGTGTAAGTTATTTCCTAGGCATGTATTTATGTGATTAGAAAAATCACCGAGTAGTTTATTAATATTTTTTCCTTTTTGGAAACCATATTGATTACGGTTAATAACTTTGTATTTTATGAGAAAATCGTTTAGTCTTCGTACGATTACTTCTTCCAAAACTTTTTCAATTACTGGTAATATTGCTATAGGTCTATAGTTGTTGTAGTCGTTTTTGGCTCCACTTTTATATATCGGACGTATTAAAGAAGATTTAAGTAGGCTTGGTATAGTAGCCGTGCTTATACTGGAATTAATGAAAGTTGCAATTATTGGTGTCAGGAGTAGAGCATTATATTTAATATCTTTTGGCCGGATTCCATCAATTCCTGCGCCTTTGTTGGTTTTTAAATTCATTAAAATGCCATAAACTTCCTCTTCATTTGTGGGCGATAGGAACATTGAGTTTATCACTGTTGTAGGCTGATATTGATATGTTTTAATGTTGCAAATGTGTAGAATTTTATCAACATTTTCTTTAAAATTATTTGCAAATGTGTTTGCTATATTCATTATACTATTATTCTTAAAGTTATTTTTAATTGAGAAATCAATATTAGATATTCTTTTACCTGTTATTTCATTTATTAGTTGCCATGTAGCTCTTATGTTATTTCTATTTTGTATAAATTTTACTTTAAAGTAATTATTCTTTGCATAATTAATTTTTTTATTTACTTGATTACGAAATTTTTTCTACTACTATTACTACTACTACTACTACTACTACTAATATAACATTAATGTTTTATTTTCAGATTATGCTGAAGATTTTTTTGTAATAGCAATAAAAAAATTAATAAACAAAATTAAACTATAATTTTTGTTAATTTACACCCACTCGATTTAATAACGAAAAAATAGTCTTATTGTAGAAAATTATTTTTTACAAAAATCGTCTGTAGATTTGACTTTAAGGTTTGTTAGTTGTATAATAACCTACATACATCTCTTCAATTCTACATCCCGTGTTACAGTCTTTAGGTAAATTGTAGGTTCAGTATAATGGTACAACTTAACCCAATTCATATACTTTAGAGAAAAGCCCAGCATATAGGGAAGAATTTATGACCAAATTTATTAAAATCTTTGCAAAACTCCTTTTTGGATTAAAAATCAACTGGAGAAATCTGAAGATATTTTTGAATAATAACTATTAATTAAAAATATTTTTAGTAGTAACCAAACTTCTTAACTTCATGTTCTCTTTTGCTTAATATTATAATTTTTTACCCTTTAATCAGATAAATACAAACACTAGCAAAACAAAAGTCTTTACTAATACACCCCCATGAAGAATTTTACTTAATAACACTTAAGATAAATCGGAAGTAAAATAAAAATAATAATCTTGCCCTTAAGTCGTGTTTTTTTTCTAATTGCAAAAAAAAAAAATAATACAACAAAAATAAAACAAAATTCCAAGACAAATTTTACTATAAAAGTCCAATTCTTAGACAACAAAATACATCAGTTTCAAATTTACGGTCTTAACAAACACTTGTTGTTTTCACCAAAAATCTTTCAACAAAATCCAACAGACAATTATCAAAAATATCAAGTAAGTTTTTTTTGTGCACAATTATATAATTTAGAAAACAATAAAAAAATAAATATTAATTGTGCAAACAAAAATCAAGTCAAATAAACACGTTTAAGTGTAATTAGGAAGTTCGGGGTTTATTAGCAGTTGTAAGAAACGCCTACACTTCTTTTGATGTTTCAATATTTATACAAAAAAAAAAAAATAATTATTGACTTTTTAATTCTATTCAGTAACCGTTTTTTAATATTAAAAAAAAAGTTATTTAAGTTTATTAACTCATTTCAATTAGAGCTGCTGTTAATAAGCAGAAACCAAAAGGAATGGATTCTTTTTTTACTTTAATTAGGAAGTAAATAAGTTGAGTTGTTATGTAGGTACGAGTAATTGTCAAATTTCAAAACAAGTTGCAAAGTCTTTTAATTACATTCAGTATGTAATGGCTTACACATCTTTGCTGGATGATGTGCATCCATGAGAACCGATTCTCGCTGTCTTGATTTTTTGACATATTTATATTTATTAGCGGATTAGTGAAACCCTTTCAGAATTGTTCCAATGCAATAAAGTGTTACCAAATATTTGACTATGTAGTATGTTACGTGTCCCAAGTAGTTGACATATTTATTTTTAGAGTACTCATTGCTCAAACGTAGTCACTCGAATGGGTACATTTTTAAGAAATAAATCGAATAGACTATTTAGCGGCTACTATAAAACTCTGTTTAAAAATACAAGTTGCGGAGATATTGAGTACCCAATTTAAAAGTAATAAGATGTTTTAAATCACTGAAGTAGTAGAATATATATTGCCGCAATAACTGCTTAACACTTAGCGCCATTTTAGCGAACCACTTGCAAATATTCATCAATATCATCTTACATTTATAACTGCGAAAGGCCGAAGACTAGTGGATACTGGATGACATTTGTAATGTTTTCACGTCTTGTTGACATATACTCATAGGTGTGGACAGATTGTTCAACCACTTCACTGCAGTTTGCCCGCCCAACGTTGTTCAATCGACTGCATATTGTGCAAAATAAAACAACCCATGTAGGGGGAGTATCCAAGCAGAACGCTTTCTTAATGGGTCCCTTTCGCCCTCAATGATTATAGGCAACCGATTTGTATATTATTGCAACCTTACATGCTACTACTAGCCTTTACTATTGACGTTAGTGATTACAAATAGCCATCTTTTTCATCAAGAAGTCTCTAATAAAAACTAGCATTTGTCCAAGGCACAGGTCCCCCATGGCAACCACATCTAACAATCTTCTACCAATGGTCATAAGTCTTAAGCTATTCAGTGCTGGACATTCACACACAGTATGCCCTACCGTCACCGTGCAGTTTACAAGTATCATTTTCTTCGATTTTCATCTTGGCTAGATGATAGTGAAAGTTTCCATGACCTGGCACTAACTCAGTTATCCAGCTTAAGCTACTTATATTAATTATATCTGAGCACCCTACTGGCATTCCTGCCAAGGGGCTCTTTGAGCAACATTCGAGCCTGCGTACTTGTAGTGGTCTCCCACCACTTTTTCAAGTTTAAAGTGTTGACCCATTGTAGGAGCTTCGCAAGCATTATGCGATTTTCCAGTGCTACTCTGGGTTCTGATCCACAAAAATTCCCAGCAGATACCCCTTTCATTCATTTCAGGCTATGTCTATGTGTTCTTTAACCCATATAAATGTTACCTCATTTACCGAGACACATCTGTTAAGTTTTAAAACACATTCCAGCACTAGTGTGGAGTCACCGTTCACTTGTCTCATGCGTTTTATAACCGCCTGGTTGTGAAGTGTAATCAGAACCTTTCTTTCATGAACCCGATTTTCCAGCAAGTTATACAATTCATGCAGAAGTCTAAGCAATTCTGCCTTATAAAAGGAGACGTAATCCCCCACACGCAGACTAAGGGACAGGCTCAGCTGAGTATATACCTTGTTCTGCTCTATCGTCCATAAGAGAACCAGCCGTAATGAGTGTCCGAAGCAGTCTTTCGACTATTTTCTTTTATTCATGCTTTCAATCGAGCATATGAGCTTACGTAACCTCCTTACTAATTAGATCTAAAATACTTATAAGCCCGATGTTCAGCGTAAAGCTATGTCAAATGGTATCGCTCTTTATACGTAAATCTGACATTGTAGCCATCAACGTAATGACCATTTGTAAAAGGCTAGACCGATTGATCCAGCATTTGACCTGAGCATAGCAGAGGATTATCTGAGCTTAAGTTTTGAGAGCTGGGTATCAAACACTTCCAAGGGGTGGCGCTATATGGTCTCCAAGTTGGGTACCTCGTTCCTGCAAATTCTTTTACAGCTTACCATTTTTTCAATTTTCTTCTTCATCTCTCTACTATGTTCATGTCAAATTTTGGATCAATCACCCTTGCCCTTTACAAATGGTTGAGTTATTTCCATAATATTTTGATCCTGCCCCCTTGTGCATTTTCTAAATTGCTTGTATTGGTGCAGTGCGCATTGCACCACATATACATACATATACTCTTACAACTTACACTTGATTCTAAACTAAGCGGCTTTAAGCCACCAAACCACAGATGCATTAATTATTATGGGTTATACCATCATTATGTAAATCCAGTATACAGCCTTTGGCTAGATTCCTCAAACTCGTTTACCTTAATGCACCAGAATGGTTTTGCCTTCACTGAAGTAGGTCTTGGTGAGAATGCAACCAGAAAAATCTAAAACCGAAAAAATCTTTTAAAATATGTGGATTGAAACAAGTTTAGAAAAAAGGTGTAAAATCCTTACAAAAGCATTACTGTGACAATAAGGCCAATTTTTAAAAGTACTGATGTAAAAATGAGAACCAAGCTTTTGCTTGGGCCAATACCTATCACTGTTATTGTATTGTACCAAGTAAGAACATGATTCTATGTTTGATCCCAGTACTTTCAACCTAGAATTTTTTAATTTTTTTTTATTAGACCAGCACTCAGGGGATGACCCCTACTCATGCAATGCATTATCCCACAACTAGGAAATTTGCTTATGGGAATGAGGTTAGATGCAGTAGTGTTTTTGGACATTTGACTTGAACTTTCTCATATTGAAAGACATCCGATGAGAGTTTATTCCACATACGAACCGTTCGGGCGAAAAACGATTTCTGCCTATAATTCGTAGTGCGATTCACTGGCAAATTAACCTCAAATGGCTGGGCCCTTGATGAGAAGCGTGTTGAATAGAAACTTGACCTTATTTTCATATTTCTGTTTTCGTGCGGATGTATTTATTCAAACCAAGGAAAGTTTTAGATTTTTTTATGTTAATCAAAAAAAAAAAAAAAAAATGAATAAAGTGTAGAAAAGCTGTGATATACATTTTATTAAAATTCCTCGCATTTATTAAATGTGGATAAAATTTGTAAAAGATTTTTAAAATGTTTCCATTAATGTAAATTAAATAAAATAATTTATATAAAATAATTACTAAAAATCCCCTTTAAACAAGAGACAACATTTCTGACATCAGGAAATGTGGTAAAAGAAAAAATACAAATGAAATGTCATTCAAAAAAATAAAATATGGCTTTAAAAGAACAAGACGGTTTACAGCTTGGCTTTGTTCTCAAAAATTATAGAATAACAAAAAGTACAAAAGACTAACTAGTTTAGCTTGTTGTTGGTTTTGTTTTTAGTTGCATCATTTAATAATCAATGAAACGGATCTTAATTGTCGCCAATTAACAAGACACTCTCCAAGAATTCCACAGCAGCTTGCGCAGTCATATTTTATTTAAAACTTTATTTTGTTTTTTATTTGTTATATTTTTAGCTTTTGCCACGCGACTAAATAATATAAACTGTTTTTTTTAAGTGACATGAGCTATAAACAAACATTAAGATTAATTTATACGAAATAGTATTTAATAAAAGCATTTAAACGTGAGAAAATTTTAAAACCGGTTTAAAAAAAATCGACGTAGTAGTAGGAAATGTAGCACAATGAATATTTGTCAGATCGTAGCAGTAAAAAGCAAACCTTACAAATTTCTTTAAATAGATTTTAAGCTTTATTAACATTATAAATCTGGACAGTTAGTGGTGAGGAGTTATGTCAGTACCTAGCCCTCATGTTAGCCCTTACCTGACGGTGGTTTTATCACTGGGTGAAAATGAGGTTTAGACCAGCACCCCCATTGTGTAGTACAACACACAATCATGTACCCCACCGCCACAGATGTGATCAAGATTAACGTCGGCTCCTAGCCATTGACTCTTATCCGATGGTTGTCTTACAACTGAGTGAAATAAAAGCGTAGACTAGCGCTGCCATTGTGTAGTACAGCATACCCTACTATAACTTACCGTATGTAAAAGAAGACATCAATAGTGCACTAGATGTAACGCACACAGTGAGTAGCAATTTTTATAACAATGGCAAACCATGGACCTATGTCCTGACCTCTTGCTTAGGGGTTGAAGACTATCCAACTCCTTCTGTTGAGAGTGCAACAGCACACTTTGCTCCACAATGCACCATCCCTGCAAACATCCATCTTAAACCACAACCAGAACATGTACTCCTGAAGGGGATCTCACCTATAAACGGTCACAGAGATGAGAGGATCTCTGTGGGCTACCAATTTCCGTAGTAATAGTTCTTTGGCACTGGTCAGATCTAGAAGAGGACCCTTATTAATACAAACCTTTTTATCCAGATTTAGGTTCCTGGAACCCTAACGTCTGGCGCCCCTATTCTCCCCAAGAGCACATAGCCAAAGCCTTTGGAATATGCAGCAATGACATTATTGTACCCCTGGGGGGATATCAATCTACACAGAAAGAATACAGTTTCGTTGATCTGTAGCATTTGGCTTTGATTGGCGATGGACCCTGTATTCGCTAAAGTACGGACTGATGATGGCGTCGGTCAAAAATACCCAACAAAACCTTCTAGTTGATGCAGTGATGGAAGTTGTGTTGATTAGCCTCATTCCCATATCAGGCAATTTTGCTTTTTAATCCAGTTATTTAAGAAAGCTCTTCTTCGCTAACGAATATTTTATTTTCCAACCTTTTCATTAACGCACGCAATACATTTTGACAGATTGTAATACAGATTTACTTCACAGAAGGCTTGTCGCCTTCAGCTTAAGGTGGTCTTACCACTGGATCGAAGGGGTATGCGAAATCATTTAAACATCCGCCTCACCTCATTGGTCTGGATCTCCCATATTGCAATTAGAATTTAAACTACAACCTTCATGTTACGCCCTGCAGAGCCTCAAAAATAACTATTCGCAGATACTAGACTTTTGATTAGTCCTTAAATGTTCTTATCTCTTAGTAAGTAGCAAGCCTAGGGAGTATTAGTGTAAAGGTGTTAGAAGTCAGCGAAACAATATGTTACAGGAGGAACACATTTTGACAATTAAATTTTTTTCTCAACTATTTTGAAATTTTAAAAAATGTCAATAACAGCAGATTAAACAGACTCTCTAAATACGTCATTTTCTAATTACAAAACGTGAAACATACACATTATACACATTTTTCAAACTTTTTTTTAAGGTTTTTAATAAATACTCGAACACAAACTAGCTTACTGAACACACGCCTACTCATAAAAACCTCTCGTATCATAAGGACTGATTTTGTTTTGTTTGCACTAGTGGTTTTTTGTTTTTTTTTATCTCTTAAAAAAGGAAGCTTTTAAAAAAGTAATGTTGTTAAAAAAATTTTTTTGTACACTCGAACTGTATTCGTACTTCACCCAAAGCATAAAACTGCTTGAGCTCGCCCAAGTTCATTTTTATTATGTTCAACATTTAATCATTCTTTTTCAAACTCTTATGGAAAACTGCAAGCTCATCGCATTTAGCTCGCTGGTCTTCACTGTTTATTATTGTGCACTCATGGCTAATCGTATGCAATGAACAGACATGAATTCAATGAAAATTTATAATGAGCTTTTCATGAGCTTCGTATTTCGTGATCATGCATTACTATTAGTTTTAAAAATTTCCTTTCCTAATAAACCTTGCATTCAAATTTAGCAAATTTTTGCTAAAAAATAATTATAAAAAAAAATTTTACCACTAAGGCAGTATATAATTTTGTAGTTTATAAGTTTTTTAATAATATATTAGTAGAATTCGAGAACAAGTCACGAATTTTCGAATGATTTTACCCGTACTAACGAATTTTTTGTTTAAGGGGTTACGATAAAAATACTTATTAATACTAAGATTTTGCACAAAAATCTAATTTAAATTTTACAACCTTGTAGTTTTAATTGATTTATAATTTCTTGACCCATTAAGCGCTTCAGGTGGTGATCATAAATTTCTTTAAGCAACATGTTAATACGTCTTTATCTAATAAAATAATTTATATATGTGTAAGTAAACTCACATAAAACTTTTTGAACATGACAAGTATTTAAAATGTCGTTTAAATAAATTAAATCTAAATCATTCACTGAAAACGTTTTAATTCGAATGAGTCAATAAATATTTTATAGATTTTTAATAAATAAAACAACTTATTACAAATGTTATTATATAGGGTGTTTTTTTAGATGCATAAGAACTTAAAATGATAATACAAGACAGAAATATTGTTGAAATAAATTTTTTTTATTATAATCTGTTAAATAAACTCATTGCATATGTCTGCCGCGGCTACGAGTTACATGGTCCATTCGATCAGTCCAATTTTTGTCTATTTTTCCTATAAATCTGATCATATGGCGTCAATAGTGGCTTGAATATGTTATTTCGATACTTCAAGAGTTGCTGGTTTGTGTGCATAAACCAATGACTTAACATAGCCTCATAAAAAGTAATCCATAGTAGCTAAATAGCACGAACGTGAGGGCCAGTGAAAATTACTACTTCTTTTAATAAAGTTTTCAACAAATTGATTTTGCAATAAATCGATTGTTAAGGGCGTTGTATGGCAAGTTGCGTCGTCTTGTTGGAACTAAATGTCCTTGATGTTTAGCTAATTAATATTTAAGAAGAGAAGAAAATCTGTCAACATTATTTGATGGCGCTCGGCATTCACTGTAACAGCAGCTCCTTGCTTAATTCAAAAAAAAGAACCTATAATGCCGCCAACGTGTAAACCACACCAAACATACCTCAATTTTGCTTATTGAGGTAACCATTTAACCATAAATTAGCTTTATCACTGAACAAAAAGTGCTCTATGAACTTCGCAAACAGAGTTATTTATTTTAATTGAAGTAAATTTTCGCAATTTGAAGGCGTTGTTCCGACGTTAAAATAATCAAAAACTTGACGAACTTTACTGAACAGAAATGTCAACACAGTTTGACATTATCAGCTGTCAAACTATTGCTATCGATATCGATAGTTCTCATGCAGCTAAAAAAACACTCGATACTTGCTGTGCCCACACACGTTGTGTGCTTCCTGGCAATATTTTCTTGGATTTTGCTTTAAATATAATCCTCACCAAATTTTAAGACTCATATTTTGTAGTTTTTACTTTATATAAAGGTACCCTGGCTAAAAACCTAAAATTTATTAAAATTCTAAAAATTATTATGAAGCTGTGTAAAAGGTGTTTAAAATATTTTAATAGCAATGTAATTCCACAAAGTAAAATACAAATACATATTTTATTCAATTGGCTATTTGGCAGTAAGCAATTCATAGTTTGTCATCTGTTGTGTAACCGTGTTTATAATATCCCGCTTTCAATTCATATTTTGTCATTATTTTCTAACAGCGCCCTCTGTTGCGCCACCTTATTTAAAATATCAAGCTTTTAAAAATAAAACATCCCTTAAAGTATGCAGTGACTTTAAATCGATAAAAGAATCGGCGTACTTTCACTGCTTTTTCTCCACTTTCTCTTGGAAATAAGATATAAGTATAAGATAAAAATTATTCTATATTGGAGTGGAGATACTAAGGTACGTCCTTACGAATTTATCTTTAAATCCATCCAGAAGTTTTACGTGATGAGAACACAGATAAGCAGACAGGACATTATTATACATATGTATAGATAAAAAAAACTAAATATATGTAAAACATCATAACCCTCTAACTATACATATCATAAAATTGTTGCTTTCTATATGCATGAATGTATGTATGTATGTATGTGTGTATGTATGTATGTATGTATGTATGTATGTATGTATGTATGTATGTATGTATGTATGTATGTATGTATGTATGTATGTATGTATGTCTCTATGTGTTCGCATCACCTAAAAACTTCTGTATGCATTTTAATCTTTTCTACGAGAAAATAGTGAAAGTACGCAATTCTACCGATTTAAATGTACTGCAAACTTGACAGCACCTTTTATTTACAGAACACTACAAGAATTTAAGAGTTTTATATAAATTTTAGAGTTTTTGGTTCATCCCAGGGATGGGTACCTTTATATAAAGTAAATACATAAATCATAACTAAAGCACTATAAAAGTAAGAGTCCTAAAATATGGCAATATCTAACAAAATACTGTCCGGATGTCCACAACGTGACGGGATCAGCTAGGTGTACAACTATTAATTAACAAATATGTTAATTGTTAAAAAAAAAACTAAAACAAACATAATAAAATTGAAACAAAGCGACAATAATAAAATTATCACATGCGTAAAAATATATAAACTTGATTTGGTACTTTTTTGTGTAGACTTTCAGGCTCATTTGCTTTCTGACAAAAGGAGCTGCTGCTACTTTCAATGTTGACTCTCGAAAAAAAAAATACATTTAATAAATTTATTTGTTTACAACGACTCAGTGGGTATTTGTGGTTTCTTTTTTTTACTTTTGACAAAATCTCATACATAAAGCCTTGTAAAATTAAAAACAATTTTATTTTAAAACAAACATTACAACATTGCAAAACATAAAGTGTGTAAAAAGTTTAAACAACTGAAGAGACTTTGTATTGATTTAAAAATAAACTAGTGTTTAAATTTGACTTGATTTAGCCAAGCTCTAAAAATATAAAGTGTTTAATTTAATTTATTTATAAATTTAAAAAAAAAATTTATTACTTCAACAGCCTTAAATATGTTCTCCAAAACTGTAGTCTTTGCTGTAGCAATCATTGCCTTTAGCTGTTGTCTAATTGAAGACAGTCAGGCCTTACCTTCTATTGGACACTACACCAAACGTTTTGGTAAGATTTTTTATAACTTTCATATCAGTGATGTAAAATTTTATAAATTTTAAGATTTAATAATTTTAAAAGCTTAATGCTTAAAGCTTAATGTAACAATAATTCAAAGATGAGATTAACTGAAAAGGGTAAAAACACTTTTAAGAAAACATTAATAGTTAATTTTTTTAAGTTGATCGTTAAATATAAAGCTTAAAGCCTTACTGGTATATATCTATAAAATATTTCTAATTTAAAGCATTATGATCATTTTCATTAAAATCATATTGTTTTGCTTAGAAAACCTGTTTTAAATTAACACTATTTTTTTATGAATATGGTAACTACCTACGATATGTATTAATTTATGGAAGTTAATAAAAAAGTTTAATGCATTAAACACATAGACGACTACGGCTACGCCGCTACACGACTACAAATGACGTTGGCTACAATCGTCAGCTATTGAATTATATTGAAGACGATCGTTCCATAGCTCAAAACCAAGGCAAATTTATGTTTACACAAAAAACACACACATGTATTTTGTTGTTGGTTAAATGTACGGAATACGCTAAAAGCACTTATTGAAATATCACATCCAACAACTAAACACACTTCTTCCTTACCGTTTCTGGTAGTATTTTGTAATTTTTTTTAATCTTAAAGTATTTTTAATATTGTACATATACATATTTTACTTCAAAAACCTACTTTTTAAAAAAATACTTTTATCACATCAAAACAAATAACTATATTTGCCCATAACATTTTGATTGTAAATGAATTTGTATTTTTAATTTTGTGACATTTACTTTTGTTGAATAAAATAAAATTGTCGCAAACATACATAGAAATTAGCCTAACTTGCCTACAGCCACAACGGTGGTCGTATAGCCATGTGGCTATGATGTCGTCAATATATTCGTCTGCATGTATTTTAGATTTGACAGGTTGTAGTCGGTAGCCTGCTGTTATCTATGTGTTTAATGGTAATAATGTTTCTTATCAAAAGATTTATTTTAATTGCTTAAAATTAGAAATCGATTAAGGTTTTGTATTTGATTTTGTTATAAAGCCTAAAAAGGCTTTAAGCATGTTAAGCTTTTGAGCTTCATTTTTATTAATAGGTCATTTCATGTCAAAACACCAAAAACAAATTGTTTTCAAATTTAACATTTCAGGTGTCATTGAAACTTCTTTTTTTATATTCCTTGACTCTCTGAATCCAAATTTAATTTTTATAAAAATTGTATCTCTTATGAAAAATAGTTAAATTTATAAAAATAAAAAAATATCGCATTTTAGCATACGAGCACGAGGCTGAAATATTTTCTAATCCCAGCTCTATAATCCCTAGGGAGTTGAGTAAAAGCTTATTTTAAAGATAATTTATTTAATAAGTTATAATTTGATACCATTAAAAAATTCATTTAATTTTTTTCTGTTCTAATGAAAATTTCAAAAGTTGGTATTTTTAGGGTTCCGTAACCAAAGGGTAAAAACGTAACCGTATTGTTTTCGCTACAATGTCTGTCCGTCTGTCTGCCCGTCTGTCAGCGCCTTTTATCTCTGGAACCGTAATAGCTAGACTCTTGAAATTTTCACAGAAGATGTACAACGGTTGCCGCTATAGCAACAAATGCTAAAACTTATAGGGTGTTCCGATAGAGACGTGTTATTCACGTATATGTATTTATTTCTTGAACTGCAGGAGGCATGCACATAATATTTACAAACAGTAAATAAAACTTAGCTCGCTATATAAACAAACACATCTATCAATTATTGGGTGTTCCGATAGAGACGTGACTTGCATGTATATGGCGTAAGTTTTGAAACATATTAGGTAGACTTTTGAAATTTTCAAAGAAGATGTATAACTGTAGCCGCTATCGCAAAAAATACTAAAATGTATAGGGTGCTCCGAAAGTGACGTGTTATTTAAGTTTATGTCTTTATTTCTTGAGCTGTAGGAAGCAAAGACTTAATATTTGCTGACAGTAATTAAAACTATGTTTGCTTTATAAATAAGTATACAAAACTAAACCTTATAGTTAAAGGGTGTTCCGATAGTGACGTGATTTGCATGGATATGGATTAAGTTTTAAACGATAATAGGTAGAATCTGAAATTTTCACAGATGGTGTATTACTATGACCCCCACAAAAATAGTAAAAATTAAAAGGTTTTCCAACAGTGACGTGATTTGCATGTATAACGCCTTATTTTTGAACCGTAATAGGTAGACTTTTGAAATTTGTACAGAGGATGTGTTGCCACGGCCACTAAGACAATTACTAAAAATTAAAGGGTGTTCCGAAAGTGATATGTTTTTGACGTATATTGAATTGTTTTTTTTTTAATCGTAATAGGTAGACTCTTGCTTTATTCACAGAAAGGGAATTACCATGGCCGCTATAAAAAATATTAAATTAAAGGGTTTTCTGACAGTGACGTGATTTGCATGTATTACGCCTTATTTTTTGAACCGTAATAGGTATACTCTTGAAATGTTTACAGTAGAAGTGTTACTTCGGTCGCTAGAACATTTACCAAAAATTAAAAGCTGTTCCATTAGTGACATGTTTTTCACGTATATAACCTTATTTTTTGAAACGTAATTGGTAGGCTCCTGATGTTTTTATAAAAAGTGTATTCCACAGCCGCTATAACAACAATTACTAAAATTTAAAGAATAGTGATGCAATTTTCGTGAATACGAGCTTAATTTTACAATTAAAGAGTGCCCCATAAGAAAAACCTGAATTATTATAGTTGCAGTGAACATAATACGGAACCCTACGAGTGTGAGTCTAATTCGCACTTGACCGATTTATTTCAGTTTGTTATAAATCAATATAAAGTTCTGTTAACTTATGTATCTTCTGATCAATTCTGAAATTCTGAAATTAACAAAAAACATAAAAACCACTATAATAAAAAATTAAAAAAAAAAAATTTTCAAAAATTATAAATGGTATCAAATTAAATCTTATTAAATCCTTTTTAAACTGAACTTTTATTCCATTCCCTACTGTTTATAGAACAGGAATTATATTCTATTTTTATAAATTTATAGCTAAAAAACTTAATTATTTTTGGATTCAGGGAGTCAAATAAAAAAGTTTTAACGAAATCTGAAGTAGTCAATTTGAGTGCCATTTTGTTTTGGCATGGAATGACCCTTATTATCAATGCATTGAGATATGGTTTATTATTATTTGTAATGCGATTACATTTTATATTTTATTTCTATATATGTAAGTTCCTTTTTTAGAACTTAAATTAATAAATATTTTTCATTTAGACACTATGTCTGGCATTGATTTCATACAAATCTGTTTGAATAATTGCGCTCAATGTAAGAAAATGTTTGGCGATTATTTCCAAGGACAAACCTGTGCTGAATCCTGTCTAAAATTCAAGGGCAAAGCTATACCCGATTGTGAAGATATTGGCTCCATTGCACCGTTTTTAAATGCTTTGGAATAAGGAACAAAACAAGGTTGATTTGTTGATATAAAAAAATGATTATGTGATAACACCCTTCTCTCTACCGATAATTTAAAAATGATAACTATACTAAAAAAGTAATCTGCATATACAAAATCACTTCTTCAAAAAGTAAAAATATTTTAGGTCGATGTTATTTTTAAAATGTATACGAAAAAAACAACGAAAATCTTTGGTCAATGTTTGCTCCAAAGTTGTCAAGTTTTTTTATGTTTTTTTTTTTCTTAATTTTAGTTTTGTAAAACTGTGATTTTGTTTGCATTTATTACTTTTTATTTTCCTCACTGTAATTTGTAAGTTTAAATTAGCATACTCGCAGGCTTTAGTTTTAATTTTTAATTATACTTGTATATTATACATATATCGTCAGCTAAAATGCAAAAAGGCGTAACTAAGAAAAATATAATTTTATAAGAGAAACAAAAAACTTTGAAAAAATTAAACTTATACTTTTTGGTTAATAAAAGCTTTATTTTTGATCGCAGACATGTAATATTTTGTCAGGCCATGTAGTTTAATGGCATGCATAATACTCAATCAAAACACGATTTTAAATTTTTTGTTAGTTACGCCTTATTTGCAGTTTAGCTAACGATATGGTATGTGATATGTACATGAATAACTGACCGAATTATATTTTAAAAATTATATTTTTTTTAAAGAAACTGCTTTCCAAAATTGGTCGTTGTTTGTTGCTGTCTTTATTTATTCGTTTAGTTTAAAGTATCTCTAAGTGTGCCAAATAAAAGTTCCTACTATTTATAAAATTATTTATTTAGTGTGTGAAAAAAACGCACATTCCTTACTGAAATAAAATACTTTTTCTTAAAGCTTAAACATGTTGTTTTTTTTAATTTTAGAATTATTTATAGCCCCACTTTTTCTAAGAAACCATACTGTAGGATATAAATTTCACGTGATATACATATCTTAGTCGTGCCCAGGAAAATCTATGCCGACATCTATGCCCTTGACAATATTTCCCTTGCCAACCAAACTGGCAGCCAGTGACGACGGTCTGCAGACTCAGAGACAAAACATTGTTATGATATGGTCACGAGAACCATCCTATGTTCTCTGTAGTAGTATACCGTTGCGCTAAACAACTTATAGTTGTTTTAATCATTACTATGGTCACAATAAACAAGTTGTTGTTATTATTTGATAATTAAAAGGTTACTACACCAAAAAATCCAAGATGGTTAGTTTGAACTATACGATTTTTAAACCGCACCCAAAGTTTTATTACTATTTTAAAATAACATATATATTTATAACTATAATATATTATAGGTAAACAAATTATGATAAGTACTCTTATAATTACATATCTAACTCTATTTAAATAATTTATTTCACAGTTAGACAATAATATGGTTCTAATATAACAATATTATTATGATGATAATAATATGGCTTGACTACATACATAATATGTTGCTCTTAGATTATGGTTACCTCAACTATGTTTTTTCTTTGCGTGTAACGAAAGGCATGATAATACTTTTTCTCTTACTTGCGGAATACATCTAATAAACCTAATCCATTACTTCTGACCTTACCTATCTTAAACATATGCTGAAAACTCGAAAAAAATTTTGTTTCATCATTCTTTTTCACACGCAAAGAAAAAACATGGTTGAGGTAAACATAATTTAAGTGCAACATGTTATGGTTGAGTTATATGGTTATATTCAAACCATATTATTTTAAACCATAAAAATAATATTGTTGTCATTGGAACATATTATTGTCTTGCATAAAAATTTTTTTTTATTAAATTGTTTTATTTTCAATCTATTTTACAATCAAAATAATAAGCAAATTTTATGACATTTAAATAACATACATTGAGCTTTCCTTAAAACTCAAAAAAAAAATCAAATTTTACTTTTATAATTTAAATAGGATTTGACAAATTAAAATTTTCTATTTTCGGAAGGGAAGGTCAAGAACATGAAGCCTTTTAAGTCTGTGGATTTCATTGCTATCATCTAACGGGCTTATTGCTAACACATTGGAATGATTACTTAGTCTATTAAGGTATCTCTCACTGAAGTTATTGATCTCTTCCTTTACCATTAAAATTCGAAGATCTCTGTGTATGTTTTTGTTGCGGATAAACCATGGCGCATTTGTTAAAAGTCTGAGAGTTTTTGACTGGTATCTCTGTAATATCTCAACGTTCGAATTACTTGCAGTTCCCCAAAGTTGGATGCCGTATGTCCATATAGGTTTTAGTATTGTTTTGTATAACAGAACCTTATTTTCCAAGCTTAAGCTTGATCTTGGGCCCAGTAACCAAAACATTTTTCTTGTTTTTAATTTGAGCTGCTAACGTTTCTTTTTGACATACTCTTTCCAAGTAAGTCTTCGATCAGGATGAAGGCCTAAATATTTTACAGTGTTGCATCTGGGTATAGCTGTGCCATTTAAATAAACAGGCGAGCAATCATTTTTTCTTAGCGTAAATGTAACATGAACGGACTTTGTGGTATTAACTTTAATATTTAAAAATAACATTGTAAAATATAAAATTACGAAAAAGGTTTCCTGATGATCTGGCCTGAGCAACCAGTGAAATACGTAAGGAACTAGCTCTTTTCCCCGAACAAATAAATTGCATATTTATAATAAAACGTTATGGGTAATTAGCATAATATTAAATAATTAACAACCATAATATTTCCATTTAGGCACATATATACATATTTTGATATTTTGTACTTACCTCTTTATATGTTTGATATTTTTAATTTAAAACTATTATTTATAATAAAAAACAAATTTATTTGTTGACAGCAAATGTGTATTTAATATCACATATTTCTGAACTGAAAAAAGGCCAAACACAAAATATATGTTTAAAACCAAACATTATTTGTTTAATTTTAGTATACTATGTTTAATAATAATATATTATGGTTATAAATATAATTTTATTTTTAAATATTAAAAACAATTTGGTGGTGGTTTAAATTTTAATATGGTTCAAATCAAGCATGATGCTTTTTCGGTGCGTATAACTATTATATGATTAACTGTTAATAAAAACTTGTTTATCGTGACCAAAGTATTGTTAAAAAAATAACTATTATTTGTTCACAGCAAACATGTATTGTTACAGAGAACATAGTGTGGTTGACGTGACCATAAAATATCCATGTTTTTTCTTTGCTTGTATGTAAGTAAATTCATAAAAAATTGCAATGGAGCACGAAAGTAAACAAATTATCTGTGTATATACACATAGTAAAATGGTAATTCATTTTCGTCTGTCTGTCCGTCTTCTTTTCGTTTGTGTTTACATCACGTAAAAACTACTGGATGGATTTAAAAAAAATGTAAGGAGGTACCTTAGCATTCTTATTCCAATATAGGATATTTTTTTCCTGCAAAAATAACTCATTTACAAGAGTAAGTGGAGAAAATGCAGTGATACTTTCAATATCCGCTTTAAAGGTACTGAAATTTTCAGTTTAAAACTGGAATATTTTAAACACGGTTTCGCCAGTTGAATAAAATTTGTATTTTATTTGCATTTTTACTTTGTGGAATTACATTGTTCTTAAAATATTTGAAACACCTCTTTTACAATAATTTTAAGAATTTTAGAATTTTTTATAAATTTTAAAGTTTCATCCATAAATACATAAACCATAACTCAAGCACTATCAACGTAAGAGTTTTAAAAAGCGAAATCGAGCAAAATATTGTCAGGACGCCTACGACGCACAGAGGGGTATTTTGCCAATCTAGCCGGACATTAGGCCAAAAATTAATTTTGAGAAATGTAAAAATTTAAGCAGCTCGACAGACAACAAAATGCTGCATCGTATAGTGAATTTTCAAGGCGTTTGCTTGAGATTTGTTGTTTTGAGACACTGTTAAAATCAGGAAAGTTGAGTAAATCGCATACGTTTTTATTGACTTTAATTTTGAGGGGTTTGCAATATATTTTTTGGTGGCTAAACGAATAAAGATTTTGTATTGATTTTTTTTTCTGTGTTTATTAGTAGCTACTTATGTTAATTTTTAAATTTATTTTTATTTTTAATGATAAATAATTTCGTTCAAAATTAAAAAAGGTTTTTTTTTGTAAAATTTTTTGTTAAAAAAGAAAAGTGAAAAGCTTTTTAAGAGTGATCTCCATCGCGATCCTAAAAATGTTATATATCACTACGACGATCTCTGCTTTTATACTGTAAAAAAACGTTGTGGCATTTTGCGCCATTTTTTTGCGATTTTTTGAAAATTTTACCTTTTTATGTTGTTTCTTATCTTACATAAGTAGGTAAATACGAGTAAGAAATCCTTGTATAATCATAAAATGTTTTGGTTTTTAATAATTGAAGGTAGATGTTTTTTATTTAAATCATTACATCTAACATTGTTATTACCTGAACAAAAAACAATTTAAATATCAAAAGAGATATAGACGTAGATGCCCTTTCTGAGTGGCATCCTATGACACCTACAAGATTTTAATACATGATGCAACTGTTATGAATGAGGCATGGTTGCCTATTAGGCTGCTATCAGAAGAAGCGGCTGAGGCACAAAACAAACATTTTCGGCTGAGGCACGAAACAAACATTTCCGGCTTTACAGTCAGAATTTTGCTAGAGAGTTTTAAAGGGTTCATTGTATAATAGATATTATTGATAGCCTTTTGCTAAGTTCTGACGCACTCTTTACTAGACCCACTTCAGAAAAAGGTCATTACCTTTTACGAAAGAAGCAATGTCTTTCATGCTTCCACCTGTACTTAACGCTGAAAAGGATTCAAATTCGGACGAGGTCTTTGAAGAATCAGACGAAGAAGAACCCTGGCACTCATTATCATCTTAGTGCAAAAGTGAAGTTGTTTTAAATAAATTAATTCTTATAATTTTAAATAAAATTTATCATTACAATCATAAATAAGTTATTACTATGAATAAATTAATTATTTTCCTATAAATAAAATACTATTAAGTAACAAATTAGAAAAATATTTTTTTAATAATATTCTTGGGAGGCGGGGATTGGTTAGGCATTGGAAAGCTTAAAAATGAAAATTTTTTAGGAAATTGGCAAAAAAAAAATTTCACAGGGACGTTTTGGGGTGGGATTGGAGGAAAACCACCCCCTGCCCATAAAAATAAATTTTTATGGTTTTAAGAAGTATGTAATCTATTTCTTTTAATAATTGCATTATTTTTTCGAATAATTTTTTATTTCACCATCCACAAAAGGGGCGAGGCTAAAAACGGCATTTAAGAATCTCTTGAGTCCAACTTTAAGTTTTTAAACATTCTTTGACCTTAACAGTTGTAATTGCTAAACAAAATGACGGGAACATAAAAAAAAATCATGCATTTTTCAGAGGTAGGATTAGTTCTTCCAAGGGGAACTTTTTTCTCCTTTCTCCGATTTTTCCTATTTTAAAGCTTTGACAGCCTATGACCATAACAGATTTTCCTGCAAAGTTTCATTACATTTTTAGAGAGAATATAATCTAAACAAAAGTAATGTCCGGCTAGATTGGCAAAATACCCCTATGTGCGATGTGGCGGGGACAACTAGTTTAATATAAAATGTTTAAAAAAAAAGTTTCTATATGAAAAAAGGGTCGCGTTGTATTATTATCGGCTTTCAAAAGAAAGACCATTTTATGGTTGAGTGATGCACACAGTTGCATTTTTCAGTACTTTTTGCCTAAATTATAGAAGCAGCAAAAAAGTGTAATTTTTCATTCGCAATTTTCTTAAAAGTAAGTATTAATTTATATATGAATGGTATTAAGTATATAAAATATGTTTGTTGAACACCTTTTTTAACAAATTTCATTTATTCAGAAAAATATTATTGTTTTGCAAAAGTATGACTAAAACAAATGTGCAACTGTGGCATAATAGCTTCTAGATTCATGTAAATCCCCTTTCACAATTGGACAGAAACAGGGCAGACAGACGAGATTTTTAGGCAAAGGGTTGAAATGTTAGAGTGTGTATTTCATGACTATTAGCTAAATTACACGATGATATTTTTCATGAAATCAGTTGCATGAAAACGGTTTTGTGATGGCAAGAGGTGTAGAAAGGCAAGGAAAAACAAAAGAGAGTTCAAAAGAGAATTAAAGAAATTTAATGAAACGATTTCATGGTGTAAGCCAACTATTGTACTGGACATTGTTTTGTTTCTCTTTTCTGCTTTTCTGTTTTTTCTTTGTTGCTTCACATTATTATATTATTATATATATCATTATATATATCTCAAGTCGGCGTCTACTTGCTTAAAATTTCACAACAAAGTACATTTACTACAGATTGTCAAACACACACATACATGTAAAGTATATAAATTCGAAAATAGAATGTGTAAAAATCTGTTTACGTCCAATTGTAAAAGGTTTAAGACAGAGCAAAAGACAATTCAAAAAATTTTTATCCTGTTTCAGTCTATTGTAAAAGGGGACTAAGTACATTGCAGCCACCACCTAAAAGTCTTTAATAACCCTACAAGAAATGGATGATTGAAACTATCACATGAACAATGAAAACTCATACATACACAAAAATAAAAAAATTAATGTGAGTATCAGAGTTGAATTTTTTGTAAAATACAACTCTGCCACTGTAATTTGAGTCGTAAATTGTAAAATATATCCGCGTGTTTTTAAAATATTAAAATAAATATGAAATATGAAAAGAAAATAAATGTAAAAAGTAGTTCGGTGCATAAAAAATTATTAAAAATATAGAATGTGTTAACATGGAGTCGCCAGCATTCTTCGGTAGGGCTGAAATTAAGCACAGCAAATTTCACTCAAGCAATAGTAACTAATTCAAATTTTTACTTTATTATTTTATTCTTCACAGACTACATACATATTTGCATAAGCTAAAATCAACGTCGGGGAATACTGCTGACATCCCCGCAATCTGCTCGGAAGACCTGCTGGAGCAGTACAATGAAGAAGGTAGATGAGAAAAAATTGCTTTCGGGAAGCTTATGTGAGTTGATAATCATCCTCGAGTTATATACATACTTTGGTCCACTTAAAATATTTTATAACTTATGTATATATTTCTTCATATTTCAGATGCTTTACATTAGCAGGGAGCGATTGAATTTCAAAAAAAGCCTACGATTGGCAGTAGAACGCAGTCATTATTGAGCGAATAAAAATATTTAAATATGTAAAATTATATATTAAATAAATATTTATAAACTAATTTTAAAATGTATTTTAATAAATATAAAAATATTGAATCTGTTTCTGCACAATTTTGCTTAGTCAGCTGTGAGGGGTTTATTTATCTAGTTTGAGTAGCCATCGTTGATTAATTTTTACAGCATAGTTGATTAGTAAAAAGCAGTAGAGTGAGCAGTACAGAGATATGCTCATTAGTCCAAAGGGTTAATAAGTTCGAGAGAGATGTAAAATCACACGTACACAAATGTTTGCCTCATTTTTATACCAAGCCCATAATAACGTGATGGTAGCTCTGTTCTACCCAATGAGAACGAATTTCTCATCAGTGACACTCAAATAATTGCTCAATTGATGGTCACTGTTGTTGTAGGG
Organism: Phasia obesa; assembly: GCA_949628195.1. Lineage (NCBI taxonomy): Eukaryota > Metazoa > Arthropoda > Insecta > Diptera > Tachinidae > Phasia > Phasia obesa. Next base: position 65,226,034 of record OX451215.1, on the reverse strand, counting down.
AAGTTGCTTAAAGGCCCAACTATAATATGCATAAGCTAGCTTAAGCCAACTTAAGCAACTTTGCAATTACATTAAATCATATGTGGCAAACTATAATGTACTTAACAACACTTTCCGATCGCACATTCCGTACGGAAACAGCTGTTTGTGCTTTGTGTTTTACATATGAATGTACATTAGTAAAAAATTGCAACGGAGAACGAAAGTGAACAAATTGTATTTAAATTTAATATAAAATGTTTAAAAAAAGAAATTTTTATAAGAAAAAGGGAGGCGTTGTATAATAATCGTAATTAAAAAGAAAGAGCATTTTATTGTTTATGAGTTGAGTGATGCACACCGATGTATTTTTTAGTACTTTTGGACAAAATTACACAAACAGCAAAAAATGTTAAATTTTTCATTCGAAATTTTCTTAAAACTATTAAAAATAATTATTAATTTGTATATGAGCCCTTGATTTTGAAAGTGGTATAAGTCAAAAATTTTTAAAATCTAGTTTATCAGCTATTTCATATCAAATCCTAATAAAGTAACATAATCTGAAGTAATTCGCAGTATGCCATGAAAATTAAGTTGATAAATTGAGTTTATTTTTTGGTTGGTAAACAAATTACAATAACTGTATATTTTAATAGTGGTATAAGTCAGTCTGCTTTCAAAGTTTTGCAAAATAATTATTAGTAATGTTGTCATGTCTTCAGATAACAGTTCAGTTATAATCAGGTAAGCCTATTAATGTAAAATGCACTATTTATAATTAATTGTAGACATTATACGGCGAAGAAGAATAAGTTATTTAATAGAATTATGTAAAAAGCGAAACCCATTTTTGGTACAACAAATGGCTCGAAAAGATTTCATTTCGACGGAATAACAGAGAATCAACGACTGATAGAAAGAGAAACACCAATGGAGAAGCTGTATCTTAGCTAAAAATACAATGGATTAGATTTCTAAAAAAAAATCTCCATAGAAAATGTTTTATAAAACTTCTTTGGATGAAAATTCCGAATTCAAAGTGTTAGACCTTTCAACCAAAAGAGGAAGGCCAAGAATATACGAAAATATTGATTTGCTTTCACTATATACAACCATTAGACCAATAACAGAAGAAAACAAGATATGATGGATTTACTACCCTATATCCCACCAATTTTCCACAAACTCTTTATTTTAACTAAATACTAAAAATAAATTACTTAATTACAATGTAATGATTTTGAATAAAATGTTAATTTTAAACAAAAAATTTATTCTTGATGGTTTAAGTCATGCAGTTAATTTTGAAAATGGTGTAAGTCATTTCAATCTTTTAAAACCACACTACCTTTTAAAAATGGTTATAAATTTCACAATCATAATAAATACTCTTTTGTTGGTACTATTTAATTATCAAAATATTTTATTCCATAATACAAAAATATTTTTTAATCCTTTAAAATACAAACCTCTTAATATCTCGAAACATAAAATATATGACTTATACCACTATCATAATCAAGGGCTCATATGAATGGTATTAAGTATATTTAATATGTTTATTTAACACCTTTTTGTTAACAAATTTCATTTATTGAGAAAAAAGTACGAAAAGCAAAAGTACGAATAAAACAAATCTGCAACTGTGACATAATAGTTTCTAGATTCATGTAAGTACATTGTAGCCACCAAAAAGTCTTCAATAAGTTGCTTAAGCATTTGACAGACTTTTCGTTAATTTTTTGACATTAGCTTAAGCCAGCTTATGCATATTATAGTTGGGCCTTAAGCCTTTGACAGTCCAAAAAAAGATTTTTGGGGCTCTTATTACCTAAGATTGGATGCCATATATTTATTTTAAACACATTGTATTTAGATTTATCATTTTATATAATTTTATTGTTTGTATAAATTGTTATTATTTAAAGTTAAAACAAAATGATGAATATAATGAACAAAAAAAAACATATTTAAAAAATTTTAACTATTTAAAAATAATATATACAAAATTCGAATTTCTTTTGTAATGAAGAAAATGCTTAGAAAAAGGGCACAAGAAAAATGAATAACATTGACTTAGAACAGAAATGAGAGCACATATGTAAGTATGTAGAAAGAAGACAATTTTAATAAGTTAAAACAATAATCAAATGCAATAGTAATATACGAGTATTCGAAAGAAAATGTAATGATTATTTTTAAGGGATGAGTATGAATATGTAAATGCTCCTTGAGTATACAGCAAAAAAGGTAATGCAGGGAAACACCAATTACTTCTTACGGAAATTTAGCAATGTATCGGGAATTTCATTTATGTAGTTCTAAAAGGAAGACAAAGTAAATTTATAAGTTGAATTTAACAAAGTATTGATTAAAGAAAAAACTTACAAAAACAGGAGAAGATATATCGGGACTAGCATAATCGGCCCATTTTGTTAAATCGATTGAGGGTATTACACCACTTTTACAGGGCACACGGGGATTACTGTATTTTTCGAAAAATATATTTTAAGTAAATTTAGAAAATTTTATTTTTTATAAAATTTCAAACTTACATTTCATGATCAGGCAACACCATGGGATATATTTGTACTGTGTCTATTAAATCTGTATTATCACATATTAAACGCGATAATTTTGCTTTGCGTATTTCTTGCAGCTGTTCCAGTGTAAAAGATGATGGCTGATTTGGTAGCTCATACCAGAAACGATCGCCACGTCTTATATAACTCATTTGGGTGGCAATAACGCAAGCAAAAGTTGGACCCAACATAGAACCGGGCAAAGATTTTTCAGAAACACCACCAGACCACAAATCAATATCAGCAGGATGCCTGTAGTAGAATTTAAGCTCAACTTTTGTTTTAATTCTTTAGTAAAAAAATCCTTTTAACTTACTCGTATATTGATTGATACCTCAAAATAGTATCATTAGGCATAGAACCAAACATTTCATCCCATACATTGGAGGTGGGTAGGCCACAGAATTTACGGAATTCCATATAGCCGGGTATACCAAATTCACGACCACGTTGCATATTAAATGACACCAAGTCCATACCAAATCTAGCACCTTCTTTTTTAAACAAATGATTTGTTACTTCTTGTGTTATTGAATCATCCATAGCTTGGGCCACTTGATTCATTAAACCCATAAAATACTCATCCAATACACCAGCTCTGTATAAGTCATAAGGACGTCTTATAAGATCGGACAATCTTTTGGAAGCAATAAACTTATGAGCCTTTGACCAACGTTCTACAGCCGTAGGCAGCAAAGAGTGTCCAAAACGAAAAGCAGCACCAGCAAATGAGTCAATAATACCAGGATTTACTTTAGGATCATAACCATCCCAATAGCCTTCCTTTTGCAGAACCAAACCAAATTTCTCCATTACTTCTTTGCCCAACAAAATCGGTAAAAATTCATTGTATGTTACATGCTGCACTATGGCAATATTTATTCTTCTAGCCTCTTGGAAAAGTGTTTCATCATCCCAATGTTTATTGATCTGACCCAAAGCGGTTGCCAAACGATTGTGTTCTCTTGCCATCAGAGTGTGCATGCAAGTCAACACTAATTGTTCATTGACACGAATCTCACCACCTTCAAAACAGTACATACTCTTGTTGGGCCTAGTGCAACCTTCATCCGGTATGTCCAATTTAAGTGGCAGCAAGTCTTTAAGACCATACTCACTGAAGACAGGATTCATGCGCATCAAACCACCATAACCGGTGCGTAACTTGCGAGCAAATTTCTCAGTTACTCCATATACGGTATTGGCATCAATCACTCCCGTCAGAGTATTGAATTGTTGACGTGAACCTGAAAGTATTAAAGGGAGATTATTGTATATTATGTAATGAAAGAAATTAAGTTATTATTTATCTTGAAATGATCTCAGAGGAAACTTCGACCGATTTTTAATGCTCCCTGTAATTGTATTTTTAAAATATATATTTTAGCAGCTTTTACAAAATAAGTAATTGATCAATACACAATGGAAGTACATGCTCAAAACTTCCAAGTAAATAATGAAAATGGAAGAAAATCGCATATTGTTTCACGACAATATTTCGAGAACATAGTCAACTTTTTGAGTGCTTAGTCCTGTGGGCATAACATTTTGTCTTCGACTCGTTGTCAAACCCAGCAACGGGGGCGTATTACTCTCTGAAGCAAATTTTGACAAAGGATTTGTACAAAAGATCCAAGTTACTTAAGAGCTAAAGCGAGATACCATTAAAGCCATTTTCAGACTATTATACTGAGTAGTAAGACTTGTCAAATACAATGAGAAAGTGTGATAGTGTGAAAGTGAAAAATGAAATAATACGGAAAGAACTTTGACACCCCATAATACCAAACCATTTTTAGAAAATTTTCTAAACGATAAAATTTTTCATTTTATCAGGGTTTTGTTTTTTAATACCACCTGCGACAGATTAACCGAGATAATCATGCCACTGTGTACCAAATTTCTGTAGGGGCTATTTAAAAAGTAGCTCCACGAAGCCAAATCGAGCACAACAAAAGAGCTGAAACAGGAAATGCATAAATGTCATTAAAAGTTATGCCACTTGCATTTCGTGTAAAAGCCCAACTTGAATTGACCTTAACAGGGCAATCTTATCAAAGAAGTATTTAAGATTTTAGAAGATTGTGTTATTCTTATCGCAGATAATAGCATCGAGTCTATATTAATGGTATTTTTATCTTTAAGGGATTTCATATTTTTAGTTGATTCTTTGGCCCTGAGATTATACAATCTTGCTTATGGAAATAATCTATATATAAAAATATATAAAAATCTATGTAGAATATGATAGCCATTGTTGATAGAAATAATAAAGTATTTTTGTAAAAAAAAAATGAACTTTACGGATTTAACAGAATGATGATTTCTTCAAATTATTTTTTTCAGCTAAGGAAAGGAATTGTTGATTTATATTTATTACCGCCCTGTATAATGAATTTGAGTGACTATCCTGGGCAAGCTACCACAGTCTAAAACATCAAGCGCTTGCTATTTGCTTGATTTTAATTGTCTTTTGATTTTCCTTATCACAATACACGACCATTTGATTTGTTAACATATTGCTTAACCCAAAAAAAAAACATTTTCAGAAAAGACCCAACAAGCGCTTTAACATCTTTGTTATTGCTTGGTGAACTAGCTATCCTGCAGATGGTAATCTTTAACTGTTCGTTTTTCTTGGGCTTCAATTGTAGTTTATTTTTTAGAATGCACCCCATTCTAAGATCAGGCTTATTTGTATTTTTCTTCAATTGAACTGCGCAAACTATTGCTGCTGCTTTAGGTTCACCTTCATTTTGTATTGTTATGCTATCAGTAATGTATAATGGTCCATTTTGTCCGCTCAATACTATCGTAGCTTATCAAATACGGCTGATTGAAATGTTCCAGCTAATCACCAATCAATAACAATTTTCTATTTGAAATCTATTTCGAAAAATTTATTTAAATTCAACGTAAATCGATATATACGATGGCTTGTAGATAATAGTCTGATGCTAATAAAAAAATGAGCTGGCTGTCATTGTCCGATAGAGCAGGGCAGAGTGGGCCAGAATCAAAATATTTTGGAAATAACTCAGCCACTTGTAAAGGGCGAGGCCGATTGGTCAAAAATTTAACATGAACATACATACAGCAGAGGAGTATCTGAGCTTAAGTTTTGACGTTGGGCACCATCGACTTGCCAAGGATGGCGCTATGTGGTCTCAAATTTAGGTACCTCACACCTTCATTCAGATAATAGCCCTTATCTTGATTTTTTAATAAAAAAAAAATCTTAAAAAATATGTAAATAAAAATTAAATTTTATTTAAATATTTAAACCAAATTTCGTGCAAAAATGATCATCCTTGTAGAAATTGGTGGTCCTTCAATTTGACCTATTTTACATCGAAATTTCGACTTTAGCCTATATGTTCAAAAATCGCAAAGCTGGGTTGAAAAAAAGAAGACCCCTCTAATAAAGCTATATTTAATCCCAATTATTGCTGAAAGTAATTTATGAGCCCTAGTCCATATGTGCACTTTAAGGCCAAAATACTAAAAATTCCATTTTTGGTATTTTTGGGATTTATTTTGCGAATTGTGGAATTTCCTTTACCTTAATGTTGTACATTTTTTACTATTTGATTTACGATATCCACAAAAAATTTTATTTGAATCGTTCAATTTATAAAAATTTTGAATCTAATATTTTTACTTTTATGGCTTCCTACGAGAAAAAATTTAAAAAACTGGACTGAACTGGATATAGGTTTTAAAAATCAAACAAAAATTGAAGAAATGCCAAGCTCTAAAACAATTTGCAGGTGCGAAATACCCAACTTTGAGACCACATAGCGCCACCCCTAGCAAGTCGATACTCCTCTTCTATTCTAATGTCAAATTTTTTAATCGAGAGGGCAAGCCATTTATAAAGGGCTGAGTTTTTTCCAAAATATTTTAATATTATTCTGTCCCAGTGTGCAGCGGGCCATTGAAAATTAGTTGGAATTTATTGTCTTGTAACTTGAAAACTTCAATTTCAACTTATTTACAGATAAAAATTGTCAATATTTGGTATGCCTGCATTTTTTAAATTAGTAATTTTATTTTTATTAATAAATCCCAATGAAAACAGATGTTTTTATGGATATATTACATAAAGAATAAAAGTCCAAAGTATATTCGAATCGAAAAATTTATTATTTTCGGTTCGGGGGGTTAAGTAATCTACCCCTTGCTCCTTCCCGATTATACACAAAATTTAAGCAGCACTTCATCTCCATAACCCAAAGGCACATACTGAATTTCATTTTGTTACATCGTACGGTATGACCTGCAGATCGTTTACAAAATTTGGGAGTAAGTAAACTACCCCTTGTCCCTTCCATATTATTACCAAAATTTACACAGCCTTCATCTCCATAAACCAAGAGCACGTAGTAAATTTCATTTTAAAATGTCATACGGCATGACCTGTAGAGAGTTTACAAAATTTGGGAGTAAGTAAACTACCCAAATGTTCACTTCTATATATTAAAGACATGAGATGAATTTCGTTTTAATATGTCAAACGGTATGACTTTTAGAGCTTTCACAAAATTTGGGGATAAAGAAACTATCCCTTGCGCCCTCCCGATTATGCCAAAAAACTATACGGCTCTTTACCTCCATAAACCAAAGGCACATACTAAAGTTAATTTTGCTATGTCAAACGGTATGACCTTTATAAACTCTACAAAAATAGTGGCATACACACCAACAAAATGGACTGTTGATTATGGTAAAGTAAACCACTGGAAGTTGTATTTTACCACCAAATCTGGAGTCATAAAAAATATCTATGTGTATGAAAATTAATTTTATATTTGTAATTTGAAAGCTAAGTATGCAGCTGCTAAAATCATTAGATATACGGAAGTTTTTGTCAAGAAAATTGTATCAAGGACAAGCGGTAAAGAACATTCACTTCTTTAAAAATATTTCACACCACAATTGCATTTTAAGAAACCACAATAATAAATCATACATTCAGTGTTAATTTAATATTTTATGTCTGCAAATAAAACCTTTACAAACGGCCTTCGATTGTAGAACAAAAACTCAAAAATACGCTTAAATAATGGTTTTTATTTAAAACTATATTTATGATATGGGCGTTAATAGATTAAGCTGTTAAAAACCCCTCAAAAAACGCCTACTCTCTAGCACAATAATATGTCTCTAACACATATTTTAATCAGTGCTGCAGCCACATAAAATGATTGACAGTTTGAATACAAAAAACACAACCAATATTTCAAACCCCCGAGCTTTTTTTCCTCAAATTTTCGTTGCAGAAGTGAACAGAAAAACTTTAATTTCATCTAAAAGTAGCTAAAACTAACTAAAATTAAGGTGGGCCCTTAACATTATGAAGAATTGTTGTCTTAAATTTGGCCACCAAAAATATCAATTAAATATTGAACAACAACAAAATTGTGTTGCAGTTGTAGCATGTAGCAAATGCTACAACTTACCCAATCTGCAGCCAGGTCTAGGTGAAGGGAAACCACGTACAAAATCAATGCACTTAACATTGAAAAGACGATAGAAATAATCATCATCGGGCACACGAATCTCATTACAATATGGATGTTTCAAATGCAAAGGACGTTTGCAACACTCCTCAGGGTCATTACGATTAATGGGATCTAGAAAATATAAAATAAAATTATTTACATTTTAACGACAACATTTAGATTAGCTGCATTACTTACCCAATGGAGTGCCGGTTAAAGTAAAATCGTGATCCATAAATTGACCCCAAGCTATGACCATAACTGTGCCAGCATGATCATGATAACCATCATCGGGATGCATTGTACGCGACACCACACGCGAGAAAGGCAAATCACGACCAGTCACCGAAATACGTGGTGCATTTATACCATCAGAATACAAAGGACCGATTAAACGTTGAAATGGCGACATAGTAGCACCCCAAGTGGGATGTTCAATATTATTGCACAAGCCATCAAAGCGCCTATATTTACCAGGACGACATTCAACACCCGAGAAAAACGGTGGACACACTTCACGTATTAAAGTTTTTGAAGTGTCAATGGTGGGTAAACCTTTTTCGATCTCTTCATAAGACAGGCCATAACTAAAATAAAGAAAAAAAACAAAAAAAAAATATTTTTATTTAACAAATATTTAAAACGGAATTTAAATGACTCTTAGAATTTTAATTTCATTTAATGATTAAAAACAAAACACACACTTCTTTTGCGGAATATGGCACCGGAATTAAATTCAAATTATTCAACTATTAACCTAGATATGCATACAAACATATTTTTTTATAAACGATTATAATTGCGTGAATATTTTTTTAAACTCGGCTTGATATTCAATTAATTAACCACATACTACTCTGACTGGCTGACTTGGCAAATAGCTTGGAGTAAATATTCCTCTTTTAACAGCTTTGAAGCATATATGTACTTATTTAATTTGGTTGCATAGCGAAGAAAAGCTTTAGTTGCATAATATTTGTTGTTTACATACCAATTTTACAATTTTTTACTTTTTGGCATCATCATCATGATGCTAAACGAGATGATGATGTTGATCATTAAGTTTAAAATGATGATGACTGGTATGGAGTTGTTTGCCCATCATTAAAGGTATGATAGGTTTATCATAGTGTTTGTCATATTAACTACGACATATATGGTAAATTCCGATTCCATTATCAAACCAAGCAGGAAGAATATATTTTTAACCAACTTCAAAAAAGAAGGAGGCTATCAATTCGTCTAAATGTTGCTTTTTTTTAACCGATTTTAAAATTTTTTCTTTATTTGAAAGGTTATGCTTACAGTTTGATCCCGTTTTAAAAATAGTTCATTGTTTTAGAAATTAAGGGGTTTCCCCATACAAAATACATGTTTTTTATTAAGAACCGTAAAGGGCACCAATTTAAAATTTAAAAAAACTGCGTGTCACTATAGCTCCGAACAACAGAAACTAATAAAAAAAATTGAAAATTTAAAGGATGTCCTCATAGGTGACGTAATTTGACCTATATGGCCCTATCTTTTGAACCGTTAAAGACAAACACTTGAAAATTAGGCGAATGTCCACTACTTTCTCTGGTATAATAACAAGTAAAAATATTCGGAATTTTAAATTAATGGGTATCCCAATAGTTCATGTAATTTGATGTATAAGGCCAAACTTTTGAACCGTTATAGACAGTTGAAATTTATAAGGAATGTTTTTGGCCAAGTCCTCTATAACAATAGGTCTATCATTAAACCGCTATAGACAAAGGCTTGACTGGTGTCCCCATAAAACACGGATGCTGGTGGAAATAGTTTAACTTTTAAACAATATTAGGGAGAGGCTTGACATTCACATAGTCTTTACTTTCTCCGCTAATTTTGGCGCATCTTGTATTTGCTTTATATCTAATTCTTACACAAAGGGACCAATAATTTTACACAAAGGGACCAATACTTGGACCCAAGTGAGCTGTATTGGAGCTGCCTGCTTAACCTAACCTAATTCTTACAGATTACTTCTTTAGTTTATTTATTTTACTGGTTTATGTTTCAAAAAATTATAATTTATAAATTGAATAATTTCTCATATCAAATGCCTAAAAAATTAACTAATAAATTAATAATTAAATTGATTTCCTAATTTTTATAATTTATTGTATAGTTATCTTCTATACATATAATAAAACAGTGACGTCCTGTCTGTCTGTGTGTCTGTCTTTCTGTCTGCGTTCGCATCACCTAAAAACTCTGAATGGATATAAAAAAAAAAATGTTGTTACGAGATACCTTGGCATCCTGATTCCAACACGGTTGCGCAACAGATGGCGCTGTTTCAAAATAATAACAGAATATGAATTACTTGCTTCCAAATAGCCAATTGAATAGAATTTGTATTTGATTTGTATTTTTACTTTGTGGAATGACATTGTTATTAAAATATTTTCAACACGATTTACAGAGCTTTACAAAAAATTGTAAAATTTTGGAATAGATAATAATATGGTTCTAAGATAACGATATTATTAAGTAAATAATAATAATATGGTTTGACTGCAAGCATATAATTCAATCATAATACGTTGCTCTTAGATTGTCGATTTTAGAAATATATTTATCTCTATATTTATTTCATTTATTTCACAATAAAATAAAATTTCATCATAATATGGCTATTTCATATTTTACAATGTTATATTTAAGTAAGACAATAATATGGTTCTAACATAACGATATTATTATTAAGTTAATAATAATATGGTTCGACTCCAAGCATATAATTCAATCATAATATGTTGCTCTTAGATTGTGGTTCTAAATTGCGTGTGAATGAAGAAAAAATATAATATACAACACAGAGGGTCAGTATTAAAATATGTTCTAATTCCATTACATTTTTATTTTTAATGCAGCAGTTATATGTTACTGGACTTCTGTCAAATTTTTAGCAAGCTGCGTCAATTAGATAATTTTTGACAGCCATTTATTTATCGTTATTTTTAACGAAAACAGAAAAAAGTTATTTTTTACGTAAAACCACCATCACCAAAACCAAAGAAAGGCTTGTTTAATTATGTACCACCAAATTCAATGATTAAAGTGTCGGCTACTTAGTTCCATTATGGTTGTACCAGCACAAATGTTGCAAAATATTCAGATCGTCAAAAATGCTTCAATTGTTCTGAAAATTTCCATATATTTTTTAACTCAAATACAAAAAATTTAGTGGTTGAGACTTTAACATTTCCAACTTTAAATATAAAAACCATTCTATTTTGCATGCAAATGTCATTTGTATGGTGCTAACGAGAGTTTGAAATTGGCTTTATTTTTTTCATATAACGTTTTTAATAAGAATGTAGACTGGTGGCAAATATTATTTTCTACCATAAAAAACAAAAAATTTAATTTCGAAAAAAATGGTGCATATGTGGTTTAAGAAGAAACACAGATATCAGGAATTTTAAATAAAATACAAATGCAAGTTTTATGTTAATTGGCGAGCTAATCCTAAAGTCCAGTGAACAGATCCACTTCTAGAAACAAAATTGTAACCAAATTCTTTGATAAAAATGCTCACCTCCGGCTAATTTTAAATGAGATCTATCAGCAAAAATACGACGCAAACAGAAAATTTCAATGCTTAAGTTATAGGCAAACTTACCTACTATAGGGTACCATGTAATAAAATTTCGAGCGACTAAAATATTTCCACTTGTTTTTAGTTTTATTTTTCTCGTCTCATCATTACATGTTGTATGTTTGTGTTGTTAATGATCAAACAACCGGCAATAGCCAAAAAAAAGAGGTTTTGGCATTTTACTTCTTCTTGTATTCGTTTTGGGTTTATTTATGGAAGATGAGGAAAATTACTGTAAAGATGATGCTCATGTGATCAGCATTAAGGAAACATATATTTTTAGAGTGTTTTTGTGGGCGAATTTTTGATCTGCAGGGGATTTATTTTTTATAATTAATTTTTTGGTTTTTCAGGAAATCAATAATTTGTATGACCAAAAATTCAGAAACTATTGAAAGTTTCTTTTTTAATATTTATCTTTTTTATAACCACTCATAATCCAAGGATTTAAGGTTTTTGTTTATTTGAGAAAATTTTAAAACTTATTTAAGATGTTATTTATGGTTCCTTTCACAAAATATTAGTATGTGTTTTAAATTAATATTTTTGTTAAATCTTGCTAATTTTTCTGATATACTGTTTTAAGTTAATATTTCTTCAGTTAAAGACAATTTATAGACAGTTTTTATTTTTTATATTTTATATAAATTCTTGTCAATTTCGTCACGTGCTACTAGTTAGTTTTTCATGATTTTTTGATCTTTTAGAGTCATGTTTGTCGAAGAGCTAAAATCAAACGTAGCAAAATGAAAAAGAAACTGAGTCTGCAAAAAAAGATTATTCAAACGTGACATTAATACCTTTAATAAATCTATTATACAACACAAGAAAAATAAATATCGTAGTCTATTTTGGTGACACAAAAACTCTAGACAATCAAGGTAATCAGTGCAATGTAATGACTCTATCATTTGTAGTTGGTAAACGTGTATCATCACCATAGATTTTATATTTTATGAAATATCATAATTTAATGAACACAAAACAGAACGTAATACAAAGTTTTTACTTTAACAAATGATAAATGAGTTATTCAATTTTACAGATTCTTGCAGTAGTTCTAATATACAAAGAAATACACTAAACAAAATTGCTAAAAAAGGGGGTACAATTTGATTGAATATTTGCGCTCATATACATACATACATACATACATACATACATACATACATACATACATACATACATACATACATACATATGTATGTTCAATTTTCGGTATAGAAATAATAGCTGTTTCACTGGAGGAGAACCATTGAACTCAATTTTTTTATTGGAGCAGCACCATTAAACTCTTACTAATTTTACCTGAATTGGGAGTCTGGCTTCCTATACGAAGGTATAGGTGGTGCTGCAGATTTTGGAGGAAGTTAAGGCAAGCACACGCTGGCGCTTTGGTCTCGTACCTTTGCCATTTACCAAATTTTTTTGGCAGAATCAAAAAAAAAACAAGTAAAAGTGCTATATTCGGCCGTGCCGAATCTTCTATACCCTTCACCACGGTGATTTTATTTATACAGACATGTACAGAATTATCCATATTGTTGACTCTTTACTTAAATAAAGTCGTATGAGAAAAAATCATTATTCATGAGTTAAAAAAAATAGAAGACAAATTCCGTTTGCTACAATTGTTGCCGTGTTGTCAGCTACTTAATGATATTGAAACCGACAGCTACATCGTAAACTCTGACATTGTTGTAGAAATACTTATTTTGCTTTTATAAAATAAAATAACTTTTTCAATAAATTATAAATATTTCCTCCAATACATTTTGTTTGAATATGAATTTGTAATTCACAATTTTGTGACATTTTCTTCTGCTGAATAAAATAGAAATTACTCTAAGTTGACGACAGCCACAACGGTGGCCGTGTAGCCATGTAGCTTTGCTGACTTCAAAATAATCGATTTATTTTTGACAGTTTGTAGTCGGTATCCTGATGATGTCTATGTGTTTAATGCACCTAGGTTTTAAAACAGAGATATCATCTATTTAAAAATCAAACGCATTTAAAAAAATCAAACGCATTTAAAAAAATATGTTACTCTATATACACACATACATACATATGTATATTCTTATATATTATGTTACAGTCATGATTTTCATTTTCAAAGAAATATTGAAATTTTTGTTTTAATTTTTCGAAAATTGCGTGTAAAAATTTTTTGTAAAAATATTTTTTTAAAAATTTTTTGTAAAATTTTTTCGAAAATTTTTTGGAAAATTTTTAAAAAAAAATTTTTTCGAATATTTTTCTGTAAAATATCTTTTTGAAAATGCTTTGTAAATATTTTTGAAAAAAAATTAAAATTTTTTTTTTTTAAAAATATTTAAAAAATTTTTTTTTTTAAAAATTTGATTGAAATTTTTTTGTTAAATTTTGGACCTTTCTCCAATCTATATTGAGTTAGAATGGTCAGACTAAAGCAAAAAGAAATCCTTACAAAAAAAAAATCATCATATTGACACGTGGGGGGTTCTTTTAACTGCTCCTATTTGTCAGTGGGTACCCTGTGGGTCCATTGGCTACCTCTATGCGTATTGCTTACTATTAAGGTCTCTAATACAAAAAAGCAGAAAAACCCTACTAATCTAAAAACAAACAAAAATCGCCCCTCGCAGGGGGTTATTGATCCCCCGAGATCTGTATGCACTCCTTGCGATCTACCTGTCGCAGTCTAATATTTATTTGGCAAAACAGAATCATTAAAGCCGAAAAAAATTAAAAAAAAAACGTAAAAAAAATATAGGTGGGCGTGGTTTTTGGCCCGTAGCCTCCAAAGGAATGATCCGATGTTGCTGAATAGCAATACCAAAATTTTCGAAACTATGCCTGACAGATTGGTGTGCCTTGGCAAATGACATTACCACACTAACACGGACAGACGGATAGACGGATAGACGGACAGACGGACAGACGGACATCGCTTAATCAACTTCTCTATGTATAAGCATCCAGAATATATATACTTTATGGGGTCGGAAATGAATATTGTAGAAATTACACACGGAATGACAAACTTATATATACCCTTTCCACCTGTGGTCAAGGGTATAAAAACAGAAATAATAGCAGCAAAAAATTCCTGAATTCGCCTTTACAAAAATATTAATGAAGCAATACATAACTAAATAACTTGTTCAAATCATCGAGGCGTTTTGTAAAAATGAGCACTTTTTAAAATATTCAGATATTGAACTACGTAAATATATTAGTGTGGAAAACAACGCAATTTAAAATTTTGGTTAAAGTTTGAATTATATGTATACAAATATGTCATGAGCTTGCTCGATCAGGTCGTTTGGACCAGAATGTCGACAGAAAAAGAAGAAGAAATTGTGAAAGTACCAGATTGTCCAGAAGTAAATAAAAAAATAATTGCCCATATTTTTTAAAGATAGTTGAATAATGCTGTTACAGTCCACAATGGGGCAGAATCAAAATATTTCGGAAATAAGTCAGTTATTTATAAAGTGCTAAGCCGATTGAACCAAAATTTGGCATGAGCATAGCAGAGGAGCATTTCCGCTTAAGTTTTAACGATGAGTACCATTCTCTTGCCAGGGGTGGCGCTCTGTGATTTTAAACTTGGGCACCTCGCCCCTGCAAATTCTGTAAGAGGTTGGCTTTTCTTCAATTTTTGTTTGATTTTTATTAGTACCTATGAAAATGATGATTTAATATGTAAATTATGTTTTAAAATATGCATTTTAAAATTAAAATTTTTGAATTTTCCATACCCTGGTCTCCAGTTGTTTTCAAAATCTTTTAAGCAATTTTCAGAAAATTTTTTTAATTTTTTTTCCCATAGTGAGTGAAATAACAAATATTGTGGAAAAATTTTAATTAAATTTTCTGTGAATATGTAATTAGTCAACGTTAATCAAATATTAAAAAAAAAAATCAACAACATTAAGGTAAAGGAAATCCCATAATTCGCAAAATAAAGACCAAAAATCTCAAAACTGGAATTTATTAGTCTTTTGGCCATCAAGTCTACATATGGACTAGGGGTCATGAAATACTTTTTCTTTTTTTTTAAAGAGAAGTAACACTCAGGCAATTAATGCCTATATTAAATGTGTTACTTCCTTCGGAAAGATAGGAGTAGATAAGACAGATGGTTAGAGTGTAATAGTAAAGCTTCGCATCTGGCAACACTGCAATTGCACGTTATTTAGGCGAATTAGTTTGAAGCTAACATAGCCCTTTTATAATTAGTAACCGACTTCAAAAAAGAAGGAGGTTATCTATTCGTCTGAATGTTGCTTTTTTTTATGTATGTAACCGCAGAACTCAGCCATATCTGAACCGATTTTAAAATTTTTTGCTTTATTTGAAAGGTTATGCTTCAAGGTTGGTCCCATTTTAAAAACAGTTTATTATATTAAAAATTAAAGGGTGTCCCCATACAACATACATGTTTTTTACGTGTATTAAGAACCGTAAAGGGCAGCAAATTAAAATTTTAAAAAACTGCGTGCCGCTATAGCTCCCAACAGCAGAAATTAATAAAAAAATAAATTTAAAATTTAAAGGGTGTCCCCATAGGTGACATAATATGACCTATTTGGGTCTATCTTTTGAACCGTTATAGACTAAACCTTGAAAATTTTACAGAATGTCGACTACTATGACCGTTATAATAAAATGTATAAATACTCAAAATTTTAAATTAAAGGGTGCTCCAATAGTTCATTTAATTTGATGTATATGGCCATACTTTTGAATAGTTGTACACAGACCGCTGAAATTTACAAAGAACCTGTAGTGCTAAGTCAGCTATAACAAAAAGTATAAAATTTTGAATTTGGAACTTAAAGGGTGTCCCAATAGTTAATGTAATTCTATGTATGTGGCCAAACTTTTGAACTGTTAGAGACAGACAGCTGAAATTTACAAGGAACCTGTATTGCAAAGTCCACTATAGCAAGTATACAATTTGAAGTTAGAAATTAAAGGGTGTCCCCATAAATTACGTAATTTGATCTATATGACCCTATCTTTTGAACCGTTAAACACAAACACTTGAAAATTAGGCAGAATGTCCACTACTTTCTCTGGTATGATAACAAATATAAATATTTGGAATTATAATGTAAATGGTGTCCCAATCGTTCATGTAATTTGATATATATGGTTAAACTTGTTAACCGTTATAGACAGATAGTTGAAATTTACAAAGAATCTTTGTGACCAAGTCCTCTATAACAACAGGTCTTTAATTTAACATTGTAAATTAAAGGGTGTCCGAATAGGTGATGTTATTTGATCTGTGTGCCCCTATCTTTGAAACCGTTATAGACAGAGGCTTGAATGGTGTCCCCATACAAGACGGATGCTGGTGAAAATAACTTAACTTTTAAACAGTAATAGGGAGAGGCTTGACATTCAATAGTCTTTATTATTTCCCTCTAATTTTGGCGCATTTTTTATTTGGTTTAAATCTAATTCTTACAGATTACTTCTTACATTTTTAGTTTAGAATTGGTGCCCTTCTATCTGTTTTGGAGTCGGTTTTTTTTTGCAAGAATTATTTTACTTTGCCGACGATTTAGTGCTATGTGGTAATACCGGCGAAGGAGGGCGCTGTGATATGCATAATTATAAAGAAAAATTAATACATATCAGAAAAATTGATGTTGCCTCGGCTGAGTATTGAACTCGTGACCATTGCTTAGTAGTCAACGTGCTAACCACTTAAGCTACAGCACCCCCAGAAAAAGTTGGAAGTATACATAGTATGAAATTACGGTAGTATTCTTTTTCCGTTCCCAGCTTTGTGATTTTAAAATATATAGCCTAAAGCCAAATTTTCGATGTAAAATAGGTTGAATTGAAGGGGACTATCATTTTCTACAAGGTTGATCAATTTTACAGGAAATTTGGTATAAAGATATAAAATTTTTATATATTCCTTAGGAAATTATAATTATATTAAAACAAATAAATTTGACGTCCATTTTTAGGGTAAAATACACTAAAATTTAATAATTTTGAATTTTTTAAATTAAAAATTTTTAACTCAGAAATTCTTTCTTGAAATTTTTCCTCAATATTTCGCTCACTAAATATGGAAAAAAATTTAAAAAAAAATTGCCAAAAAATGTTTAAAATATTTTTATAAAAACTAGACCAGGGTATCGAAAAATCAAAACTTTTAATTTTAAAATGCTTATAACTCGTTCATTTTAAAACATAATTTATTGATAAAACCATCATGTTATAGGTATTAAACAGACCTTTAAGACCATGTGTAATAAAAATCAAACACATATTTGGGCGAGGTGCCCAACTACGAGACCACATAGCGCCATCCCTGGCAAGTGCATGGTATCCACCGTCAAAACTTAAGCTGAGATACTCCTATGCTATTTTTGTAAAAACACGTAACAAAAAATTTTATAGAAAAAAGACAATGCAAAAATCTATACATATAATAAAATAGTAACTCATTTTCTGTCTGTGTGTTTTTCTGTTATTGTGTTCATATGGCGTAAAAACAAAAAGATTAAAAAAAAAAAAAGATTTTAACAAAATTTTGTGAGGAGGTACCTCAGTATCCCTATTCCAATAGAGGATACTTATTTGCAAGATAAAGTAGAGTAAAAGCAGTAAAAGTACTCCGATTTCTTTAAGGCATCTTTTATTTTTGAAAGCAGTATATTTTAAGATGGCTCTGTTTTAAAATAATGAGTAACTCATTTTATTCAGTTATACATTTCAATCAAAATTTTATAATTAAACAAGCCATAGACGATGCGATGAGTTGTACAACCAATTCTAGAAATCAGTTGTATGCTGTTCCACAAACGATACAATTTATCGTGCGATTTCATGTACAACTTCATTTAAAAACCTAGCTCTCTCAAAGTAGGATGGCGTTCAATATTCTGACATATGCTATAATTGACATCGCCCGCTAATAATACTTAACATTTAATGTTAACTGCAAGGTGGTGAAAACAATACTACTAAAATCGTCCCCGATAGGCACACAAACGTTGCGAGGTGTTGGTAGAATTTGGCAAAAATCTAAATTTTTTGATGTTTCGTACAACCGACACACAACTTTAATACAAACAGATCACAAACGTTACAATTCGTATACAACTCGCGTAGTACAACCACGATTCCTAGAATTGGTTGTCTACGGCTTGCTTTAGGATTCTTGTTTTATTTTTCATCTTCGGATATTTATTATTTAACTCTACAATGGTAGTTTGGCCAAGTATAGTATAAAAAGGTAGGACTATTATAAGTATATTAAATAAAATACAAAATTTTTGATTTTATCTATTGAGGAATCTTTCATAGAGTCATTTTGCATTCAGCCCCCTTATTCACAATTCCTGATGATTGTGCAACTTTCAATTTAGCTGGATACTCCTGACAGATTAGCATTCCGTCTAAATTAAAAAGAATATTTTTAGTGCAGTTATTTTATTTATTTTTTTATAAAATAAATTTTAAATTTATATGTGAACTGTTAATCTCTACGAGAATGTCATATTTTCTTAAATGAATATAACGCGTTTGATAAGTTGCACTCAATAAAAAACGCGAACTTCAACACTTGTGTTAGACATAGGAAAATTAAAAAATCTTATTTGGGTATTTGTGAATTCCTGCAAAATTGTATTACTACCGTAAGGTTTTTAATTTTATGGACACATAAACTTTAAAAAAAAAAATTTTTAATACAGGAAAAAAACGCAAAATGGGTTTTTACAAAGTACATAATATGGTAGCATAAATTTAAATAATTTCCGCAAATGTCCAAACGTTAATATGGCGACAAAAAGAGAGAATGGAATTACCTTCAATTTTTATATCCTGGTCGGAATCCTTAATTTTAAGATGTGTTTCGTTAAAACAATTTGCCTTTTTATTAAAATGGGTTAATCATATCCCCAGTTCCATAGCGGTAGTTAAAAAAACCGGAAAAATTCTGCGTTATTGCTCAAAAGCAAATATATTTTCTACAAAAAATCATATTACAAATTAATTAAAAAGTTATACTTTTAAAATTGTTATTAAATAAATCGCAATCCTGAAAGCCCCAATCTAAACCACAATTCTAAAAAGTAAAGTCTACTTTTGCAACTAAGACTTAAAAAAAAACAAATAATTTGTCCTTTCAAATGACTATTTCGACTTCAGTTATGTGCAAAGAAAAAAAGTAAGCACTAATATTGTGGTAAATTCCATTCTATCGAAATACTTTTAGCTTAAAAACAAGTGCCATTCATATCTAAATGCCTTGAAGAAAAAATGTTCGGAAACAACTTTAATTTCCTTTTAAACCAAAACTAGTCTACTGGCTTACAGAATTTCTACTTTTAAACACTGCACTCGAGATGTGTAATTAAATATTTTTTGTTGCTTAACTTTTTTTTTATCTAATTAAATCTGCTCGAATTAGTTTGACAGATTAACTGATTAAATAAATATAAAAAAACATGACATCTGAAATGAATATTTATGTATGTGTGTGTATGTGTAATGAATGAATTTTGCTGACATAATTAAAGAAACAGCTAAAAAAAAAATATAAAATATGGTCAAACAAATTAACGATTAGCCATATAAAAAAAAAAATAAATAAAAAAATCACCTTAAACTGTTATTTAGTTTTTAGTAACGAATATAAACAAAAAATTCACATTTTTAACTCAAAATGGTGAATAAAAAATTTTTATAAAAAAAATAAATATCAGAAAAATCCAACAACAACATTTAAACTAATTGCAATGGTATAGCAAATAAAGTCAAATGCTTGAGATAATTATAATTTATAAATAATATAACGTTTTAAAAGCATAATAATGTTGATTATTTTAGAGCCTGGCAGTTATTCCATACAGAATAGCAATTATTTAAAAGGAATTAATAACAAAACAGAAAACCTAATTTATTAAAAATTGGTGTAAATCCAGATTTTAAAACTTTAAAACATCAAGAAGGTTATGTTGAAAAACTATTTACTGTAATAGATTAATAAGTCCAGAAGATAACCGTCAGAAAATTAAACGTTAGAAATGAATTTAAAAGTGAGGTCTGTTAGACCCCACATTGCTAAAGTTAATGCACGTCAGTTGCAGAGGGTTAAACGGCACTCACGTGTTTTCGTCGTTTTTGGAAATTTTTAAATGGAAATTTATCCAAAATGTTTTAATGATTTAGCACCCATATTTCAATGTTTTTATATTATCAAGAAATTCTTCATAAAGAGTGTAAAAACAACGGTTTGTGTCGTAAAAACTATCTCAGTATTTACGTAGTTTACCTTAAACCACAGAACTGTGAGCATTAAAGATTTATTACAATTAAAAATATAAAAAAATATCAATGCCCTTACTGTCACTATTAACCTTCGTATATATATATGTATTTTTTTTTTGCCAAATATTAATTTAATTTTTTTATGGTAATTTTTATTTGGCGATTTTTAATTTTTGTTTCGTGGCGATTTTTTATATGGTCAATTAGCATGCAGCTTGAGCAAGGTGTATCTGCAAAGGAGTAGCGAAATCATAATCTATAACTAGATTTATTCCCCATAAGTTTCATTATTAAACCAAAGTACGTTTTTATTTTATATTACATATTTATATAACTTACACAGTTTTTTAAAGTAATTTCCAAAATAAATATTTCTCGTTTCTATTTATGGCAACGCTTATTTGCTGCTTACAAAAAACATTTTCAATAATTCCGGCAAATTTCAAACAATTTTGAAATAGAATTACCTTTTATTATGATATCATGACTGCAACTCTTCTCGTGAGAAACTTGATATATTAAAAAAAAGTTAAAATATTATTTTTTAATAATTTAAGATTCAGTTCAAAATTTTTAGAAAATTGGAAAATCCTGGAAATTTCTGTGTCAATATTTTAAATTAAAACCAGTAGCACGAGCTATAAACAAGTAAACAATTTTGTTTATTTGCGATTGTAAATTCCCCTTTTACATTATGCAACTTTTGTCGCTGTACTTTTTACTTTGTTTACGATACGTAAGAGAGGATAAAAAAATTCTCTATATGTTTAAATTTTGAATAAGTGATATTTATATAATTTTATTTTTTTTTTCCAATTCAAATAATTTTTTTATAATGAATAAAAAAATCATTTTACATTATTATGCCCACATTCATAAAAATTAAAGTTTACTTAAAGTAATCTTTATGACAAACTTTGTATATAAATGTGTCACAAACAGTGTTTAAACTAAACTTTATGAATAAGGGCATTAAAATTTAAAAATCATAGTTTCTTTTCCTTTTGGTCTTTTTTAAGAATAAGTATTTCCTGTGTGGAATGTCTCCACATATTAATGAAGATTTCATTTTATTATGTGCCCGCGTCGTCGTGGACGTCCTGATAATATTTTGCTCGATTTTGCTTTGAAAGTATTCCGCACCTATTGTAAGACTTACTTTTATAGAGTAGCACCTATAAGAGAAAAATGCGACTAAACTGAGAAGAAACTTACAATAACATTATTTTATAGCCACACTCAAGTCGTAGTATTCTTACCAAATTTTAAAAATTAACGCTAAATAACAAAAATAATGCAATCACATAATTACGTACTTATAATTATGTACTTATTTCACAAAATAACCAAATTATACAACACCAAAAATACAAATTATATGAATTTTATTTGAACTATTTTTGAATTAATAAATTAATTATTTAGGCTTAAGTTCTTAATTAGAAAAATTAGATACCAGCAAAGCAGAATGCATTTTCTAGACAGCTACGTCCGTCATCAGTACTCTTCGTATCGACCTACCCGGTAATTTCAATTGTTATTAATTTTCTATTTAAACAAACTTATCAAAGAAATAGAATCTGAGAAATTTTAATTTTACATTATATTTCATAGAAGATAGAGCTTTTGCTTTGCTGGTATCTAATTTTTCTTTATCTCTTTATAATTAAGAACTTAAGCCTAAATAATTAATTTATTAATTCAAAAATACAAATTTTATTCAATTGGCTATTTGGCATATGCTTTTAGCGCCATCTGTCTTTAAATATCAAAATTAAAGGTGCCGTGCCGTACTAAGTAGTTAAAACGATCTGTGTTTTAAAATATACAACTTTCAAAAATTAAAGGTGCCGTGCTGTACTCAGCAGTACTTAGTTCCTTCTTAAGATATGCTACATATCAGTTTATTTTTTATTTTTTTTTTTTTTTTCATTATAAAAAAAAAAGTATTCATATCCGGTTAGGTCAACTGGGTTCTTTCTCCACTTTCTCTTGGAAACAAGATTATTTTGCGGAAAAAAAGTATTCTATATTGGGATCAGGATACTTAGGTACCTCCTCACAAAATTTTGTTAAAATCCATCTAGTACTTTTTACGTTATGCGAACGTAAATGAAAAGCAGACAGACAGACAGACGAAAATGAGTTATTACTTTATTATATGTATAGATTTATTTAACTCAATTGTTTCCTTTTCATTTGCATTAAAACTTGAAGTTTTTTTCTAAAAACCATAAATTCTAATTGGTATGGTTTTCGAGCGCTCCTGATAATGTGAGAACATTATTATCAAACCAAGTATTGGTTAGTACTGTACAGCCAGTACTAGCGGTTTTTATTATAAATTGTAGTGGATTGAGGTAATTCCTTCATTAGGGAGATGTCTACTTAAGCAGTGTTACCTAGGTAGATTGCTTGCTACTTTTCATATTAATTTGTTATCAAGTAATGTGATGAGATCGGCGAAAGATTTCTGCAATTTTTAATTTTAGTTCCTTGGGCAATTTACTTGGCCACACCTGAAATATCTTATCTACTTTTTTATAGTAGATTTAAAACTTTTCTAATACAAAAGCCTTATTGTAAGCATTTTGATGTTGAAATTGGTATATTCCAAAAGCAAATGTGTTATTTCATCGGCTTGGATGAAAACTTGTAAGTTGTCGGTTGTTTATAATTTATGCTGGATGATACTTGCAACTTTTCAAAACAACCATCCACCTTACCATCCATCCATCCATCCATCAAATTCATAACATCTGTATGATGATTTAATGCTGCAGCCCAGTCGTAATTTGGTTTTACCTCAATATGCTTTAAACAAATTTTTTTTTTTTTATGTTTACTTTTTGTTGCCATGCAAGTCGAGTAAGGTTTTAGATAATTTTTTATTAAGGGTTAGAGAAATCTAAAATTTGTTCGTTTTTGTTTCTTGCAATATTTTAAAACGACACCATAAACACACATCAAAAATCACCATTTATTTCAATCCATTCAGTCTGTAGCAGCTTGGTTTAGTTTTTCTCGCTAAATTTAATTAGTATTTATATAATCCGGTAATTTTTGTATGCCATTATTTAATTTTAGTTTCAGCTTAGTATTTTTCTGTTGCATTTGTGGGAATTTTCAATCGCGTTAAACATGTTTTAAAGTATTTGTGAATAGCGTTGGTGCTTCTTCTTAAAAATATTGTAAAGAAAAATAAATTTCATACGTAAAAGTAAACTTTATTTAAGTAAACATTATTTATTTTTATTCACGCATGATTACTTGAACATTTATTAAATAAATATCTTATGAGTGCAATATAAAATATTTATTTCCAACAAATATATTAATCGAAATTGATTACTATGGGGAAAGCATATCCAGATAGCTATTTCGCTAATGCTCAACTTGCTCATCAGTGGATTTTCCCTAATTTTTCTGAATAAAAACTCAGATTCTTATGATTAATACTTAATAGACTAAACGAGAAGTACAATCAGTCTAGAAAAAAAGACAAATTTCTAAACAAAAAACCATATCAACCATTTCGATTTCAAAAATTTTATTTTATTTTAATGTAGAAAATTGAAAGAAAAATAAAATAAATAAAATAAAAATAAATGGACATAAATTTTTATATTGCACTCATAAAATATTTATTTAATAAATTTTCAAAAAATCTTGCGTGAGGATTCCAAATATAATTTTTTGTATTTAAGTAACATAACTGAGTATTTCATTTTCGCTCTTACTTCTTCGTCGCTTGTGTCAAATTCGAACAAGAGAGTGAGAAATTTGCACTATACAATTTGAATCATGTGACTACTGTGAAATCGCATGAAAGCCAAAAAATATAACAAGAAATGAGTTTAGTTCAGATACTTTAACGCAGTGCTTCCAGGGTATTTGGCGACCCCTGGGTTTGCTGGAACCTGAATTTGAAAGAACATGTCTGTTTACAAGTGTCCAAACGACTAGTACCACGGGAACCGGTAGCCCAACAGAAAGACGCCCATCTCTGTGACCGGTTATTGGTAAGGTTGCTTCGGGGTATACGTGGTGCCTGTGCTGTAAAAGCAGCATTGTGGGGATAGTGCAATGCTAGTCAAAGTGCTGTTGCATTCTCAACTGAAGACATCATTTGGTTTCAGGAGTTGGATGATCTCCAAACCCTTAAGCAAGGGGTAAATACATGTTCCAATAATTGCCATGTTCTAAAATTGCTACTTCGTTGCCATGTTAGTGGAGGGCGCTAGTCGACGCATTGTATTTACTCAGTAGTAAGATCACCGTCAGGTAAGAGCTCTCATGCTAGATACTAGAGTATCCATTTAATCGGGATTTGATTTCATTTCAGCATATAATTAATCGATTTTCCAGTTTAAATTTTCGTCGATTAATCGATAAAGGTTTTTATATTCCTCGAATACCTCGAGTTATAGATATTTATTTTTATAATTATGTTTTTTAATCTTTAGGTCTTTTTTATAAAAATTTTTAAATATATTTTTATTTTTATATTCGCTATTACGCTACACCATTGGGTAGCATCGTCAGGAAATATAATATTTAATTGAATGAAAAAATTTAATATAAAAAATACCTTGTAAATGAAATGACAAAGAGAATTGCAACAAGTAAAAGTGCTATATTCGGCCGTGCCGAATCTTCTATTCCCTTCACCACGGAATTGTCGCCGTGCGTCATCTACTTAATAATATTGAAGACGACAGATACATCATAAACTGTGACATTGTTGTAGAAATACTTATTTTGCTTTTATAAAATTAAATAACTTTTTTAAAAAATTATAAATATTTCCTTCAAAACTTTTTGTTTATATATGAATTTGTAATTTGCAATTTTCTGACATTTTCTTTTGTAGAATAAAATAAAAATTAGCCTAAGTTTACGAAAGCCACAGCGGTGGTCGTGTGTGTAGCCATGTACTAGCTTCAAAATAATCGTTTACCTATAAACGTGTGTATTTTATTTTTGACAGTTTGTAGTCGGTATCCTGTTGTAGTCTATGTGTTTAATGCATCTAGGTTTTAAAACAGAGACTTAATCTATTTAAAAATCAAACGCATTTAAAAAAATATGTTACTATATCTATACATATACATACATACATATACACATTCTTAATATTAAAATATATTATGTTACAGTCATAATTTTCATTTTCACAGAAATATTGAAATTTTGTTTTTAATTTTTCGAAAATTGTTTGTAAAAATATTTTTTTTGTCAATTTTTATTCGAAAATTTTTTGGAACATTTTTTGAAAAAAATTTTTCGAAAATTTTTCTGTGGAAATATCGTTTTGAAAACGATTAGTAAATTTTTTTGTAAATGTTAAAAAAAAATTTTAATTTTTTTTTTAATTTAAAAATTTTTTTTTTAATTTTATTGAATTGTTTTTACCAGTGGGTACCCGTGGGTCAATTGACTACCTATATGTGTATTGCTTTCTATAAAGGTCTTTAATACAAATCAAAGCAGAAAACCCCTACCAAACTAAAACCAAACAAAAGTCGCTCCTCGCAGGGGGCTATTGACCCCCCGAGATCTGTATGGACTCCCTGCGATCTACCTGTCGCGGTCTAATATTTATTTGACAAAAAAAAAGCAAAAGAGAATCATTAAGCCGAAAAAAAATTTTAAAAAATATAGGTGGGCGTGTTTTTTGGCCCGCAGCTTCAAAAATAATGATCCGATGTTGCTGAATTGCAATACGAAAATTTTCGAAACTATGCCTGACAGATTGATGTGCTTAAATTTTTTCTAGCTCTTCTGGTGCCTTGGCAAATGACATTTCAACCCGATCACGGACAGACGGACAGACGGACATCGCTTAATCAACTTCTCTATAGAGCGATGATTGATCGAGTGGATACTCTACTAGATACTGGAGTAAATCTTGACCCCATTTATCCGTATGCTTAAGTTCTTGTAAAGGAAATTACAACCTATTTCAGCCTTGCGAGTGAAAGGCTTTGACAGCTTCTGAGCGCAAGGATATACCGATTAAAACATGAATTACATCCTGCTAGAATTTGAAATAAAATTGTAATCTTTCTTCAAAAAATGTATCACCTAATATGTAAAAAATACTCTTTTAACTCTGTAGAGTACTTAGCTGACAATCTTAACCAGCGAAGAGTACAACTAATATAAAATGGATCCCACAATACTAACTTGGGGCGGCGGCTTTAATTGGCTTAGGCGAGATTAAAAAACCCACCTTCTTTAAATACAATCCTAGGATTAGCTAAATAACAGCTTAAAAGCAAATAAAAATTAGTTGGCAAGTTTTAGCAAGTAATATATATATAGAAATTATTTCAAGCCATTTGCTTAGTATAGTTATTAATATTTTATTTTTAAATTAAATATTTAATATTTTCAACATAAAAATCGCTATTAATAAGTCATAAAATTCATAGAAAATACAATTAGCGATACATAAATTACAAAATCTGAAATAATGTCTTCAGTCGTTTTAGTCGTTTAAAATTCAGTACCATGAAAGCCTTTACAGTTTGTAATCGCTTAAAATTTAAATTATAAAAATTAATTTTTTTTCTTAAGAAGTTTATATAAGCAAGGTCTCTTTTCCAAACTTAAGAGTTTCTTTATTATAGCCAGTGCTAGACAAAAATTATATTTGCTTCACGGTTGTTGCAATCATTTGCAGGTTATCCCTCTAATGTACGGCCAGGAAAAGCAGTATCTCTTCTTTTGAGTCGAATGTAACCTGGTTCACTTAGAATGTTTCGCGCCAAAGGTTTTAGATGAGATTCAAGCTTCTTTAGATGCGATACTGCATGTTTCGCTATTTCTACTTTGACTGATGGCATGTTTAGGTCTTTGTGGATGTTCGAGTTTTTTATATACCAGGGAGGAACTGTGATCATTCGTAGAATCTTATTTTGGTGCCTTTCAATTTCTTTTACATTGCTAGCTGAGGCAGTGCCCCATAATTGACTGCCATAACACCAAATTGGATTGAGGATCGACTTGTACCGAAGAAGTTTACAATATAAGGTCAGGGAGGAGTTTCTACCAATAAGACAATTTAGATATGCTATTTTTAATTTCATTTGTGTTAACTTGAAATCTAAGTGGCTTTTCGAAGTAAGGCGACGGTCAATATATATACCCAATTATTTAAGGTTTGAAAGCTGCGGTATCATTTGGTTACTTATGCGAATGGGAAGGCATGAGTCCCTACGCAGTCTGAAAGTTATGTGAGTACATTTTTGTTCATTCAACTTTATTCTCCATTTTTCCAATTTGAATATATGGTCTTGTAAATGTTGTGATGCTACTTGGGCGCTTTCATGAATAATTAAAAAAGTCATCAGCAAATGTTGATATGTGGACACGGGTGCTAAGTAGCATATCTGATGTGTACAGTAAATATAAAATTGATCCCAATATACTACATTGGGAAACTTATACAAGTTTTCGGGCAAGTTCAGCTTTAACTTATATATTTGGTCTTCGTGCCATACCTTGTCAAAAGCTTGAGAAACGTCGATAAAAAGCGTAAAACAGTATTTTCTTTTTTCAAAGATCTTCTTAATTACATTTACTAATCTGTGTGTTTGTTGGATCGCACTATGTTGTTTTCTGAAGCCGAATTGATGGTTCGGAAGACATCATTTCGCGTTAAGCTTTGTTATTAATTTTCTCTCAAACATCTTTGACATGTCTGATAAAAGGCTAATAGGTCTATATGATTCTACTTTTGTGTGGTCTTTTCCTGGTTTAGGAATCATAGTAATCAGAAAGACCTTCCACTCTGCGGGAAAGAACTCAACTGGGCAACGCAAATAACATATTGTTATTTGTTTTATCAACGCCAGGGGCCTTTTTGATGTTTAAATCCGTTACTGCCCTTTCAATATCGCTAAATTCAAATCTTAGGGATACTTCGGCACTAGCCTCTACTGGTGGGAACTCAGCTATATCAGTACATACATATATTTGGAGTGAAAACCTTCTTCAAATGTCCAACAATGTTGGTATCATTTCTTCCCCAGTCACCACAAGAAGTTCGCAAGGGAGGCTTACGTACGACCGGTCTTTTAAGTTTTCTACATGTACGCCATAATGAATGATCTGATTGTGCAGTTGCGTCGAGGTCTTCTAAGTAATTTTTCAGAGATGCTACTCTTCGAGGTTCTCGTAGCTGATTTAGCCGTTTCGTGCAATCTTTAAGTCTAGATTTAAGTTGAGGAGATCTGTGTGATTTTTTTTTTTTCAGCCAACAGCAGCTCAACATCTACAGAATAAATTTGCTTGTATTTAGCTGGTTGTCGGGTTACTGCTGCATGTTGGGCAGCTGATTTAAGGATTTTATCAAAATTAATTAGACTTTGATCCACGTCTTCTGGTGTTTTTAGCGGTATATTTTCCGAACAGTGGGTTTTTTTCGAACATTGAAAAACTTGTGTTTTTTCATTAAAAAATATTCAACTTTTTAAAGTTAGTTTTCCGCAATAAAAGTTAATTAAGAAAAAAATTTATTCTTAATTAAAATATCCATTATTTTATTAAAAACTATGCTCGAAGGTTATTTTTTATATATAAATTGAATTTCAGCATTAAAACAGAATTTTAATAAATAAAAACTCCCTTTGTGGAATAAAAAATTTTTGTTTTTTTTTTTTTGTGTTGTTGTTTTACTTATGGTTTCTCGTTTATGATCTTGTCCATTTTTTTATGGCAAATTTGCATTTACTTTCAAATATTTTAAAATTGTGTTACTTTTTTACGATTAAACATAAATTGTCGCTTGTAGGCTTGCAACATATTGCGGCATCAATTAAACAACAAGTTTACTTGCTTTGTGTCAAATTTTAATTTGTTTCACTTAAATTTTGCAAACATGTTTTTTTTTTAAATGTAGTAAACTGATGAAGTAAGACAAACATACACATATTTCATTAAAATAAGAAACTTACGTTCTGGCCAATTGTATGGAAATGTCCAGTAATAATTCACCAACAGTGGCAATTTCCTCGGCCTTCCATTCACCTTTCGGCTGTGAGACGTCTAAAAATAAAATATATTATAATTGCTGTTGCATTAAGGGTTATTATTTAGTGATACATAAAAAATTTAAGATGTAAGAGGGCTTTAACTGGCTGACTTTACCGAATTTGTATATCCTTTACTTTACTATAAAACAAAAAATATATATGTCGAGCTGCTAATTTTTAAAAAGTGGCAAACACTAGATTGGATATTAACCCTCAATCTTGGGTTTGATTGCTTTTTGATGTTGTGTTAAGTTTGGGTTTTTATTTGTTCTGACATAACTATATAGTAAAATTTTATAGCCAAAAATTTTTTAGAATATTTTATCCCCGCCCTTTTACTGTTTCGGGGTGTTTTTGTCAGAATAAAGCCACAAAATGCCGTTATGCGGGGGATCTAGAGGGATCTAGATGTAACTAAACTAATAAGAAACTAACAACAACAGCATTTTATGGACACACTCAAGTCGTAGTATTATTCTTATCAAATTTTAAAAGCTAACGCTTAATAACAAAAATAATGTAATCACATAATAACCTAAGTATGTATTTCACAAAATAACCAAATTATACATCATCAGTTTATGTATTTTTTTTTTTTTCATTATAAAAAATAAAGTTTTCATATCCGGTTAAGACAACTGCGTTCTTTGACTGCTTTTTCTCCACTTTCTCTTGCAAGTAAGATATTTTTTAGCTTAAGACCCCAGTAGTCATAGCTTTCTCTTAGTTATCTTAAAATTATTTTTATAACTTTATGATAGCAAATAAATAAATAAATAAATAAATAAATAAATAAATAAGATATTTTTGCGGAAAGAAAGTATTCTATATTGGGACCAGGATACTTAGGTACCTCCTCACAAAATTTTGTTAAAATCCATCCAGTACTTTTTACGTGATGCGAACGTCAATGAAAAGCAGACAGACAGACGGAAATGAGTTACTACTTTATTATATGTATAGATATGTTGGAAGAACAAGCTAGAGCTGAGTAACTTTAACTACTTCTAAAATTTAATTCCGAAGTGATCTTTCAAATCGTCGACACAGATATACACCTAATTCTGTTTTTACACGGTAGATTGGTTCCAGAAAAATCCGTGTAAAAATAAGACATTGATCATATAGAAAAATAGGTGATTGGTTCCTTATTTGTAAAACCTATTAAAATTAGTGAAAAACGAGAATTTTTTTAAGAACAAGCAATCATGTTTATTTTACTAAATCATATAGGTAATGTGTATTTGCACCTTTTATTTGCATCTTTGATGTATGATGACGACTTAACAGATAGTTTCGTTTCACAGATCAACGATTGCCTAATTGAATTTTAATTTTTTATAATTCTTACTGTAGCTTCGTTTAAAACGAACATTTTGCTAAGAAATGTTGGGCCTTCTCCATTTCGAAGGCGATCTAAAATTCCAATTCTGATTTTAAAAGAAATGGATTTACGTTGTAGTTTGTTGTAGTTTTTTATTCGGCGTCTTCTTATAGAGATCCATTGATAGTTCATAAAATATTAACAAATTTCAATTGCTCTAAGAAGTAAAAAATCAAAAGTTAAATCAAAAACGTGTAAAAAAGACCGTGTAAAAACAGAATTGGGTGTATTTTTTTTCCTATAATATTAATAGTTAATATTATAGGAGTTAATTTTATACAGACATGTAATTTAGAAAATTTTTGCATGAAGTCGTATAAAAAAAGCTGGGAAATATAATTTTTACAATTCTATTGTGGACTAGCTATACCCGCCACTTCGTCAGCGTTCTTGGAATATTTTGTTTGATTTTGCTTTGAAATCAATCCACATCAAAGACCCTTACTTTAATTTATATTAAGATATAAATAACTGTCGCCTTAAACTATGTATATCGGTTAGTGCTTCAGTTATGGTTTATATATTTATTTTATATTTATATGAAGGGTCTCATCCTTACTAAAATAACTGCGTAATTTCACTACTTTTTCTACCTTTCCTCTTGGAAATGAGATATTTTTGGGGAAGAAAGTATCCTGTATTGGGATCAGGATACTAAGGTACCTCCTCAATCACTGTATCATTTTTCTTGTAATACAAACCGTCATTTTGGCACAGTACTTTGCATGAATATAGAAAGGTCTTTTTCTGGTTGGTTGGTAGGATAACGTGGCACAAGCACATGCTATTTGTTAGAATTAAGCGATTCTGTGTTGAAAAATACCACTTTAATTGTTCAGAAAAGCGTGGATCTTAATGTAATATTACTTAACCTATTCCATCGCAAATATTTCACGGACTACAAATCACTAAAAATGTAATGGACAATTGCTACTTCAAGCGAATAGCTAGATGGAGACATGGGAGAAACAATACTCCTTACATCTATCCATCAAAAATGTAAAAAAACGAGGTATATGTGATTGCGAATTCAAAGAGCCCACCCGAAGTTCCAGAAATAATTGTTAACAATTACAGCCTTAATAAAAACACGGCGCCATAACCCTGAATAAATAAAGGTATTTCCCGAAATGTGTCAAATTATTGTTAAAGGGCGTAATAATCAACATAAATATGTACCTAAGCAAGGTGACCTATCATAGTGCTGGCCTGTCATTACTCTAATAAACAGCACTTTGAAAGCAATTGATCAAATAATAAATAAACATCTAGTGGGTGCTTCCAATTCGGTTCTTTGCAATGAGCCCTTAAAATTCTTGCTCTGATCACATAAATATCCTAAGTCTCATCATGAAACTGTTCGTAGAATGCAATGAATCAATTTATCTGGCACATTCCTGGCACATGATCAGTCAGTCATCAATATCAAAGCCGTAGTTAGACAAGGATGTGTGACATCGCAAATGCTTTGTAATATTGTCCTTGACTGTATACTTCAAACTCTATCTACAACCAGAGGAATAATATGTGGATTAAACAAAAAATAGGCCTTGATTATGACGTGCATGAATTCAATGATATACAGAATAAATCAAACGATATACAGTTGGAAGAATCCAATGCAAAGTAGAAGATAAACATCATCAAAACTAAGATCATGTAAATCAACATAACAAACACCAATAGTCTTTACAACCAACACCAAAACAGGTTAGATCTTTCAGCTGTCATGAAAGTATTTCAATTTGTTCTGGGGGTTCAAGTAAAGACATATAAAAAATTACTATATGCTGGAGGCCAACCGTCTGGCCATTTAAATTCTGTGTGGAGATCTTTACACATCTCTACCAATACAAAATTGAAAATATTCTCTTATACGTGTACATTTCATAGAACGCAGCTAGCAGCAATTTCTAACAATTTTCTCTGGAAAAGAATGAAAGCGCAGTTCCGAAGAAGAAAAAGGTGATGGATTGAGTACACCCATAAAAGGTCTGATGAAGATATCACCAAAACAGCAATAGAGTGTAATCCGAAAGGCAGCATACGACAGAACCGGTCGGTCCACTTTTGATACAACGGCTTGAAAAGTAGCCACAGAAGGCATATCAGTTAGAATCAACTAACAGGGCTTTCATCCAAAAGATCTAAATGGAAAAACTTGTAATGGCCATATGATCCTTTAGGCTCTAAAGAAAATAATAATAGCTGATCGCTTTCAGTTATCTAATAAGGTCCCTAATAACTTAGATAGGTTGTAAATTAAGATGCTTCAAGAAATATGTATCTCGCATAATTAAAAGTCGAACATTAGCATACGAGTTAGGAGACTGCATGCTCTTCCCTAAATACCCGGAATCTACTACAAAGTATATTGCAGGGTAGTTTTAGCCTGCTAGTGTGTATACCGATTGCTCGTAATCTCAACGATATAGTCTGCTTGCATTGGCCTACTAGAATTCAAGAGGTAGTGTGTAATATCAGTGGAGAGCAGTCTTACTATGACAGTCTGTCTGTGTTCGCATAACTTAAAAACTACCGGTGGAATTTTAATAAAACTTTATTGTGTCTCGGTGCAAACATAAGATACTTTTTTTTGGGTAAAAATATCTCATTTCCAAGTAGTAAAAGTATGCAATTTTACTGATTCAATAGTGGTACTTTGTCAGCGGGAAATTTTAAACACTATTTACAGAACTCTACAATAATTTTATATAATTTTTGGAATTTTATATTAAGTTTATTTTCTTAAATTATTACCCAGGGATGCGTACCTTTATATAAAGTAAATATATAGACGATATCGCAAAGTCGAAGCTTTCTTAAGAAATATCTAAGATCGTTATGTCCTGTTATAATACCTACATACATTCTTAGTTCAGACTTACTCATACGTAACAGCTTATCCATTTCCCCATTACCCTTCCAAATTGTTCCCTTATCCTCCCGTACATTTAATCGAGACCTGGGAATACGTCCACACATCTGACACTTATATCTAAATCAGATCCAACTCGCGCCATCTTGTCTGCAGCTTAATTTTCCACGATATTGTAATGACCGGGTACCCAGCACAGTTTCAGTGTGTGTTGTTCGTAGAGAGCTTGTAGTTCTCTGCGACAACGGCTGACTACCTTCCATCTAATACACCTATTACCGAGTGCTTTTAAAGCCGCCTGACTATCTATGTATATAGTGATATTACTTGAGAATATCGGCCTCGTAGATAGTAATCTAGCAACTTCAAACACCGCAAAAATTTGATAAATGTTACATAGGTTATCCAATCTATAACTGTGTCTGATGCGTAATAATAAATTTCATGTGTTAAATAATCGGTTTCTATATTCTCTAGTTGATATTCTCTTATCAACGTGGAGTGTCCATACTTTCTAACATTCAATTGTTTATTCTGTCTTAATCTTAATTGTGTTCTCAACGTATATTTCTTTATATATAAGTTTAGAGGGTCGATTCCAAGTATTCTGCACAGTGCTTCAGTTGCTCCTGTAATGCTAAGTGCTACTATTCTATTTACTCTCTATATAAATGTTGCATGAGTACGCTGTGCTGGTGTCTAAAAAATTTAATTTTTTTTAATATTATCACCTAATTTCTAATTAAAAATATTGTTTCTTAGAGAGAATAAAACGAATTTAAGCTTGATTACAAATTTCATATGTATATAAAAGTATCTTAAATCTTGGTGTGGATTTCTTTCATAGCAAAATCGAACAAAATATTGTAAGGACGCTAACGACGCACAGTGTTGTAAGCCTGGCCATATATAGAAAAATCTAATTATGGAAATTAAAAAAGGCTAATAGTATTTAATAAAAGACACTTTTACTAATAAGCGTAAAAAAAATTAGATTAATATAATAATTTTTTTTAAAAATATGGCTCTTCAAAATTGTGGTTTAAAATAACTGCAATTTTGTGTAAAAAAGGAATAAAAATGAGCATGTACTTCGTAGGGTTAAATAATTGAATTTAGTTGGCAAATAAACCAATTTTGTACTAGATTAGTTGTTGTATTATGTTTTAAGAATATAAACGGTATTTTTAATTACATATGTCGATAACAGTGTATGCATCATTATAAGAATGATATTAATAAAACAAAACATAACTTGTTGTGGTAAGCGAACATATAATAGCAAAGAAAAAAAAAATATCCAAATATTACCGGGATATTTTTTCTTTCATTTTATAACAAATAGTATGTTAATTTATAAAAATAAAAATTTAGCTGCTCTTAAGTTCGCCAATTTAAATAATTGTTATTTTTTTAAAGTCGCACAGTAAACTTTCTAGTGGAAAAAAATAAAAAAAAAAACTTATAAATTTATTAATAAAACACATATGGGATGAAAACTGAGACTCCCACGATTTCAGAGGTGGTTTGGTTTTTCATGTGCGTTACACCTATAAATAGTTACACGGCTTTAAAGTCGAATTATTTTGAAAATTTTTTCACAATTTTTAAGTAACAAAAAATGGATTTGGAAAAGTAAATATCAAGAAAATGTGGAGGATGATAATATAGAAGATATATCTTTTGAAACTGTATTACTGCATAGTGAAGATATGTATAGTTTAAGCTAGCATTTTTTCTAACTTTTATGACACGTATAAATTTCAGGATATACGGGAAGGACACGAATCCTTGATCCGAATTTTTTTAAATTTTTATTTTTGTTACGTTTTGCCAACCTAAATATATGTGCCTAATTCCAGTTCTTTACAATAACTTTTTCTATTTTTGGCCACTCGTTATATGAAGTCACGACACTGTGCGACGCACACTGACCGGTCTCCATAGTAAAACTGGAAAAATCGAAGGAGTTATGGTAACTTAATGAAATTTTTGGCACATATCTCTCTTGGCCTACTATTTTCAAATATTAATAAACATTTTTAGAAATCCTTTTATTTTTCCGGTGCGGGGACAATTAAATACCCAAAATTCCCCCATTTCAGTAATTATTATTTTTTTTTGAATTTTAATCTATCAATTCACATACAAAATAATAAAGCGTGATAGTTTTAATTACAAAATCTCCAATTATTTAGGGTTGCCGTATACCTTTTTGAATATAACATCATTTTAAACTTTTTAGTATTTTTATTTTTTAAAGATTTGAAAATACTCACAACCATTGGTATTCAAATAACATTATATGATTATTTTAAAACTAAATTATTATTTAAAATAAAAAACATATTTATATAAAGATTAATAATAAAGTTACAAACATATTCAATTAACATAAAAGTTGTAAAAAATTTCTTAATCACTAAAAAAAAAAATCTTAAAATTTCTTAATCACTAAAATAAGTTTCTGAGTCCGAATCAGTGTTAATAGATTCATCTACTATTATGTAATTACTAATTTCTTGATTATAGTTGAAAGAGCTGCTTGTATTTATTGTATTTCTATTAGGTGAAATTAATAGATCAGAAGAAATTAGGAGTTTATTCATTAAATCTTGATTACAATTTTCTCTGCTATTTTTTCGAGTGTGTCCAAGTCTGTTCTTCCTTAATTGTTTTGTGAAGGCATTCTAAGGCATTCGTCCCTGCACTCACCTTGTATGAATTCTCCCTGGTTTAAAACATAGCCTACTATTATCATACATTTTCAAACATTAACATATTTTAATATATATAACAGAAAATAAGATTATTGATTCATAAAAGTAGTTTTTTCGAGTTTCGAAACTGACTATTCTTTTTAAAAAGTACATATTTTGGCTTAAAACTTCAAAATTTTTTTTACAGTGCTGTTATAAATATTTGAATTTTAGGATTTTTTGGTTGTTTCTGCTACATTTCTGAATAAAAAAAATAAATTTGCATGCATTTTTATTGAAAAATGAATTTTTGAGATTTATTTTTCTAAACCCATTTTTTTTACTTATGAAAAAATTATCAAAATAATTCGACTTTAAAGCCATGTAACTTTTTATAGGTGTAACGCACATGAAAAACCAAATCGCCTTTGGAATCGTAGGAGTCTTATCTTTCCTGCCATATGTATATTATTAATAAATTCGAAAGTTTTTTTTTGATTTTTTTCCACTAGACAGTTCACTGTGCGACGCGGCGAGCACAACTAGTTTCTTTCATACAGAACTTTACATGGCCCCTTAACACCCTTAACTTTAGCCAGATCTTACTTTAATTGTAATAAACAAAAATATTTTTTATAATTTTACTTACGTATTCTTTTACGTGCATCCAAATACGCAGCATTCACGGCATCATATGTAATACAAGTTGAGTCACCATTATAGTGGCCTCTGAAAATACAAAAAAAATAAGATAAAATTAATAATAAATTAACACTCCCTTTAAACAAAATCAATCATTTATTTTTATTTCCTTATCACATGTTGCCATACACATTCACTCATCCACTCTAACTTTTACAACGCTTGCCTACACAATAAACTAGAAATGCCATATGTCGTGTTATACTTTTTCCTTTTCTTTAGTGCTTTTATTCTTCTCTATAAATTTTTATACAGATTATATAAAAAGGATAATCGTATTATTTACATTTGAAAGGATTTCATGTACTTAAACCATTACTAGGACATCTTCTGGTAGAAACATTTATTAACTTATTGTTAACACTTGTGGTTTTCTATTTAGTCTTATTTTAACAACAGATTGGTTTAGTTGTTCCAACGGCGCGCCATGGATTGTGCTCAAGAGGAGCTAAAGAAAATTCTAAAAAAGTGTAAAACTGAAAATGTGAACATAAATAAGTTTTCGATTATTGAAAAATTTCTAAACGAAAATAAAAAGCCTGCAACAAGTAGTAAAGAAAAGTGGTGCAAAATACTGATTGTTTTCGGTTTAACAGCATATGCGCTACACTATTATTTCAGTGATTTAAGTTCTAAGGTAGGTCTTGTGTAAGTCAAATAAAGAAAGATTATTTCAAATCAAAATCCTTTACAAAAAATTAGCAATGTATCTTAAAAATGCCTCAGCTTATGCGTTACTCATTTCGCCCTCCTGAAAATTGTAATTTTTGCCAAAATGTTGATCATATAGCACGAGTCAAAAGTATAACTCCTCAGGAATTTGCTCAGCATTATGCCTATTCAGCCACTCCTGTCATAGTAGAAGATGCTACACAAAACTGGACTGCTTTGGAAGTTTGTAGTTTTCTTTTTTTTTTGTAATATTACAATTGATTATTTCTTGATAACATTTTTCTTTTAGAAATTTAACTATTGGTATTTTCGTGACATTTATTTGA
Source organism: Phasia obesa (assembly GCA_949628195.1). NCBI lineage: Eukaryota > Metazoa > Arthropoda > Insecta > Diptera > Tachinidae > Phasia > Phasia obesa. The sequence continues at coordinate 65,187,342 of OX451215.1, read as the reverse complement.
AAGCCACAAGAAAAGAAAAGATTCTAGATTGCCAGTTTTTACCCTATAAAACAGGATTTCAAGATTTATTTGAAGCTCTTGATATGCCGAAAGAACGCGTGGATTATACGAACCATAAACAGAAGCCTTGGTATTTCGGTTGGAGTAATTGCAATCCAGAGACAGCAGAGAAGTTTCGTCGTCACTATAGTCGGCTCTATTTTTTGCCAGAAACATCGGAAAATAATGCGGTAGATTGGTTTTTTATTGGTACAGCTGGTTTAGGGGCTCATATGCACGTAAGTATTAATAATTATTGGGAAACATCGCAAGAAAATATTTCATATTATTCAAAGATCGTAAGATCTTTGGGAGATTATATCCATATTTTTGTAAAAATTATGGATTATGGGTCAACACCAATAGATTTTTCTAATAAAAACATAATTTTAATGAACAATATATCTTTTTAATTCACTATTCCGTCACTCGATCTAATAAATATATATGCATCTCTCACATTTTTACAAAAAAAATTTCAAAAAAAATTATTTTAAAAATTTTACTGAAAAATTAAAATTTTTTTGTAAAAATTTTATTGAAATTTTGTTTTACAAAAAAAATTATTGAAAATTTTTTATAAAATATTTGTTGGACATTTTTTGTAAAATTTTTATCGGAAATTTTTTGTAAAATTTTTGTTGGAAATTTTTTGTAAAATTTTTATTGGAAATTTTTTGTAAAAAGTTCCGCAGTTAAAAAAAAAATTTTAAGAATATGTGGTTTCAGTAGTAAGGCGCAACATGTAAAACCGCGCTTGGTATGTCGTATTTTCTGAGAGTAACATATTGCAATTAATTTACCTCATGAAATTGACTTTGCTACTACTTAAGTCAGCAAGTTCTGTAGAGCAATTAACGCTCAAACAAGACATCGATTTATCGCAGTTAATGTATATATAAAATGTCCTTGTAGGAATGACAAATGGACTAGTCCAACATGACTTCAACCGAGCAGAAACAAAAATATCGGCAGCAAACTATTCTTCGGTTTTTCCTGTCACCTCAAAGGAATCAACAACTTATCTTTTACTGATTGCAAACTAAATATTTCTAACATTTAAATTTAGCAATCCGCATCCCAGATTGTAATTTTTCGACAATTAATATGTTCACATATGCCCAAAAAGGGAATAACTCAAGTGCACATAAATCCTTCTAATCAAAACTAAATTGCTATTGCAGCAGCCGGACCTGACAATATGCTTCAGACCGACTCACAAAGATGTTATCCATACTACTACAGTAGTAATAATTATGAACATAATAGATGTAAACTTCCCAAAAAGGAAACTGGAATATAGCAACAGCAAGATGTAGCGTCTACACTATAATATAAAGATTACACAGCAATATTGAAAATACTAAATAAACAGAACAATTAATTTTAGAAAATTATTAAACTGGTGATTTTGGATTGCAAAAAAAGCTTTCGATAGACAACAAGCTAAATTATACATTTTTAGACATTGTTATAACGAAAGCCGAAAGTTAGCAAAACGAAAATAATTCTATCATCTACAGGATGGGCCAACTTCGTTTAACTAATTTTAAATGCTTTTAATTTTTAGATTTTTACAGTTTAAAAAAAATTTATAATGTCATCATACTCAACGCAAGAACGTGTAAAAATTGTCAAACTTTATTATGTTTTCGGATGGAACAACTTTTTGAACAATCTCATTATGAGCAATGAAGAACATTTTTATTTAAATGGACATGCTAATAAACAGAACTGCCGCACTTGGGGTACCCAATTTCCTAGAACACTGCATCAGGGATAACGCACCCTTCCAAATGCACAGTTTGGTGTGGAATTAGTGCCGATTAGTTATAGGTCCATATTTTTTCGAAAATAATACTGGGGGACCAGAACCGTCTCTGGAGCGGTACATCGGACCATTTTGGACATTTTTTTACGTACAGTAGTTCTCAATAATCCTGACATATGGTCCAAGCAACTTTGAGCTCTAACTCATACCGCGAGAGATATAATGGCGATTTCATTTGAAAGCAATCAGTCGAAGTTGGGCCATCCTATATATCTTTACGTAATCAAGCTCCATTCTTCGCAACTGTCCTTTACTTTGGAACAAATGTGAAGATGGTTGTCTGAAATTAGTTGTTGTGCTAGAATACGTTGATGATGAGGAAAAATTAATAATCAAAATGGCAATTGAGTTTCGTTAAAAAATCATAGATCGGTATAGACAAAGCTGGAACCAAAAACCTGTGAATTATTCGGACATTTAGTTATGAACCATGTCAAAAATACTTTATGGTTATGATAATATATAATATAAAGCTAAAATTATCTCATCTCATTTTCTTTCTTAATTTTCGCAAAACTTATCATTTTCATTCTCAGAAATATTGTCGAGTTTTCAGATAAGTCAAAAGATGTTCAAAAATATAGGATGGTGTTTTTAAAACAAATGACAGACAAATCCTGCAAATAACAAAACGATGTGTGATTATTGCATCAAGTTTTAAGATAAATTATCTTCATTACAGATCGACAATGTCCGTTTACCTTCATGGCAGGCTCAGTTATCGGGAAGCAAGCGCTGGCTATTGGCTCCACCACCTGAGTGTTATTTTAAATGCAAATCATTTGATGCCATTGTTAAAAAGGGTGATGTCAGTAAGTAGAAGATATCAATAGATTTAATTTATTCGTGTAACAAATAATGATGAAAAATTTCTTTTATTCAGTTGTTTTGGACACAAACAAGTGGTATCATCAAACTTTTGTGCAATCCGGAGAAATAAGTTTGACCATAGGAGCAGAATATGATTAAAAAGTTAAACAAGAGTTAATGTACATAATTATAAAAATTTGAGAATATATTTATAAAGACCAGAAAATTAAGAACAAATATTTTTAGAACAATAAGAAAAATTTAAGTTTTTTTTTCGAAACAAATTTAAGTTTTTTGATTTCATCTTTGCGATTAAAAATATATTTTAAGGTTACATGATTGGTTACAGTAGTAACACAAATTTAAAATAATTTTTTTGTATAAACAACTTTGAGAAAACTAACATTTAAATTTTTAGTAAGAAATTTATTCAATAAAGAAATTCAAAAATCCATCTTTAACTTTATTCCCATAGAACTCTGAAAAAATTTTTTAACAATTCTTTTTACCCCCAAAAAACCTAAATAATATTAATTCCGTCACTAGCAAAAAAATATATTTAAAAAGTGGAATACTTGTTAAGCTAATTTTTGTGCCATCCCCCTCAGGACGATAATAATCAATAAGGTTGGCCAAAAATATTGATTATTAACAAGTGAGAGTGCCGAATCTTATATAACCTTCACCATAGTAATGTTAACTATTCCCTTAACTTTATGTTTCTCAATTTCACAATATGCATTTGGTTTTTACTTCTATAATTTCAAATTAATTATTACAATTCAATAAAAAAATTTTGGTAAAATTTTATTGTAAAAATTGTATTTGATATTTTTTGTAAAATTTTATTTAATACTTTGTAAAAATTTGATTGAAATTTTTTTGTAAAAATTTTATTGAAAATTTTTTGTAAAAAATATACCGAAATTTTTTTGTAAAAATTGTACCGATAATTTTTGTTAAAATTTTATCAAAATATTTTTGCAAAAATTAAATCAAAATTTTTTTGTAAAATTTTTCTCGAAAATTTTTTTGTAAAAGTTATCGAAAATTTTTACATAACATTTTATCGTAATTTTTTTTGCTTTTTTTATGGAAAATTGCTTGTAAATATTTTATTCATTTTTTTTGTAAAAATCTTACCTATATTTTTTTACCTATAAATTTTATCGAAATTTATTTGTGAAAATTAAATCGAAACTTTTTTGTAAAATTTAATTCGATTTTTTTTTTTTTTTTGTAAAAATTTTATTGAATTTTTTATAGTTTTATCGAAATTTTTTTGTAAATTTTTTATTAAAATTTTTTTGTAAAAATTTTACCAATAATTTTTGTTAAAATTTTATCGAAATTTTTTTGCACTAATTAAATCGACATTTTTTTGTAAAATTTTTCTCTAAAATTTTTTTGTAAAAAATTTATCCAAAATTTTTAGATAAAATTTTATCGAAAACTTTTTGCCAAACTTTTATTGAAAATTTTTTTGTAAAAATTTTACCAATAATTTTTGTTAAAATTTTATCGAAATTTTTTTGCAAAAATTAAATCAAAATTTATATGTAAAATTTTTCTCAAAATTTTTCTTTGTAAAAAATTTATTGAAAATTTTAAGACAAAATTTTATCGAAAACTTTTCGCAAAACTATTATTGAAAATTTTTTTGAAATAATTTTATTGAAAATTTTTTGTAAAAATCTTACCTATAATTTTTGTAAAAATTTTATCGAAAAAATTTTTTTAAATTAAATCAAAATTTTTTTTGTAAAATTTTTCTCAAAATTTTTTTAAATTAAATCAAAATTTTTTTTGTTAAATTTTTCTCAAAATTTTTTTTTGGATCAAATTTATCGAAAATTTTTAGATAAAATTTATCCAAAATTTTTTGCTAAAGTTTAATCGAAAATTTTTTGGTAAATATTATATTAAACATTTTTTGAAAAAATCTTACCAAATCTAAATCTTTGTAAAAATTTTATCGAAAACTTTTTGTAAAAATTAAATCTAAATTGTTTTGTAAAATTTTTCTCGAATTTTTGTTTTTGTAAAAATATTATCGAAAATGATGTGATAAAATTTTATCGAAAAATTTTTGCTAAAGTTTTATCGTAATTTTTTTTTTAAATAATTTTATTGAAATATTTTTGTAAAAATTTTATCGAAAATTTTTTGTTAAAGTTTTATCGAAAATTTTTTGAAAATATTTTTTTAAAATCTTATCGAATTTTTTTTAGCAAAATTGTATCGAAATTTTTTTGTTAAAACTTTATCGAAATTATTTTGTAAAAATTTTATCGAAAAATTTTTGTAAAACAAGAGCATCATTATAACCGAAAAAAATAAATTAAAAACAACGTGAAAAAGTATAGGTCGGCCTCGAATGAATTGGTCTGATGTGGCTGTATTCCATTACCGAAATTTTCGAAAATATGCTTGGCGGATTGCTGGGATTAAATTTTCTGTGCCTCTTTTGACGCCTTGGCAAAGTTAATTTCTACACAAACACAGACATACAGACGGAAGGACAACGCTTTATCAACTTCTCAACCGGTTCCTTAGAGAAGAGATGATCTAATAAAATTTCGATGAAATACAAGGATGTAAAATATAACTGTACAGTTTTTTATATGAAATAATACTATCTATCGCTTAAGTATATATTATATTAGAAGAATACACAATATATTGCTAAAAGTTTAGTCCTTGATTTTGTAGGTTTAATTTACAAGATATATATACCTTGTGGCAACTAAGCCACAAATTTTTTTTTTAAATTTAACACAAGTGTTAAAAATTATTTCATATATAATGTTATTGATTAAGTTTCTCTCGTTGCTATTTATCTTCTGTTTGTGTGTTGTTACACAGGTTGTTGGTTTTTGACCAAGAAACTGAAATTTAAACCTATAAATTCCAATATGCAATATAGTAAACATACACACGGTTTGCCAGATATCAACAAAATAATATTTCTTACATCATTGGCTGCTGTTGCAAATGTAGTTGCTGTTCTCTTTTTTTTCTCTGTATTTATCAAGAGTGATATGCAAAAATCATGTTAATTTTTTTATTTTTCTTATTTTTTTTTTATTTTTGCTGAGCAACTTAAATTTATAGTTTTGATTTTATTTTAGTGGCACTTAAGATATAAAAAACTATTATTTAATGTATCAATCATATAGAGCAGAGATACATTTGATTTAAATTGTTTGTTTTTGCTATTTGTATTTTTCACAATCTTTATTAGATCTGCATTTAAATTTTAGTAGATTTATTTATTTTGTGGTTTTTTAAGGTCTCGTCATTTCAGCGTTGGCGATGCACTTTGTTATTTTTGTTTTAAAGCAAAATTTAGATCATTTAAATGTCAATGTTGTTGTGATTTGTTGTATGCTCCAAACGTTTGTTTATAGAGTGGCAAGTGTTTTTAATTTTTTTCCTTTTATTTTATAAAAACAACTTCTTTTTTTTTATGTCGTTGATGAAGTGGTTGCATTAGTATGACCAAATTGTCATTTATATATTTGTTTTTTTGTTTTTGTTTTCAAAGATGACCTCTAGTTTAAATAAAAACCAAACATAAATGGTAAAACGTGAGATGATTTAAAAAACTAACTTTGAAAAATGTATTATTAAAAAATAATGATGTAATGTTTATTTTGTAAAACATATTTTTTGAGTTCATGAACTTCAGGTGCGCAACCCGGTTTAAAATTTAGCTGTTTATTACAAAATGTATATTCCCTGAACACTGTTACATAATTGGTAATACATTTTCTATTGATAAATATAAGCAAGTATGAAATAGAAAATAAATTTTCACTTTTCCTTTTGGCAATTGCGCCTCTGATGAAATCTGTAATTTATGTTAGCACAATTTTTTTATTTTTTTTTTTTAATTTAAAACAAAAATACACAAGAGACGAAATTGCATTAATATTTTCGATATTGAGTGCATTTATATGCAATACTTGAACAAAAAAATATTTTTTTCTTTTAATTTTATTACATAATTGTTGATCTTTTCCTTGAACCTTAAACAGCCCTTCACTTTGAAAGTTGTTGAAACTTTTTAAATTGTAGCGGAAAAAATGTAAAGCTCTGCAATTATAAATGAAAGATTTTTTTTGTAATACCTTTGCGATTACTTTTATCTAAGGAAAATTTTACGTTAAGAAAGTTATTATTAATATTTTTTCGTGATATCGATTTTATCGATTTGGTGTTTTATAACCAACTAAACGATAACTACCGTTATCGCTTTGGGGATTTTATATTTGTGTTACATAACAATATTAACCATATTATTGTTTGCATTATTTACATTACAATCATATTCTAATTATGTTATAATCATATTATAACATAAACATATTTAATTATTATTTAAAATATAAAGTAAGTATATCGCTCGAAACTACATGAAGATTTTATATAAATTGGCAAAACTGAAATTATCGGTAATAATAATAAATACATAAATAAAATTTATAAGAAAAATGCCTCCACACTCTACAGTGGAGTAGAATCAAAATATTTTGAAAATAACTCAGCTATTTCTAAAAGGCTAGGCGGATGAATCTTAAATTTGATATGAGCATTTATCAGTGGTGGCGCTATATGTTCCCAAAGTTGGGTTAGGTTGACCTTGGTCAAATTGAAGGAACTCCATCTTCTACAAGGATGATCAATTTTACAAGAAATTTGGTTTAAACGTAAGCAAATATATTATATATACAAAATATAAACTTTTTATATAAATAAATAAAAATAGTAAATTTTTTTTTCTATTATAAAAACAAGAAACATTGAAATATTGACGTTAGAACATATGTTCTAAAATCCCAAAGCTGGGATCGAAAAAATGACAGCTGTAATAAAACTGAAAGTATTTTATGAGCCCTAGTCCATATGTGGACTTTATGGGCAAAATACTAAAAATTCCAATTTTGGAATTTTTGTTTTTTATTTTGGGAATTGTGGAATTTGCTGAAAATTGTAATCAATATTTTGAAAAAAACTGAAAAATCAAAATTTTAATTTAATAGCGCCATCCTCGCAAGTGGATGATTCCCAGCGTCAAAACTTAAGCTCAGACACTCCTCCGCTGTACTAATATCTGTTATGGATCAATCGTCCTAGCCCTTCACAAATGGCTAAGTTATTTCCAAAATTTTTCATTCTGCCCCACTGTGCATTGCTAGAAAGCACGTCAACCACCGTCGTGATCAACTTGGGGCTGACAAAGACAACAAAAATGCTAATTAAGGTATAAGATGGAAGGTGCATCCCATGCCAAGGGAATTGTACTTAAAGAAAAATTCGGTGTTGAAGCCAAATAGCCGATTTCTGCTATCCGGCAGTGCGTAAGAGTGCAATTGATTAAAAACATCAAAAAAACACGGCTTTTGTACCTCGTTACGTAAGCTTGAACTACACCAAAGAAAACAATGAAGTGTTAGTTGCTGGTTTCGGTCTGTAAGGTCATGTTGTCGTTGATATTCTCGGTGAACGGTTTAAGGTTGTTAAAGTCTCTAAATGATAGAAGCAACGTCCAAGATCTTAAAAAGCTTGTGTTTTATTCATTTATAAAAAAAAGCAATTTTTTTTATTCTCCATATGTAGAGAAAAAAATTTATGTATGTTTTAATAATAATATGGTTTGACTACAGCCATATAATTTAACCATAATATCTTGCTATTAGATTATGGTTAGCTCAACCATGTATTTTCTTTGCGTGTGTAGGAGATCCACAGAACTTGCCTATTAATGATGTTTTTTTTTTTGTCATTTTCTAAACAAAAATTCAAAATGTGTTTATATATATAGGGTGTTTTTTATAGAGGTATAGAACTTTAAGTAGCAATAAAACAACGATGGATTATTCGATTGACATGATTTTTATTTATCCGAAAAATAATCTTGTGGCATTACATTTTAAATATTATTTCTGGCATATGACCGCCACGGCTGGCGCGGATGTAGTCCAATCTAGACGTCCAATATTCGATAGCTTTTTCCAATATTTGTGGCCGTATATCGGCAATAATATGGCAAATGTTGTCTTCCAAATGGTCAAGCGTTTGTGGCTTATAGCCCCACAGAAAGTAGTCTAGCGGTGTTAAATCACAAGATCTTGGAGGCCAATTCACAGGTCTAAAACTTGAAATTAGGCGGTCGCCAAACGTGTCTTTCAATAAATTTATTGTGGCACTAGCTGTGTGACATGTTGCGCCGTCTTGTTGAAACCACATCTCCTGGACATCATGGTTATTCAATTCAGGAATGAAAAAGTTAGCAATCTTGGCTCTATACCGATCACCAATGACTGTAACGTTCTGGCCACCATCGTTTTTAAAAAAGTACGGCCCAATGATTCCACCAGCCCATAAAGCGCACCAAACAGTCAGTTTTTCTGGACGTAACGGTGTTTCGACATACACTTGAGGATTACCTCATTTCAAATGCGGCAGTTTTGTATGTTGACGTAGCCATTCAACCAGAAGTGCGCTTCATCGCTAAACAATATTCGCTTATGAAAATCAGAAACAACGTTAATCTCGTTTTGGGCACTATTTGCAAGCGTTGTTCAGACGTGAGTCTATTCATGATGAATTGCCAAACCAAACTGAGAATAAATCACTTCACAGCTGTTAAATCGGTCGCCATCTTGAAAAGTAATGCTAACTTAAATTTCTATACCTCTATAAAAAACACCCTTTATGTATATAACACATAGTATATAACACATTTACAAGGAAAAATAAATAAAACTATAAATTAAAGGGTGTCTCGATAATTAGGTGATTTTTACGTATATGGCATTATTTTTGAAGTGTATAGGTAGTCTCTTAAATTTTCTAAGAAGGTGAACTACTATGGCCACTATAACAAAAACTACCAAAAACTAAAGGGTGGCCCAATAATGACTTGATTTCAGGCATATGAATTTATTTTTCGAACCGTAATAGGCAAAAACTTCTAATTTATACAATTAAAATTGTTTTAAAAATCGTCAAAAAATTAAATCTTTTATAGGGTGGTTAAATTTTAAGGACCGATGTTGATTATGAATAAAACACAAATTATGTAGGAAATTATTGTAATTTCTTTTTATTTAGATAATATTGGTATGGTTCAATTATGTATAGAATAAAATATTGGACAAATGGCAACCTCGTCGGCACACCTCCATCTAAATTTTCGATGATGCTGAGGCATAATTGAGGTTCTATGATATTAATGACCCGAATTATCTCATCTTTTAGCTCTTGAATCGTTGCTGGCTTATCGACGTACACCTTTTCTGTCAAATAACTCCAAAGAAAGAAGTCCAACGGTGTCAAATCACATGATCTTGGCGGCCGATTGACATCGCCAACACGTGAGATAAAACGGCCATTGTATTTGTCGCCATTGTTTCATTAGCTGTCTGGCAAGTGGCATCGTCCTGTTGAAACCACATATCCTCCACATCCATATCTTCCAATTCGGGCCATAAAAAGTTCATTATCATCTCACGATAGCGAACACCATTCACACTTACTGCCTGTCCGGCCTCATTTTGAAAAAAATACGGCCCGATGATGCCGTCAGCCCATAAACCGCACCAAACAGTCACTCTTTGTGGGTGCCTTGGTTTTTGGACAATTACTCTTGGATTATCATTCGCCAAATGCAACAATTCTGCTTATTGAAGAATCCACTGAGGTAAAAATGTGTCTCATCACTAAAGATGATTTTCCTCGAAAATTGATCATCCAACGTTGCCATTTCTTGCCACCATTCTGACCATTGACGACATTTGGAATATCAAAAGGCTTTAGTTCTTGCGTCAATTGCACCTTGTAAGGGTGTAAATGCAAGTCTTTATGCATTATGTGCATCAACGAAGAGCGTGAGAGGTCAATTGTTGGGCACGACGACGAGTTGAGGTGGACGGCTCTTCGGCCACACTATCGCGAACAGCAGCAGTACGAGTATGCACTGATATTTTCACATCTCTTACAGACCCGGTTTCCTCAAATTTTTGCACGATTTTTCCGATTGTACGCACATTTGGACGATTAAATTGACCGAAAAAATCACAAAGGGCATGATATGCGTTTTGATTTGAACGCCCATTTTCATAATAAGCCTGAATAACTTTAACACGTTGTTCGATTGTGTGTCTTTCCATGTTTCAAATTGAGTTAGTCTGGAATTGAGAAACGTCATATTAAATGCAGAAAAAAAACTTTACTTTTAGGTGTGGTTCACATTCAACATCGGCCATTAAAATTTAACCACCCGATATATATTTAACGTAGTACGGAACACTATGCGTGTGAGTCTGACTTTTATATGTCTGATTTATTTATATAATGCTAACAATGCCTGCCACATCACGGCGCGCCGTCCGCGTCCTTACTGACAATTACTTTGTAATTATTACGATTATCAAATTTTTTTAATTACCAAAAGGTTTTGTAATCCATTCAGATTAGATTAGCAAAAGCTTAGAAATTCTGTTCATTACCTGAATACACGTAAGAATGCAAGATTGGCACTTCGTTGGTTGATTAAAGCGTCACATGTGTTGATAGGTATCATGCATCATGCATCACACATGATACACTTTAATTTGCGTCACATAATCGAACACAAAAAAGGAAGATTGAATGTTTAACACCATTTTTATCCAGTACTGGTCTTACAGAAAGACATCCGCAAAATCTCCTTTTAAAGAAAAACTAAACAAGTACACAAGTTTTTTATTTAACATTTATTTATAAACACAGCTATAAAAGCAAGTCTAGCAGCAGTTTAGTTGGAAATAGTAACATCTGTTTCAGTGGTTGGTTGCTTTCGTACTCGTAGTGGCATGAGATTGTTATGAATTCGACGCGTGTCAAATATATTAAAAATGTTTAAACAACAAATGCGTGTTACCGCCCCAGTTATGTTGCATGTTGTCTGATATATATTATGTATGTATGTATGTGTACTGGTATTATGGATTGTATTGTACATTCAGCGTGTCCTTCAATATATTAAATAATTGGCTTACAAAAATTAAACAACATTTACGAGAGAGATTTATATAAACAAATAAAGACTATAAAAATTTGGTTTGTTTTTAGGGTTCCGTACCCAAAGGGTAAAAACGTAACCCTATTGTTTTCGCTACAATGTCTGTTGACGCCATAGCAAAAAATACTAAAACTTATAGGGTGTTCCGATAGAGAGGTGTTATTCACGAATATGTGCTTAATTCTTGAACTGTAGGAGGAATACACTAAAAATATGCAATATTTAAAAATTAGTTCGCCATATAAACAAGTCAGAAAAAATAAACCTAAAAAGCACTTACAATTTGCAGAGAGTAATTAAAACTATATTTGCTTTATAAACAACTATACAAAATTGAACTTGAATATTAAAGGGTGTTCCGATGGTGACTTTATTTGCATGTATATAGCTTAAGTTTTGAATGAGTAGGTGGAATCTTGAAATTTTTTACAGGAGGCGTATAACTATGGCCACTATAACAAAAAGTAAAAATTAAAGGGTTTTCCGCCAGTGACGTGATTTGCAAGTATAAAGCCTTCTTTCTTGAACCGTAACAGGTAGACTCTTGAAATTTTGTACAGAAGGTGTGTTGCCACGGCCGATATGACAATTACTAAAAATTAAAGGGTGTTCCGACAGTGACATGTTTTTCACATATAGAGACTTATTTTTTAATCGTAATAGGTAGACTTTTAATATATTTATAGAAAGGGAGTGCCATAGCCGCTATAACAAATAATAAAATTAAAGGGTATTCCGACAGTGACACGATTTTATAAACCGTAATAGGTAGACTCTTGAAATGTTTACAGCAGATAGTTACTTCGGCCGCTATAACAAGTACTAATTTTTTAACCGCGATAGGTAGGCTCCTGATATTTTAATAGAAAGTTTATTATCATGGCCGCTATAAAATCAATTACTAAAATTTATAGGGTGTTCCAATTATGATGCAACTTTCGCGAATATTACTTTAATTATAAAATTTAATTTAAATTTTAATTTATACTGGACACACACACGAACGGAACCCTTCGTGTGTGAGTCTAACTCGCACTTGGCTGATTTATTTTAATTTTATTCCACAAGTGAAAATTACATACAAATAAAAATTGTTAGAAATTGTATGTAAAAATTCCCTGACAACTGAAAAAATAACTAGTTTGATCTTAAATTTAAAATTTAAAATAATGTAAGGAAAATTAACATATTAAAAACCGAAATAAAACAATTCAAATTTTACATGTCGTTATACTTTAAGGCTGGTAACCAAAGGCTGAAACCAAAATTACGTCAAAAAAGAAATAGTCGATAAGATCCATATCATGAGCACAAGTGAGTACATGTTTGTACTTTGAGCACTTTTTGTTTCATAAATATAAAAGTAATAACACAAATCCAAAGATTGTATAAAGTTTGTAACAAAATGCATGAAGCACCAAGAAAAAAACCAAAATAACTCTTATGTACTCAATTTTGCACCTCGGCATTTTATGAAGAATTTGAAGAAAAGAAATGAAAAAGTACCGTTATTTGGCAATCTTTTTGCCCCGACATTATTTAAATCGTGTAGTAAAAACATTGTGCAAATTTTTAAACAAAAATCAAATAAATACCTAACATTAATAAATAATGAAGAAAATTTCAAAATCCACCGAGGAAAGCATCCAGGCCATGACTGAAAGAGGCTGTTCTACCTGGGAAATTTCAAAAGAACTTTGAGTGAGTCAGTCAGTGGTACAAAGGGTACAAAACCGGTGTTCCATTGTTCCCAAACCTCAATTTAGAGGTCGAAAAAATCTTCTACGGCCGCACGTCTAATGATAAGAGAAATGAAAAGAGATAAGTTTTTAATACCAAAAGATATTTTGTTAGCAATCGGCAAACCTGTTAGTCGATGGCCGGCATGTTATACTGCAGTAGTAAAAAAAAACCTGCATTGGCCGAAAGAAATGTAAAGGCACGGTTAAAATATGCCAAACAGCACAAAACGTAGACAGTGGACGACTGGAAACGTGTGATCTGGTCAGACGATTCCAAATTCAACCATTTCCAATCCCACGGCAAACAATATTGCTGGCGCCGCCCTGGTGAAAAAATCAAAGGCGCCATGTGAAGCAAACTGTGAAGCACGTTGGGGGAAACGTCATGGTATGGGGTTGCTTTACCTGGTTTGACCTTGGACCACTGCAAAAAATTGATGATATAATGAAGAAGGGAGACTATTTGAGGATTCTGTAGACTCATCTTCCCAATTTTGTTGATAAGAGCGCCTATCCTGCAGAAGAAGTAATTTTTCAGCAGGACGGTGATCCAAAACACTAGTCCAAAATCGCGAAAGAAGGGCTTGGTGAGCAAAATTATCAATTAATGCAGTGGTCAGCAAAAAGTCGCGACCTCAATCCGATTAAGAATTTATGGTCAATGCTGAAGAGACGATTGGGACAGTACCAATCAGCCCCTACCAATTTGGACGAGCTTTGGCAGCGGATCCAAAATGAATGGAAGAATATTCCAAAAGAAATTGTACAGAAATTGGTGGAGAGTATGCCAAATCTCGTAAATGATGTCTTTTAAAATAAAGGGCTTTGGACTAAGTATTAAAAATATTCGTATTCCGCAAGATCTTTCAACGGTGCAAAATTGAGTACTTTTGGAATTGTTTTCGTTTTCTTTATTTTTTTTTTTTTTTTTCTTAGAAATTGATGATGAGAAAAAGCAGTTAAAGTATGCAATTTCCGGTTTAAAGGTACTCAAATTTTCGATTTAAAACTGGGATATTTTAAAAACTATTACGCAACATTAAGCGCCAATTAAATAAAATGTGTATTTTTCCTCTGTAGAATTACATTGTTGTCTTACAATTGGTGTGGAATACTTCAAAGCAAAATCGAGCAAAATATTGTCATGACGCCCACGATGCGGCGGGCACAGCTAGTTCTCTTATATAACTATAGGCCCCTATTTGCCCCTAACATTATTCTTGCAATAGTGCGTTACTTTAAATTTATCATTAATTAAAATAGTTTTCAATTTTTTAAAAACTTCCTGTTGTTACAAGTTTAATGGTGAAAGAAAGAAAAAAGAAAAACAAACATTTAAAATGTAAAATGAAATCTATCAACTATTTTAAAAACTTAAGCTTTTGCGTATTCACGCCAGTATGTCGTAATGACTAAAAATGAACACGCAGTTATGTATGTATTGTATGTACACTTTTGTCATTTGTTACATGCACCAGACTGCCTGCCACACGCATCACTGTTACTCAGTTGGCATCGTTTTATATTTATTGCGTTGCTATGTTTAGTTTTTGAATTTCGATTTAAACTTTACAACAGCACCCTGCTTCAAAATGTGTTTTTATTTTTTCACAGTTTTTCAGTTTACGGCAATTATCTGGACCTGTTTAGTGCACAATCTCTGTGACATGTATGTATTGCAGTTGTTTATCGTCAAGTTCAACTTTGGCTGTCACTGTTTTGCATTTAAATGCATTTTATAAGAAAGTAAAAGTAAATTTTATTTGAATTTTTTAATCCTTGAGATACAATTTGTCAGACTTACGACATCAAGTGGCAGAATGGTATTTGTGCTTTAAAAGGCACAAGATCATCCTACAGTGTGATGAAAGAAAATTTGAATATAAAAAGACGAGTATAAAAATGGAAAGTACATAGCACAAACACGGCAAATATTAACATATTAATGATAGGAGCAAATATGCAAAACTGAATCCCAGTTACAGTTACATCAGCTAACAATTTGAAGACTCCTTTCTAAGATCATATCAGATTTCTGGTTCTCATGTTAACTGAACTTCATTAAACATATTAAACATTTAAAATAAATTTTAAGCAGGAATAGAACAGATTTATATATATAAAGGTTTAGATGGCACTAATTGGAGGGTATGATGACTTTTTTAAGAATTGGATTCCAGATATCTTTCTACTTGAACTAAAAATAAATAGTGCAAATAAAGGTTTTGTTTGATTATGCTTCCAGGCAACCATGTTAGAGGAAGGGCTGATAGATACGGCGCACAGAGGGGCCATAGCGGCAAAACATGATTTTCGAAAGCGCTGCTGTCGATTATCTTGTTGGCGATTCTTATACTATATAAGAGGAATATATAGTATAGAGGATCTAGGAACAACATAATTTTTTTCCCAGTTTCAATTCAATTTAAGCCTACTCTTACAGTATTGGAAGTCTGGCCAAATTACACACTTTTCTAAAAAAATGATATACAATTTTAAAAGGGGAGAAAAAAATTATCCAAATATTTCCCTGCTCTAATATGGTCAACTAAGCCACACATCTAGTCAAACTGGGCAAAAATATTAGAGTTTTTTACAACGTTATAAGTTACGAATTTTAAAGTAGCATTGAGCTATAAATACAAGAGCTATAAATACAAGAAAAAGCTCCGGCTTCCTCCGAGATGATGAAAGCCATTTTTCAAACTAGACGTGTTAAAGTAATGAATAAAACAAAAATTATCTTTATTTGCCTCTCCGATTACAACATTGCAACGAAAGGATAGGATTAGAGTATGCCTTTGATAACAAAAAAGAGCAACGAATTTAAAAATTTTCTCCTAATATTATATTTATCTTGTGTTCATACATATAGATGAGGTGGTCTGCTGTCAAACAAAAAAATATTCAGATCAATATCTTTTTTACGTTGAAAACTATGTACTTTTAAACATAGTTGGGGGTAGTGCACTAATTTTGCAATCTGCACTCACACTAAGTGAAAAATAAATTAATTCAATAATATTGCAATATATATTATTGAATTAATTTATTTTGGTTTCTAGTGATGATTTCAAAATTTGCATTCCCAATAAACATTAGCGATAGTGAGTTAAAAAATTTAATTATTTTGATTTCAAAAAAAAGCAACTCAAGTCGATTGCAACGTAGAAATTTTGCACACAATTTGAGGGTTAATTTGATTTATTATTATTTTTGTGCACTAATTCAAAAGTGAAGAAATAAAAAGTGATTAAAAATAAAATTTAATTTAAATTTAAGTTTAACAAAATTTTTATAATTCAATTAACAAAATGGATACATAAAAATAGTAAAATTCTACAAATTATTTGCCTTAAGCCACACAAGCATTTCAAAACTTTTATCACTTAGTTTTTTCTTCTAGAAGCGTCTACTATTATTCCATTAAAAAAAAACGCTCCACTGGTGCAAAAGAAGGCAAAGGCGTGTTGAATTTTAAAAACATTTGCCTAATTACTGGATATTTGTTAAGACAACCCAATTCAGTCTCATAATCCTTAATTCTACTCGTATTCTATTATATTGTTCTACTGTTGAAGGATCTAAAAAAAAAATTAAAAAAACGAATTTGTTTAAACATTTTCATGACCACTCATTTTTGAAAGTTTATTGAGAGTATGAATAAATGAGCTTTTTATTGATTGCAAGTAAAAATTTTGCCCTAATTGAGGGAGTGAAGAATTTTCGCACTAAATCTGCTTTGAGTGGTAGTGCAAACATTTGCACTACCATCAAATTTTTTTGATTCTTAGTTTTTTTTTCGCAATTTTTATTTATTGTATCTTCAATATAATTGAACTATCAATAATTACTCATATCTTAAGTCTAAAAATATACTTGTTAAGTCCAACCAGTGCTGGACAAAAAAAATGTATGTTTCACGGTTACTGTAATTTGTGGGTTATCCCTATGATGTACGGATGAGAGAAGCAGTGTCCCTCCTTTTTAGTCGAATGTAACCAGGTTCATTTAGTATGTTACGGGCCAGTGGATTCGGATGAGTTTCAAGCTTCTTTAAATACCTTATGGCAAGTTTCGCTATTTCTGCTTTAACTGATGGCACGTTTAGATCTTTATGGATGTTCGAGTTTTTTATATACCAAGGAGCAGATGTAATTATACGAAGAATCTTATTTTGGAGCTAGAGTAGAATTTCTGCCAATAAGCCAGTTTAGTTGGACTGCTTTTAACTTCATTTGTGTTAACTTTGTTTCTATGTGGCGTTTCCATGTAAGGCGCCGGTCAAGATGTATGCCGAGATATTTGACGTCTGAAAGCTGAGGTATCGTTTGGTTATTTATCCGAATAGGGGGGCAAGATTCTCTACGCAGTGTGAAGGTTATGTGAGTACATTTTTGTTCATTAACTTTTATTCTCCATTTCTTCAACCATTTTTCTAAATTAAATATGTGGTCTTATAAATATCGTGATGCTACTTCGGGTCTTTCGTGAATGCTCAAAAAAGCTGTGTCGTCAGCAAATGTCGATGTGTGAACTCAGTTACTAGTTGGCATGTCTGAAGTATACAATAAGTATAAAAAGGGCCCCAATATACTACCTTGGGGAACTCCGGCTTCGATTGGCTGGGGTGAGCTCAAAAAATCTCCTTCTTTTACAATAAATTTTCGTTCCGTTAAATAACTATCTAGCAGCTTATATAGGTTTACGGGCAAGTTCAGTTTTAGCTTATATATTAGGCCTTCATGCCATACCTTATCAAATGCTTGAGAAACGTCGATGAAAAGCGCAAAAGTCTTCTTAACAACATTGACTAACCTGTGAGTTTGTTCGATCGTACTATGTTTTTTCCTGAAACCGTATTGATGGTTTGAAATACATCCTTTGTCGCTTAGAATAGGGTTAAGCTTAGTTATTAACATCCTCTCAAACAGTTTTGACATATTTGACAAAAGGCTTATTGGTCTGTATGATTCAATTTTTGTGTTGTCTTTTCCTGGTTTAGGAATCATGGTAACCAAGGACACCTTCCACTCTGTGGGAAAGTACTCAAGACGTAAAATGGCATTAAAAATAAAAAGAACGATTCTGCGAGCTATACGGGGCAACTCAATTAACATCTTGTTACTGGTTTTATCAACGCCAGGGGCTTTTTTGGTGTTTAAATCCGTTATTGCCTTTTCAAGATCACCAAATTCAAATCTTATCGGGACTGCAGCACTAGCCTCGGCAACTGGCAACTCAACTATATCGGTCGATATATTTGGGGTAAAAACCTTTTTCAAATGTCCAGCAAATAAATTTCCTTTTTCGGTATCACTCCTTGCCCAGCCTCCAGCTGAAGTTCGCAAGGGAGGCTTACGTAAGACTGGCCTTTTAAGGTTTCTACAGGCACGCCATAACGAATAATCTGATTGAGGAGTTGCGTCTAGGTCTCCCAAATAGGTTTTCAGGGATGTTACTCTTCGAGATTCCAGCATGTCTCTTAGCCGGTTCGTGCATTCTTTAAGTCTGCTTTTGAGTTGAGGAGATCTCTGTGATTGCCATTCTCTACGAATTTTTCTTTTTTCAGCCAAGAGCCGTTCGATATCTGCAGAATAAATTTGATTGTATCTAGCTAATTGTCAGGTTATTGTTGAATGTTGGGCAGCTGATTTGAGGTTTTGGCCAAAATCAATAAGACTGCGCTCTACGTCTTCAGGTGTTCTTAGCGGGATGTTTTCCGAACAATGAGTACTAAGATACTTTCTATATTTCGACCAATTAATGCTTGTGCTAGTCGTTGTTGATATGATGTTTTGTTTGTCCCATATATAGACGATAGTAGGTGAATGATCTGAGGATAATTCAAGTGACGCTTCAGCTTTAATCGTTTCTCTCGGAATACCCTTAATCACGCCAAAATCGATAACATCAGGTATTTTTTGTCGATCAGTAGGCCAATAGGTGGGTTGTCCACTCGATATCACATTCAGATGCATTTTTGAAATTGTGTCAAACAAAACACGACCTTTTGGAGTTATTAGGCGTGATCCCCAAAATGTATGTTTAGCGTTGATGCTATGAAACAGGGACCTAGTGATTTGAAGAAATCGCTGTATTGACTCTCTGATATTTGAAACCTAGGAGGTGAATAAATCGAAGAAATAACTAAGTTTTGATGAAATTCTTCAATGCAGATATTTGTTGCTTGTAGGTAATCTTCACAAAAATCACACTGTAAATAATGTTTGATTCGAGCCTTTATTAGTATTGCTGAACCACCACATGCTCTGCCACGGGGGTCTTTGGTGTCATATAAGATATAGCCATTTATTTTAAAAAAGCTATTTGTTGTTAAGTGAGTCTCTGAAACCAGCATGACATCAATTTGTTCCTTCTTAAGGAAGTACTCGAGTTCATTTTTGTGTTGGCGCAAGCCGTTTGCGTTCCAGAAACATATTTTTAAACATTTCATGGTTTATTAAGTAACGCCTGCAACATAGTAGATTGCATGCGTACCATTTCTTGCATCATGCTGCTCATAGAGCTCATAAAACTGTTTATCGAATGCACTAATGTCTCAATGCTTGCTTCGAGACGATTAAAATTACCAGATGGTGTTTGTTCTTTAGGATGCGATTGCAAATTAGGAGTAGAATTAGTTGTCGGTGCCGCTTTATGTACTGAAGTATGATTGGTTTTTACCATATCTGCGTATGAAACATGTTGTGTTGTTGGTTGGGCTAACTGAGGATAATGAGCATTTACTCGATATTGTTGGTGCTTAGCAGGAGTATTTAGTTTTTGAGTGGTTTTCCTTACCATGGAAAAAACTGGACAGCCTCTGTAGTTAGCAGTGTGGTTTCCACCGCAATTGCTGCATTTTTTAACTTTCGAGTCAGCCCTTGCTTTGTCGCATTGGGCGGAACAATGTAGCTCGCCACATACAACGCAAACCGGAGGCAGCTTACAGTAAGCCCTAGTATGACCATATTCTTGACAATTTAGACACTGGACAGGTCCTGGACGCTTATGCGGCTCCTCTACAGTTATTTTACGGTGTAACAGGTATTTCAGATTGTAAATGGGGTGCGTTTCGTTCTTCTTCAATCTGATATCTCCAGGTTCCAGTTCAACGCGAAATAGTGGTTGGGGGACACGTTCCCGATTACGGAGATTATCTACACTTTTTATTTTAAAACCCGCTTTTTGGAGTCCGGCTCTTATCTCAGATGGATCAACGTATGAATCTACACCTTTAATGACTACCTGTAGACCTTTACTACTCTTCAGCTGATAGGTATAAAAGTTCTTTTTGCAGTTTTCGAAGTCGTTTACTGCTTTACGATAACTGCTTTCATCAATAAATTGTATTTTTGTCTCATCAATGTTACCACGCTTGATGGGAATTACATAAAATGAGTTCTCGCCAATAATTGTAATTAATTTTTTTATTAAGTCGTTCGAATTTTTCTCCCTTAAATAAACTGGAGGTGGTTTTAACGACTTAATTGCCGTTTTATGTTCACTTGTTTCACTATCTAAGATAGCAAAACGATTATGGGAATTTATTCCATTAGAGCCCTTGTCTTTATGTACTTTAGACATTGGTGCAAGCTGCGAAGATTTAGACCTCTTTTTAATACCGTAATGTATCTGTCCATTCCCACTTGCGTCTTGGGTTTTACACTATCCATATTAGTTTTGGTAACACTTTGTACAAAAGGCGACTTGTTTGTAGTTATTTTATTGTCATCGCTTATCAAAAGCGACGAACAAGATTGGGCACGTAATACTGGCGTAGTGTTTAAACACAAATTATTTTCAGTTTTTTTGTTTTTATTTAAATCTAAATTGTCTACATTTTTAAAGAGGCTCATTGGCCTCTATTGTTTTTGTTTTATTTTTAAAGTAGCAAAGTGATAATGCCGTTGTAAAAAAAGAAAAAAAGAGAGAAAAAAAAATGTTTACAGAACACTTTGTTGTTGTATTAAAAACAAGTTTGATTTTTTGCTTTTGTTTGAATTTATTCACACTTTTTGTTTTTGTTTTTGGCAATTGCGAGCTTAAAAAAAATCGCGTCCGCACTTATCAACGCACAAACTAAAACTTCTTAGTGAAGATTTGAAGTTTATAACTAAACTTAAAAAAAAAATAGTGCAATACTGATGTCAATAAAAATTTAGTGCACTACCCCCAACTGTGCTTTTAAATATGAGTATTCCCATATTTATCATACTTCTATCAGTTTATGTTACTGATTTATGTAATGTTATGCTACTTTTATGTTAACAGTAGAATTTTTGAATTGAAAATCGCCTTGTTTTTAACTCACAAAAGATATAACCTTGAAATTTTACCACAATATTTTAAATTTTGCTCGCAAACTAAGAGTAAAAACTAAAAAAAAATTTTTAAAAATTGTATTTTTCATTTTGAAAAAAAAAACTGGACCAGGGTATTGAAAAATAAAAAAAATGCTTATAACTCCCTCATTTTAAAACATAATTTATAGATTAATATATAATTGAATGTATAATTATTGCAAATCAAACAAAAATTTAAGAAATATAAGAAATGTAAAGAACTAAAAAATTTGCAGGTGCTAGGTACCCAACTTTGAGAGTACATAGCTTCAACCCTGGCAAGTGGCTGGTACCCACAGTCAATACTTAAGCTCAGATTCTGCTCTGCTATACCCATGTCAAATTTTGTATCAATCGGCATGGCCCTTTACAAATGGCTGAATTATTTCCGAAATATTTTGACTCTGTCCCACTGTGCGGCGTTGACGTTGGAGCATTTTTTGAAATATTTTACAACGATTGCCATATTTACAGTTGTGCAATTTAAAATCATAAAGCATTTTTAGCACAATCTAGGATAGATCAAATATTATACTAATAAAATATGGTTCGCTCAGCCGTCTGATTAATTTACTGTTGGCACACTGAGGGAAGGATGCCCTACGGAATTTATCGATGTCCTAATCTCAAGACTATGCTCGCTTCTTAAGATATTCCTTTACTCCCATTTTTGCACAACACTTATACACCCAAAAAGAGCTCTGAAAATATTTAGCAAGATCAGATTATAAAAAAGACTTGTCCGAAAACATATTTCGGTTTAATTGTTGGTAAAGATCGAAATATTCTCTAGGAATACCCTAGAACCATACTTAATAAGATGACTTAAAATATGTGGTATTTTGACTTTTATAAAACTTCATCCTTTTCTATATTTTGAAACCCTAAGTCTTAAATGAAAAAGCCTTCGGTATAGATCACGAAGTGCTTCAGAAAAGTATCAGTTCTCCCTACTAATTCTGATTTTTTACATTGAGGAGTGAAAATGCCAAGAGACGGAGTGGTATCATGAATAAGAATAGGTTATTTTCTAAAGCGCCTGTAATAGGGGATTGAACCATAAAATCTATTTTCAATAGGGCAGTCGCATTGCGAGTAAGAAAATAATTTTATAGTTTTTGAAAAGCATTGGCATGCCTGAAAGACATCGAAGAATTAGTAAATAAGCATTGTTCCATGTGTATCTGCTGAAAAACACAAATGTGATCCCAAAATTAAATTTACAAAAAAACTTTTAACTTCCTTAGAAAAACTTTAACTTTACTTTAGCTCAAACACAAAGTGATTGTTGAAAAACCAATGCACCCACAAAAAGTGAATTTTTGGTGCGGTTTATGGGCTGGTGGCATCATCGGGCCGTATTTTTTCCAAAACGAGACCGGTCAGGCAGTTACTGTGAATGGTATTCGCTATCGTGAGATGATAACGAACTTTTTATGGCTCGAATTGGAAGATATGGATATGGATTATATGTGTTTTCAACAGGACAGTGCCAGTTGCCACACAGCTAATGACACAATGGCTCTTTTGTGCGACAAATTCAATGGCTGTGTTATCTCACGTGTCAATTGGCTGTCAATTGGCCGCCAAGATCATATGATTTGACACCGTTGGACTTCTTTCTTTGGGGTTATTTGAAAAGGTGTACGTCGATAAGCCAGCAACAATTAAAGGGCCAAAGGTTGAGATAATTCGGCACATTAGCGGCATAGAACCTTAGCGTCATCAAAAATTTGGAGCATCTGATGGAGGTTTGCCGCCGATGTCGTGGGGGCCATTTGGCCGATATTTTGTTCCATACATAATAGAAGCATACCAATATTATCAAAATAAAAAGAAATGATAATAATTTCCAAAATAATTTGAATTTTATTCAAAATCATCCTTGGAATATAATATTCATTAGATTCATTTTTAAAGTACTCCTTGTCTTCTATGGATATCAATTTAATATGCCTAAATTTAACAGAAAGGGATGATTCTTTAGTAGTTTTATAATATTAATATTTGTACATTAATTAAGACATTTCATAATATAATCTTAACACAAAATTTTGCCTGACTTTCAAACATTCCGCAATTTTGTCTATTCGTTAAAATGCGGTAATTAACAGCAGCTAAATAAAAAAAAATTTAATGACTAATAAACACTTGTCTATGAGCAGTCGATTTCATTTTGCGCTTAGAATTGGTAAATTAATGGCTTGAAAAGCTTATAGAAAATTTGCAAATTTACATATGCATAGAATATATAATGACACAACCAAATATATCATTAGCATATGACATATGTATATGCTAATGCTTATTTGCATATTTAAGGCAATCAGATGCACATACGAATGTATGCAAGACCTTACTTACACGAACCTTTTAAAATCCAAAATAAAATTTAAGAGAAAAACCATCCTCTTCAATATTAGTTTTAATGACAAATTGTTTGCTAACAGCAATTCAAATTAATACTAACAGAATCTTTTTGATGACTTTACCCATCTTCAGTGCAAGAAACCACATTGAAAATGAACAGAAAATCAAATGATTTTTAAGATGCAAATGGAAAACATGTGTTTAACTACTAAATGACAAATGTTTGTTTGTTTTTTTTTGTACTTACAATGAACCACGGAATAAATTAACACTATAGTCATAGACAGATGATCTACCAGGTCCTGATAGTATTAGAGCACAATCGGCTCCCAAAGGTGATGTATTTATGGCTTCACCAAAATGACGATATTGCGCATTTAATGCACTGGGTGCTGCTAGCAAAACTGTGGTAAATATAAATATTCTGAAAGCAAAGCAAAAATCAATAAGTTTTATTATTTAATTTGAAATGATTTGCATATAAATTGAATATAAGTGTTGTTGTTGTTGTTGTTTTATTAAGCTATTAATCATTCAGTGACATTTTTAGACTCATATTGTGTTTTAACTACATACATAAGTCTGTATATTTGCCCTATATTAGGCGCCTAAGCCATCAATTGTAGATCAGCAATTCGTACTTTGGTGAGCTATCGTTTCAAGCAGATTTATTATTATAGGAATTGTATGATAAACTATATTTTTTTAGTGTCCGTTTAAAATTTATAGCTTTAAAAAAAATACAATTTAAACCTTAAATCACTAAACCATTAAGTTGTAAACAATAATTGTCAAAAAGTTTTTTATTTTATTTACAAAATTTGCAAAATAATTTAATGACTTTTGAAGCTAGCCAGATATGCGAGGTAACAACTGTCTCTAAAGAGTTCAACAATGGAAACGACTTGATTTTGACAGTACGCATGGTACAGTAAAAACCTTTAAAAACAACTTTTAATTAATCATACATTTATTCTTTAGGAGGGAGATTTTTCATCGGTATTCATAGTTGATCGGTATTTATAGTTGTGGTCTGTGGATTTAGCATTAACTAGGTGACATACAGCTTTTCTAAGCATAAACAACTAAAAAAATACAACTAAGAAGAATTTTTATTTTAAGAAAACATGCTGTAGCGCATTTTAAGAAGCTTGAACTGGATCCAAATCCGCTGACCTGTAGCATCCTAAATTATCTTTGTTATAACGGGTGATTCAAGTAGAGATACTTCATTCAATAGGCTTTTTTTCACAGATCACGTGTGAGTCGTGTCGTGCTGTCATGTAATTTTTGTTTAGTATTGTTTGGCATTTCACAATGGAAAATTACGAAAATTCAAGTTTTGTGGGGAATCTGTTTCGTGCTCTTCGCTCAACTTATGGTCAACATAATCGGCCTACTGATCGTACTATTCGCAACACCATCGCCCATTTTGAGACCCCGCATTCATTATTGGATAATATGCGACCGAATAGACCACGTCCAGCACGCTGTGAAGAAAATATAGCGGCCGTAGCTAAGAGTGTTCACGAATACCGTGGAGAGTCGATTTGGCGCCGTTCGCAGCAACTCGGACTGACGTTTGGAACGACTTGGCGCATTTTACGTCGAGATCTTAAATTGAAAGCATACAAAATACAGCTTGTGCAACAACTGAAGCCGCTGGACCTTCCCAAGCGACATCGCTTCGCTCTATGGGCAAATTTTGTTTAGCCATGAGGCCCATTTCTGGCTCAATGGGTATGTAAACAAAAAAATTGCCGCATTTGGGACAAAGAGCAACCTGCAGAGATTCAAGAGCTGTCACTTCATCCAGAAAAAACAACGGTTTGGTGTGGTTTGTGGGCAGGTGAAATCATCGGTCCATATTTCTTTAAAAATGATGCCGGTGCGAACGTAACCGTCAATGGCGACCGCTATCGTGTCATGATAACCGACAATTTGATGCCTGAAATTGAAGCTCGTGATCTCGACGACATTTGGTTTCAGAAAGACGACGCCACTACCCACATATCACATCAATCAATGGATTTATTGAGAAAATATTTCGCTGAGCAAATAATTTCACATTTTGGGCCGGTCGATTGGTCACCAAGATCACACCGTTAGACCTTTTCCTGTGGGAATATGTAAAGTCTAAAGTATATGCGGACAAACCCGCTTCGATTTAGGCCTGGCAGGAAAACATACCGCGTGTCAATCACCAGTTACCAGTCGAAATGCTCGAACGAGTCATCGACAATTGTACTCTACGTATAAACCACGACGTAGCAACGGCCAACATTTGATAGACATAATCTTCAAAAAATAAATGCCAAAGAATGTTCTTTCAAATGATAATAAACATTTTCCATTAAATTTGAAATTTCTGTTTTTTTTTTCTTTAAAAATTTAGGGAACCTCGAAATGGATCACGCGTTATTATACTAAAAATGAAGGACATTGCTTTTCTTATCTCAAAGTTTTATTAGTCAAACTATTTTATTTATATTCAGATGAAATTTGAAGTCAAGCTTAAGTTCGTTTTATTCTTTCCAAAAAAATAACAATACAGTCGAATTCGGTTAAGCGCAAATCAAAAATTACACGATTTATTTTTAATTTATTCGGAATTTTCAATTATGAGGACTTCTGAATTTCGCAGAACCTTTAAATCGGTAAAATAGCGTACTTTCACTACATTTTCTCTATTGAACGTTTGCGTGAAAAGTTTTACTTTTTTTTTTGTTAAATTGCATGTGGCAAACACATTTAATTTGGTCCAGATCATTATCTCCAAAAAAAATATTTCTTTTTTTTTAAGCGGTGCTTGATTTAGATATAAGACTTTGCAAACAAATTGTGTATCACTTAACCGATTTTGCAGTTACCCTTTCAGCGAACAAAACGGCTTAAATATAACGAAATTAAAAATAAAGAATTTTTAATTTTTATAAAGCGAGTTTTTTTTTAACCGGTGTACGCTTAACCGAATTCGACTGTATTAATATTTGCAGAATGTAATGTATTTTCTGGATAGCAGCGTCCGTCTTCAGCATTCTTCGCACCTATCAACTTTGAGTAGTGTTAAGTTGTAAATATTATCCATTTAACCAACCAAATTCAGATAAAGGAATACGAGAAAAACCGCATTCAATCAAGTGTCAGACTATGACAGTTGAAGAGACCAACACGGACAGAACAGAGCAAAATCGTCTCACTATCGAAAAACCCTTGAAGTTTTGGTTTCATTTTTTTACTTGTTATAGAGGACAAATTACATATATGTATGTATATATATACTTTGTGTAGATTTAAAGTGTCTTCTTCTTTCGGCTCAAAAAAAGGCTACATACACACGTAAATTGTTGTCACTTCGCACAACCCTATATTTTTATATGTTTTGCTATAGCGGACATAATTTTAGGTTTAAAAAATTAAAGTCATATTCGCGGAAACCGCATCACTATCTGAACACCCTTTAAATTTTAGAAATTGTTGCTGTAGCGTGCATGGTACATGGACGTTTCTTTAAATTTTATTCGTTCTTATTGTGTTACAGTCGACGAATTTACGCAAAGAATTTTTGTCATCGAATTCCTTGTACAGTGCGTTGTTCGCCCCAGTTGTGTTCATACCATAATGCTTAATGCTTAATTTTTATTTTTTTTTTAAATTTTAATTTCCTTCAAGCATATAAAAACACTGCAACCACTTTCTTAATTTTTTTTAAGCTGCAACTATTATTTACAAATATACATGTATGCCCTTTGATTTAAATTTAATAAAGTTGTTTTTGATAAAAAGTGAAATGTTCAGTTTTCTTCAAAGTTCATTTCACAGGAAGTGAAAGGTTTACTTATGGTCTATTTTGTAGTAGAAAACACAATGAATCTTTTTAAAAAGATCTTTCTTAAAAAATGATAAACAAAAATTAAATAGCCATTGCACTAAAAGAAAAATTATATAACATCAATTTCATTAAACAACAACACTGAATGGATATAAACACCATTACAAGAAAGGAAAACTTTCTCCTAAAAAGCAATATGTATAAGTAGATTTTGTTAGCTCATGATGGTTGTTTATCATGGCAGGCAATGAAATAAAATTACAATTACAATTAAATAGGCGTCTTTTGTGCTAGCAATGTGCGAATTCGGTTTGTCCATTTTACATGGTCATCCCTCTCAGTAGCCTGTTCAAACTGAAAATCACATTAGACAAAACAGCATAGTAATGTTAAATATTGCCTCCATTATGTTTCCCAATTTCACAATAATATACATTCGGCTTTTACTTTTATTAATTTCAACTTCATTATTATAAATATAACATAAAGATATAGAATTTTATCGAAGATTTTATGTAAAAATTTTATCAATAATTTGTTGTTAAAAATTTTTTTTACCAATATTTTTTGTTAAAATTTTATCAAAAATTTTTAGTTATATCGAAAATTGATTGTAAATTTTTTTTTCAGAAATTGTTTGCAAAAATATTTTTTTGAAAATTTTTTGGAAAATATTTTTATTTTTATTTTTTTTTTGAAATTTTTGGTAAACATTTTTTGAAAATTTTCTTGGAATTTTTTTGGAATTTTTTTTTTATTTTGTTTTTTGATAATTTTTTTTAACTGTATTTTTTTTAATTAGTACTCTTCTGCAATCTATATTACGTTCGAATAGTCAGACTAAAGCAAAAAATCCTTTAAAAAAAATTCCTCATATTAACACCCCACAATGGGCCTTTTGACTGCTCCTGGTTATCAGTGGGCGCCCTGTGGGTCTATTATATTATTTTCTATAAAGGCCTTTAATACAAAGGAGAAAAATCTTACCACTCTAAAAATAAACAAAACATCTCGCCCGGCTTATTGATCCCCCTAAATCTGTATGCTCCCTTGCGAAGTACATAGATACTTGTCGCGGTATAATATTTGTTTAGCAAAAAAGCAAAGAAGAATAATTACAAACGAAAAAAAAAAATAAAAACGAAAATATAGGTGGGCGTGGTATTATTTCCGCAGTCTGGAATAGGACAGTCTGATATTGCTGAATTGCAATCCAAAAATTTTCGAAACTATGCCTGGCAGATTGGTGGGCTTTCATCTTCTGTACCTCGTCTGGCGCCTTGGCAAATGACATTATTTTAATTCCAACACGGACAGACGGACATCGCTTAATCAACTTTTTTATGTATAAGGATCCAGATTATAATTACTTTATAGGGTCGGAATTGAATATTGTAGAAGTTACACAGGGAATGACAAAGTTATACATACTCTTTCCACCTATGGCGAAGGGTTTACAAATATAAATTCGTACATATAGTGTAATCCAAACCTTAATGCATAATTTATAATAGAAACTCTGTATTTTCAACAAAATTTAAAGAATTGTTTTTTATCAATAAAAGCGAAATTAGTAAAATATTTATTTTGCCAAAAATGTATACATAATATTGAATATTTAATTTAATTAAATCTGAGTTTATATGAGTTTGATTGGTTAAATAAATGATACTGTTGTCATACCTTTCGGTTAAGACCGTCGTCACTGGCTGTTGTTTTGGTACGTTTGGCGAGCGCTTTCGATGTAAAGACATCATTTTCAAGCCGTGTTTAAAATGGTACTGGAGAGTTAGTATTATCTTTTATAACTCTGCCAGAAGATGAAAGTAGCGTGTCGGCCGATGTGGAACATTAATTGATATACTTCTTAGTATGAATTCAGAGTGTATAACGCCATTAAGAACACTTAACAAAAACGTAACGTTTAGCATAGACCTTCGGCTTTTAAGAGAAGGCAACTTAATTAGCGATAATCTTTGATGATAAGGAGGCAAATTTAATGTTGGATTCCATCTTAAGCTTCGTAGGCTAAATAGTAAAAACTGTTTTGAATAGACTCAATATGATCACTATTACCATTATACAACGAATCCCAAACAACTGAGCCATATTCAAGAATAGGTCTAACTAAGGATGTGTATAAAAGCTTAGTTACATATGGATCGATAAATTCCTTTGCCTAACTTTTAACAAAAGCAAGAACGCCTCTCGCCTTATTGACCATCATATTAATGTGTGGAATGAAACTAAGCTTAACGTCAAGCATTATACCCAAATCCAGGATGGAACAAACTAATTCCAAAGGTTGTTTGCCCTACAAAAAGTTGACACTGACGAAGTTGCCCCTGTTAAATCTCATGTGCTTGCATTTGTTAGAGTTTAGTTCCATTAGGTTTACATTGCACCAAGTACAAAAGTTATCAATATCATGTTGTAGGTAAAAATGATCCGAATTTTTTTTGTATGTAAGAAAAATGTTTACATCATCAGCAAACATAAGTATGTTGCAATATTTTGTAACATTTGGCAGATCATTTATAAATAAAGAGAACAGGATTGGACCAAGATGGCTGCCTTGTGGTACTCCAGAACAAACATTTATTATATAATTTTGGTGCATCTATTATTTGGTTTAAACCTAATTCTTACAGTTTACGTCTTACATTTTTAGTTTATAACTTGTGCCCTTCTATCTGTTTTGAAGTCGGCTTTTTTTTGCAAAAATTATCTAAATCCATGTTGATGCGGCGATATTAAATGCGATATGTTGTGGCTTAAAAAGTTGCAGATGAATTTTTCAAGAAGCTTTGGTATCGAACTTAGTTTTGCAATACCTCTATAGTTTTTTGCATGTGACTTACTGCCAGATTTGAATATGATCTTTTCCATTGACTAGGAACATAGCCACATCTGATAGATATGTTAAAGATTAAAGATAAAGGTTTTGACAAACTAGCTGCACAGTGCCTCAGTAAACAGTTGGGTATACCATCCGGTCCATGGTTAAAAGTTATTTTAAGTCTTTTTAATTCGAACTCTATTTCAGCAGAATCAATTTCTGGAAAGTCTATTGATAGGTTTGAAGAAATTTCAAAAGGATAACTACTGGTGTCATCATATATAGTATCAGAGTACGTTGTAGTAAAAAAATCCGCAAACATATTGGCGATAAGAGCGTCATCATCAGATTCACAATTTCCATATTTTATTACAGGCGGAAACTCATTAGATTTTCGCTTGGAGTTTACAAAATTAAAGAACGAATGGGATTGTTTTTAAAATTTGATGATATAATGATATATAATAATATGATGATATAATTTTTATACAGAGTGGTATTTAGCAAATTATACTCAGCGCGACAAATAGAGTACCTTGTGTAATCAGCAGTAGAATTAGTGTTTTTGTATTTTTTGTAGAGTTTATTCTTTTTATTTTTTAGACTTGATAGATGTTTAGATCTCCAGCGGGGGACCAGAGCCTTTGAAGACAGTACGTTTAGGTATGAATTTTTCCATTAAAGAATAAACAGATTTGTAAAAGGTAGTAATCATCATTTCAATGTTTAATGGAGTGCAATTTGAGATTAATAACAAGTTATGCCAGTCAGTATTACTTAACAATCGATTCATCATGTTATAATTGCAACGTTGAAAACAAAATACTTTCTTGTTTTTTCTAAGTCGATTAACAGACTCTCGAAGTAACAAGGAGCAACGAACTTGAAGAGTTGGGTGATGTGGACCTTCAGGCGCAGTAATAGGGCAGGATCGATTGATTGTACAATCAGAAGGTTCATTAGCGAATACCAAGTCCAGCAGTTTATTATTGATATTATACACAGCATTTATTTGGTAGAGGCTTAAATCCATTATGTGGTTTAAGAAATCGTTAGAAATCAATGGAACTAGGTTTAATGAATCAGGTGGATAGTTCCATGAAATTTGTATAAAAATATTCTTCAACTACTATTAGTAGTAGTCAGAGAGAATAAAAGAACTTAAGCTTAACTTTAACAATTCATTTGTATGCTAATAACTAAATATCAAAAACAAAACAAAAATCGCCAAAAGTTCATCAAAAATGTAAGGTTTTGCAAAAAAAATTTAGATTTTATAATAAACCCTAATTTAACAAATAGAAATGCGATTTCACCAGCTTTGCCTATTAAAGTAAAATGAAAGACATAACAGTATTGAGGTAAATCTTAAATCAATTCGCAGAATGTTTTTATTATTATATTTTTATGACGATTATTATAGCTTAAGGACATTGTTATCGTGTATGTATACGAGAATTGTTGTCTTTTTCAATTCTTTGCCAACAAACTGGCAATCTAAAAATCTTATTTTTTTGTTCCCTTTTATAAAGACTAATTTAGAACGCAAAACGTTACACTGTTATTTCAAACTTTAAATTTTATGATCTGCACATCATTAGTTTTATTTTACACTCAATTTTTTGTTGTTGCCACACACAATAAATATTCGTTTATTTCATTAATGAATGTGTTGACAATACGAGCTGTATATAAGAAAAATAATGGATGACTAAAGAAAATTATCGCTTAAATAAAATTAATTGTTAAACGTCTAAACACATTGCAGTGATGCGGTTTTACTACTGTTTCAATACAAAGCAGATAAGTGTGTTGTTTACTTTGTAAGAAACACACTTTGCATATTTTCCACACGTAAGTAGATTTTTCACTAAAAACTCCCGCCACGTCGTGTGCGTCCTGATAATATTTTGCTTTAAAAGTATTCCACACCAATTATAAGACTCCTACTTTTATAGTGCTTCAGTTCAGTGGTTTAAATATTTATTTTATATAATTCCTGGATAAAATTCTAAAAACTTTAAAAAATCTAAAAATTACTGTAATGCTGTAAGAGCTTCCACAAAGAAAAAAGACAAATTTTATTTATCAGTTTCGCAATTTTGTTCAAAATAACCCACTTTCAAAAATAAAAGGTGTGCAATCCAGTTTTCCCACTTTCAAAAATAAAAGGTGCGTAACCGTATTTAAAATAGTCCAGTTTAATACGGAAAATTTCAGTACCTTTAAACCGAAAATTGCGTACTTTCACTGCTTATTTCTTGGAAATAAGATATTTTTGGGGAAAACAGTATCCTATATTGGAATCAGGATGCTAAGGTACCTCCTCGTTGCATACTTTTATTTTGCGGTTTAGTTGCAAAACCAAATGTCAAAGGTTTTCCTAGAAAAACTAAACATAAAATAATATATTCCAATGTTCCTTCGGTACAAAGACCAATTCAACGCAACAGACAATTACGAACGCCAGTTGCTATTTCGGAAGCACAAATTGACATGTTGTTCGATAATTTCCACTCACCATCTGTAGAATCAAATTTTGCTTAGAAGAACCACTTAATACTAAGCCAATCTAAACTTAATGATCTCGTCCGCAATTTGCACCTTTCAAAACTTAAGGCCCAACTTTTAGGTTCAAGATTACAACATTAGAATCTATTAAAAAAAAACGAACAAAGATTTCAATCCAAAGATCTAGATTTGTTTTATTGCACTAATCCTCCAAAATTTTTTTAAGAATTACAGCTACCTGACGATCCAATGGCTTGGAGACTATTTATTGACTCATCCAAACTCAACCTGGAGTGTTGCTACATAATGGAAATCAATAACCATCCGATCGATAACAAATCTGTGGCAATAAGGAATAAGTGCTTAAGTCGACTTAAGCAAAAATTAAGTTACTGGCACCTTTGAAATCTCCGTACTTCAAAGTACCCGTGTGTAAAGTTTCAATTATTTTGTACAATTTTTAGGAAGTTATAGCAAAAAAACTTTCTGCTTATCTTTTTTCAATGCCGAATCGTATTTGGAAAAAAGCTTAAGAAACTACAAGGTATTTTTCAAAATCATAGAAACTCCTTTTACAACTTATTAATTGCAACGCCTGCGTACTTTTGGTAGATATAAGATATTTTTCAAAATCATACTTTTGACTCCAATAGGTAAACTTTATAGATAAGTTATTTTAAAAAAAAAATATTTTAAAGTTTAAAATTGCTCTCCTACAAAACTTAAAAATCAGACTTAAGCACTTTTTCCTTATTGCCACAGAAATATTGTTCAATAGAATTCAGTACGATCGCTATAAAAGCGATCGATATAAAAGCAGTGGTTTTGCTAGTGGAATTACAACGAGGATACGCAAAATAGTGCATATGTGAGCAGGACAGCAGAGCAAATCCGTGCCATTTTATACAAAAAAATTGGCTCTTAAGATTCCATGCTATTGCGGGAAGCAAAACCTCTGAAAATGAGCCTTTAGTTGACAGACAGGCGCTACATATCAAATTAGGCTCAATTAAAAATTTTTTAAAAGCTAAAAATATAGATGGAGAAAAATTTAAACTCCTAAAAGTATTTTCACGCGCAAGTGAGGACAAGTCGTGGTCCCCAAATAAGAGAAATCTTTAAAGATTAATTTCTTGATATCTAAGTTGGTCAATTAAGAAAGGAGAGCATGGGTAGTTTTCGAAGTTATATGCCACAATTATAAAGAACTGGAACAAAAACTTCTTTTTTTTAAATCTTTAATTTTCAACTTCGAACACTCTTCAAAATGTAGATGGGCACACATACATGTGCGGAATCCTTGTTGTAGGAGGATCAGAGGATCAGAATTCTGAAACAATTCTGTTCTGGTTGAATGGATTTCTCAGGACCCTAGAAAACGTGTAATAGTTTTTACACCAACAATCTGGTCATTTTACGACATTTGATAATCATGTGAAAAATATCGTACGAGTTAAGTTGTTGTAGCAAATGTTTATAAAGAAATTGCCCAAAACATTTATACAATGATTTTAGGATCAAATTACTTAGTATACATAAAAAAGTTTTAATATCTATATTTTATTCTGCTACTCCACCAGGACACCAAGAGAGTAGTCAAACAAATAAATAAATCATTTTAAAATATAAGTTCTCTGAGGTAAATAGCCACTTTTTGCAAAAACTTTGACCTCACTGTTCCCAAACCCTTCGACCTCAGGGAATCTAAACTGGTGGAGTAGGAAGACAATAGATCATACCAACACGCAATCCACGTACTTTTTCTAAATTGCATTTGTGAAAATTTTTTCAACGTTTTGAAAGTGTGACAGTGAAAATTTTTTGTATATAAAAAAAAAACTGAAGTATACGGATATAAAATTAAAGTGTTTAATTTTATTGCAGTTTTAAATTTCATCCGATACAATAATACAAGGGACTTGTGAATGTTTGCACAAATAATTCTTGCAAAAAAAACCGACTTCAAAACAGATAGAAGGGCACCAATTCTAAACTAAAAATGTAAGAAGTAATCTGTAAGATTTAGATTTAAACCAAATAAAATATGCGCCAAAATTAGAGGGAAAAGAAGTAAAGACTATGTGAATGTCAAGCCTCTCCCTATTACTGTTCAAAAGTTAAGCTATTTTCACCAGCATCCGTCTTTTATGGGGACAACATTCAAGCCTCTGTGTATAACGGTTTCAAAGATATGGTCACATACATCAAATAACATCTCATATTGGGACACCCTTTAATTTACAATTTTAAACTAAAGACCTGTTGTTATAAAGGACGTGGTCACAAAGATTCTTTGTAAATTTCAACTGTCTGTCTATTTCGGTTCAAAAGTTAGGCTATATATATCAAATTACATGAACTATTGGGACACCCTTTACACTATAATTCCAAATATTTATACTTGTTATCATACCAGAGAAGGTAGTAGATATTCTGCCTAATTTTTAAGTGTTTGTCTTTAACCGTTCAAAAGATAGGGCCATATAGATCAAATTACGTAATTTATGGGGACACCCTCTAATTTCTACATTCAAATTTTATACTTGCTATAGTGGACTTTGCAATACAGGTTCCTTGTAAATTTCAGTAGTCTGTCTCTAACAGTTCAAAAGTTTGGCCACATACATAGAATTACATTAACTATTGGGACACCCTTTTAGTTCCAAATTCAAATTTTATACTTTTTGTTATAGCTGACTTAGCACTACAGGTTCTTTGTAAATTTCAGCGGTCTGTGTACAACTGTTTAAAAGTATGGCCATATACATCAAATTAAATGAACTATTGGAGCCCCTTAATTTCTGCCGTTGGGAGCTATAGCGACACGCAATTTTTTAAAATTTTAATTTGGTGCCCTTTACGGTTCTTAATACACGTAAAAAACATGTATGTTGTATGGGGACACCCTTTAATTTTTAATATAATGAACTGTTTTTAAAATGGGACCAACCTGAAAGCATAACCTTTCAAATAAAGAAAATCGGTTTAAAATCGGTTCAGAAATGGCTGAGTTCTGCGGTTACATACATAAAAAAAGCAACATTCAGACGAATTGATAACCATCTTCTTTTTTGAAGTCGGTTAAAAATACATGCAAAATTATTCACTTTGGACAGGGTGATTACACAAATAGTAAAAAGCCTTAAATTAATCAAATCCGCAGCTTCTTGCAGCAGGTTTGCTGCTTCGGCAGCTTATTCACATGGTAAATTTAATAGAATATAATTCAGTGTGGAAATTTTTTATATCAGCCGTTTCGTATAATTAAGCAATTAATGGTTATTTTTCATCTTATAGGAAGAAATGTGTGGGAAAATTTAAGTTTGGAAAATATTTAAGCCGGACAAAAAGTCATTATAACTAAGTCTTTCATTTAATATAGTTTCAACCACAGCCAAAATAGCACATTAAGACAATTAATTTTTAATAGTTTGTAATAGCAACACAAACTGTAATATACACTCTACATTTCTAGTTATGTATGCGTTGCGTAAAACTCTTAGCTCGTTATCTATTTCTTCTAAATGAACCAGTTATATGAAACCGTCAAATGTTACTCATATTTAATTGTGTTCAATAAGAAACAAATAATTATTGCTGTTCTAGTTTATATGAACAGCAATATTTAGTTATGAGTTAAATAAATACGGATATTTAATAAAAATAAACGACTACTTATTCAATTTCAAATTGTGGCACCACTCCCTTATTTTAAAACGAGTGACTATTACAACAGCCACGAGTTTAACTCAGTTGCTACAATAGATACTCACGAGTATTAACAGGAGTTTTTTGTTTAACGATTTTATGGTTTTTATTGCACATACAAGTAGCGCTGTAATAAACAATAATGAACATACAACATTTTTATTATTAAATTCTATTGACAAATCATTGTTGTTAAATTGCCACGTTGGCCTTTAAAAGATTAAAATTCAAAAAAAAAAAAAAATTAAATCAAAAATCAAAGCTAAAAGTCTAAAGCTAACTTTTTATTTACCCACAGCAACGCACAACACTTGTTGCTGCTACTGCTGATGTGGTTAAACTAAATATAAAATCTTTTTATTTTTTTTTTTGTTCTTTTGCAATTTATTAAGTTTATTTCTTTCAAAGACATGGCAAATATTTCTTTAGTTTTTCAGTTGCTTGGGTGCATTTTACTTGATTTTATGATTTAGTGTGTCAAATAAATTATGTATTTAAATTGCTCTTAATAACAATAACCAATATTTGCGAATATAGCTAAGACAACAACAACACCAACAGCATTAATTTAATAGGAATATTTGTAGCTAACATACGTACACTACAGTGGGTTTGGTTAAGTAAATAAGTATTAACAAGTTTAACAACAAAAACAATAAAAAACAAATATGAGTAAAAGTGACTCTACTTGTTTAAGACGTTTAAGACATTTACAAAGTGTATTCAGGGTGATGTGGTACGATTTACGATAGAGATTCGCATAACATAGTCCGTATTGTATGCTGTAGCGCATCTCGAAGTATTAGTAGTAAGCCCTTACAGAGAATATTTTGCAAAATAATTCTTGCAAAAACAAAAAAAGTCTTTAAAACAGATAGATGGGCATCAATTGTAAACTAAAAATGTAAGAAGTAATCTGTAAGAATTAGATTTAAACAAAATAAAGACTATGTGAATGTCAAGTCTCTCCCTATTACTATTCAAAAGTGAAGCTATTTTCACCAGCATGCGGTTATAGACTCCTCTGTCTATAACGGTTTCAAAGATAGCGTCACATAGATCAAATAACATCACCTATTGGGACACCTTTTAATTTACAATTTTAAATTAAAGACCTGTTCTTATAGAGGACTTGGCCACAAAGATTTATTGTAAATTTCAAGTGTCTATTGGGACACCCATTAATTTATAATTTCGAATATTTATACTTGTTATTATACAATAGAAAGTAGTGGACATTCTGCGTAATTTTCAAGTGTTTGTCTATAACGGTTCAACAGATAGAGCCATATAGGTCAAACTACAACATTTATAGGGACACCCTTTAATTTCTAAATTCATATTGTATACTTATAAAAAACTTTGCAATACAGGTTCCTTGTATTCAGCTGTGTGTCTATAGCAGTTCAAAAGTTTGGCCACATTTTTTCACATTAACTATTGAATACCCTTTTATTTCCAAATTTTATACTTTTTTGTAGCGGAATTAGCAATACAGGTTATTTGTAAATTTCAACGGTCTGCGTACAACTGTTGAAAGGTATACATCAAATTAAGTGAACTATTGGAGCACCCTTTAATTTATAATTTTGAATATTTATATTTTTTATTATAACGGTCATAGTAATCGACATTCTGTCGAATTTTCAAGGTTGTGTCTATAACGGTTCAAAAGATAGTCCCATATAGGTCAAATTACCTCAACAATGGGGACACCCTTTAAATTTTAAATTTATTTTTTTATTACTTTCTGTTGTTGGGAGCAACTTCAAACGTAATTTGTTTAATATTTTAAATTGGTGCCGTTTACAGTTCTTAATACACGTAGAAAACATGTATGTTGTATGGGGACACCCTTTAATTTTAAAAATAAAGAACTGCATTAAAAACGGGACCAATCTGTAAGCATAACCTTTTAAATAAAGAAAAAAATTTTAAAATCAGTTCAGAAATGGCTGAGTTCTGCGGGCACACATAAAAAAATCATCATTCAGACGAATTGATAACCTCCTTCTTTTTTGAAGTCGGTTAAAAAATTTATAATAATCTGTAGATAGTTTCTAAAAAGGCCATCAAAGTTTACACTACAACAGAAGCGGTGTGTTGGTGATTAAATATTAAATTAAAATCTTGTAGCCTTTGAGGACAAGGCGCCCGACGTTAATTCATAATTACTCCGTATGGATTACACCCGTGATCCGATTTTTATGTCGATGTCGTTCGTTATTTTCTACAAAAAATACATTGGTTCACATATGGGTTATCTCTCGTACAGTTTGTAAATAATCGACATTTAAAATACTTTTTTTTGTCCTGCCTAGCTTTTTGCCTGTTATTTTTGCGATGGATAAAATATTTGTTGAATTATCAAATGCTACACCAGAATTACGAATTATATTATGGATATTTTTTATAGAGACCTTCATTCGTTATAATAAAACATCCAGAGTCTTGAGTTGGAATCGAACCCACAACCCTTTCAATGGCCGTATTATCTTACGTGGTGGCGATGTCAATTGGACGCCAAAATCATGTGATTTGACACCGTTGGACTTCTTTATTTGGGGTTATTTGAAAGAAAAGGTGTACGTCGATAAGCCAGCAACATTTCAAGAGCTAAAGAATGAGATAATTCGGCACATTAACAGCATAGAACCTCAATTATGGCTCAGCGTCATCGAAAATTTGGAGCATCGGGTCGAGGTGTGGCGCCGGGGTCGCGGCGGACATTAAGCCGATATTTTCTTCCATACATAACTGAACCATACCAATATTATCAAAATCAAATCAACACACCCTTTATATGAAAAATATTCTTAATGAATCTGTCTTTCTTTTTGTGTTCGCATCACTTAAAAACTACTGGATGGGTTTTAACAAAATTTTAAGAGGAGTTACCTTAGTATCCTTCTTCCAATATAGGATAGTTTTTTCAAGAGAAAGTTTAGAAATGGCAGTGAAAGAACGCCGATTTTTTTTTTACCGATTTAAACGTACTGTATACTCAAAGGAATATTTTATATTTGAAAGCGGCATATTTTGAACACGGTTGCGTATCAGATGTCGCTGTTGGAACTATGTATGATAGAATCAAGATTTTTTTTTTTTAGAAAAGCACATATACTGCCAATTTCAAAAGTTAAATAAAACAAAACAATACGTTTTGTTTCTATTTACATAAAACTTATCAAACAATTTCCATTTGTTTTATTAATAAAACAATAGAAGAGTATTTTATGTTGAGTATATGAGCAAAATTTTGTACTGTAGAGATACAAATCTTTAACTAAGGTCTAGTTCTTTATCACTACATAAACAATTTTTTCCGATCGCAACTGATAACTCTGTAAAATCAACATTTATCTTAAAAATACAATTTTTCCGAACAATTAAAAAAATATATTCAAAATACATATTTCTACACTAGTTATCTAGAATCTATCTATCTACAATCTATCTATCTATCTATCTATCTATCTATCTATCTATCTATCTTTAGAAATAAATTGAATTTCTATAGCTAATATGTAAACGGAAGTATTGAGTAGACAATTGAACAGTATTGAATATGATCGAGAAATTGAAAGTACCAGCTAGCATAAAGCTTAGGACCATGGGCAGAAACATATTAAATTTAGATGGCATTGGGGATTTAACCTTAGACAAATGCTAACAATTATAAGACTCCACAATGAGGAAGAACATATTCGCGAAAATTGCAATATTATTGGAACACCTTTTAAATTTAAATAATTGTTATAGCACCTCTACTATAAACATATCAATAGTCTACCTATTATGGTTTAAAAATAGGGCTATTTACGTACAAATCATGTCACTCTCGAAACACCCTTTAATTTTCTTATTTGTTATAGCGGCCATGTTAATACCCTTTCTATAAATATATCAAAAGTCTATTTATTACGATTAAAAAAATAAGTCACTATACGTGAAAAAATTGATTTTCGGAACACCCTTTAATTTTGCGTAATTGTCATAGCGGCCATGGTCACATCTTCTGTAAAAATTTCAAGATTCTATCTATTATCGTTAGCGGCCACAGTTATACACCTCCTATGAAAATTTCAAGAGTCTACCTCTATTATGGTTCAAAAGTTAGCCCATATACACGCAAAGCACGACACTATCGGAACACCCTTTAATTTTATGGTCTAATTTTATATAATTTTTTATAAAGCGGACATAGAGTTAATTTCTGCCTGCAAATGTTAAGTGGTTGCCTCCTAAAGCTCAAGAAATAAAGACGTTAAGGCAAATAACACATCACTTTCGGAACAGACATTGTAGCGAAAACAATAGGGTTACGTTTTTACCCTTTGGGTACGGAACCCTAAAAAAGCCTTAATTAAAGTTAGGTAGTCGTAAATTATTAATTGGGTGCCTGAAATCATTGATGTTCGAAAAGGGAATTATAAGGTTAGTGGTCTGTCTTCTCCCTACATTAAAATGAATAAAAAATTACTAAACTCAACTTCCATAAAAAACTATGGCACGAATTCGAAGATGAAAGTGTAACCGTATAAAATAGGCCAGTACGAAAATAAATTAAACTAATGTTTCTGCTTTTAAGCTTCAATTCTCCAAAGATACTCATTTATGGTAAGTAAAAATAACTTAGTGATCAGATATAGATTTACAAAACTATAGAATCATCAACAGCTGTATTATGCCCACTGTGCTAACGCATATTCTTAAGCTACTACTGAGTATATATTTCAACAAAAAATATTTTGTATATTTCGTTTCGTTTTTTATTCTTCGGTTTTTTTTTTTGTTCTTGATTGCATATTTAATATTTGTGGCACTTTGTTCTTGGTTCGTTTGGTTACGTTTTGTGAAAGGCTTCGACAGTAATTATTAATGACATTTTTTATATGTAGTTTAATGTGTATTGCTCATAAATCCATGTACTCGTACAAAGTTTGCTTGCAGCGTGTGCAAATATCATTATTTATTTTTATTTTTTTTTTGTTCTCCTAAACTTTTTTATTTATTTATGCATGCAACGCACAATAGCAACAAAAAAGAACTCACTTTTGCTAATTGCTAATGCCAACTCGGTTGTTTGTCTGAATGAGGTTTATTTCTTTGCCACACAAACACTTTTTATCATTTGCATTTTTGCTTTAATATTGGCCTCGTTTTTCTTAAAAAATATTTTTTTTTCTTCGTCATAAGTAAAATTGTTTTTAATTTTTTATATTTATAAGCGGTGTTTGAACAAGAAAGTTTTTTATAGCATTTGCTAGAGGTGAAAACAAGGCGAATTTATATAAATAAATAAATAGATTCGCTTTGGGTGAAAATATAAATAAAAGTTTTTCATTTCGTTTGAAATTTCTATATTTCTCTGAGTGTTTCAAATAATTATGCCATACGTTATATGTTTCAATTTTAATTTTACAACATCATTATCAAGGTATAGTTAACAAGGTGATAACGTAAGGGAGAGGTAAAATCAGCAAAAAATTTTTTGAATTTTTTTTATATGGATTTTGAGAGTAATATTTATTTAATTCTTTCTTAAAATACATGATTTATGTCAAACTCCATCTAAAAAAATTCATAAAATGTATCTTTAATATTAGCTCCGCTTTGTGCTGTCACCTGGTTAAATATGCTTTCATCGGTATTATCGGTTTTTACACTTGTGGTGTTCAACTTCATTTGTACAATTATAATATTAAAAATGCCCCAAAAGCATTCTTAGTTTATAAATATAATTTTTGGCCGAAAATATGAGTTTTTACCAAAACCGGATAATTTGCACACTTTCGAAGTAATGAATAATTTTAGAATTTTTTTTGAACACTTCGGTTTGTAATGAAATTTAATTTTGTTTTTTTTTTGTCAAAATTTCAATCTTTGGTCAAATTAAAATTTTTTACTGAAATTTTCTTTAAAATCTGATACTTTGGTGTAATTTCGAGTGTTTAGTAATATTCTGATTTTTTGTAATCTAATCTAAAAAACAATAATAACATACAAACTGGAACGCGCAAATTGAAATAGAACACTTCAGAGGGTTGTGACCACTTCCATTCAATGTCACACTAAATTTAACCCAAAATAAGAAATTGTGAACCATTTAAAATCCTGAAAAACAAAATTTTCGACACGAATTCGACTGCGAATATCCGGGCACCGTCCCAGTCCCAATAACAAAATACAGTGTAGTTGCCAAAGATGACTTTACAATATCTTACTTTAGAAGAAGGTTCAGGCCAAAGAAAAGCAATGTTGAAAATAAAAAAGATAAAATTAAAGTATCAAAAATTTCAAGTTCTAATCAAGACTGAACTTCTTTTCGCATAGTTTTATTCAAATTATTAACTTATTAAAGGTTTTGTCATATAATTGGCATATTTTTTCTGCATAATTGTTATCATAGCCTTGATCTATATTTAGAAAAAAAATTACGGCTACTATTAATACTTTTTTAAAACACCCAACACTTAAAAAAATAATGATCATCATAAAAAAAATTAAACCAACAAAACATTTAAACATTTAAATAATTACAATAATATTAAACATCAAAGAAATAATAAAAATAGAAGTCATTATTTTAAATTTATAGTTTTTTTTATTATAAATGTTTAATTTTAATGATACATAATAATATCTTTTATATATTTATTTACCATTAAGTCTGAAATTAAATAAAATTTAATAAAATATAAAACTGAAATTACTCATGCACTGATTTTATGAATGTTTTTTCCTATTAAATTCATTATACAACTGTGATATGCCAAGTTACATTTGTTGTACTTTTTCGAGTGTAAATTAATTAAGTTTTAGTTTTTTTATTATTTAAAGTTTAATTTCTTTTTATTCAATGATGTAATTTTACTTAAAAATCAATGCAAACTGATCTTAAAGAGTAGCCGGTCACACATGAATTAGTGAAATTTTTTCTTTAAAAACAGAAACACATTAAGTCGATACAGATTTGGCTTTGTACATATTTGTTTTAACAAACAAAAGACTTAGAAAACATACTCGATTTGTGTACTATGGATCTGCTTAATTGAATGGAACACTTAAAGACTCTTAAAGACTTTGTGCGTATTTTGTTGTTGTACACATTCTGCAAAAAAAAAATTTCCCGTAACAGGGTTCTCAAAGTGTTG
Organism: Phasia obesa; assembly: GCA_949628195.1. NCBI lineage: Eukaryota > Metazoa > Arthropoda > Insecta > Diptera > Tachinidae > Phasia > Phasia obesa. The sequence continues at coordinate 65,143,085 of OX451215.1, read as the reverse complement.
GCAACCCTAAAAAGACAAAGAGAGCATAACGCCACAGGTGTTACCATAAGTAGTACTTGTAACAAAGTGACTTACATACATACTTACATGATTCCCAATTTCTGTTATTAGATTACAAAACACATGACATAGAACATCTAAAAAAGTAAATAGTAAGTACTAAATATGTCATTATTTAAAAGAAATTGAAGAAAATTCTAAGCTGTCACAACGGGACCCCTAGGACCCAAGTGAGTCGGTTTCTGATCATGGAACCGGCAACCTATGTAACCTAAGCTGTTCACTTAATTATTTTAAAACCAAAAAAGTATTATAAACTACTGTTGTCATACTCGTGCTATTTTAAACGCGGCTTGAAAATGATGTCTTTACATCGAAAGCGCTCGCCAAACGTACCAAAACAACAGCCAGTGACGTCGGTTTTCGCCGAAAGGTATGACAACAGTATTTTATTTAATATTATAAACTAATTTAAAAAAATAATATAAAACGGAGTACTTTTTATAAAGAATAATTAAATAATGACACCGTATTTTAAAGTGAAAAACACATCGAGGCAGCATTGTATCTATGGCGTTTTTTATACCTCGAAACAAGTGACATACAAAACCAATTCCTTTATCATAATTATAAAGTAGCCAATATTAAGGTAATCAATACTAATATCGTAATACTATTTGCTTTTTGATATCAATAAGTTTTGTATTAAAGTTAGCAGATATTTCAAATTTGAAGATAAAATATATGAGCAGTTAAGAAGAATACCTATGGGCTCACCAGTTTTACCAGTAATTGCAGATAATGAAGAAATATGTGGATGAACAAATATGTGGATGATTTCTTTTGCATATTAAGAAGAGATGTTATAGAAGTTACTTAAGAAACTCTTAAAAATTCCTACAGGCAAATACAGTTTATTAGATAATTTAAAAACAAAATACATTATCCATAGTTCTGTTCCAACATACATGATTTTTACGTGTATTAAGAACCGTAAAGGGCAACAAATTAAAATTTAAAAAAATTGCGTGCTGCTATAGCTCCCAACAGCAGAAATTAATAAAAAAAAATTTAAAATTTAAAGGGTGTCCCCATAGGTGACATAATATGATCTATTTGAGTCTATCTTTTGAATCGTTATAGACTAAACCTTAAAAATTTGACAGAATGTCAATTACTATGACCGTTATAATAAAATGTATAAATATTCAAAATTTTAAATTAAAGGGTGCTCCAATAGTTCATTTTATTTGATGTATATGGCCATACTTTTGAACAGTTGTACACAGATCGCTGAAATTTACAAAGAACTTGTAGTGCTAAGTCAGGGTGTCCCAATAGTTAATGCAATTCTATGTATGTGGCCAAACTTTTGAACTGTTAGAGACAGACAGCTGAAATTTACAAGGAACCTGTATTGCAAAGTCCACTATAGCAAGTATACAATTTGAATTTAGAAACTAAAGGGTGTCCCCATAAATTACGTAATTTGATCTATATGGCCCTATCTTTTGAACGGTTAAAGACAAACACTTAAAAATTAGGCAGAATGTCCACTACTTTCTCTGGTATGATAACAAGTATAAATATTTGGAATTATAATGTAAAGGGTGTCCCAATAGTTCATGTAATTTGATATATATGGTTAAACTTTTTAACCGTTATAGACAGATAGTTGAAATTTACAAAGAATCTTTGTGGCCAAGTCCTCTATAACAACAGGTCTTTAATTTAACATTGTAAATTAAAGGGTGTCCGAATAGGTGATGTTATTTGATCTGTGTGACCCTATCTTTGAAACCGTTATAGACAGAGGCTTGAATGGTGTTCCTTTGCAACGAAGACGGGTCCTATGTAGCCGTATGTAACAAAATATATGTTGGAACAACAAACATCTAAATGTACTACGAACAAAAGAGAGAGTTGGCAACCCACTGTGCGATCAAAGGTCACTCTCCCAATTTCGTTGATACGACAATATTACAATATGAAAGTAGTTCTAAAAAGAGATACACACTAAAATGTTGCACATAATTAATACTAATACGGACATAAGGATGAATTTTAAACCAGAAGAGCTTTTGGTCAGCATTGAACTCTTTTTGACAACTTTACTTAATGTAAGGTCAACAATAATTAAGTTATTTCTTGTGCTTTTTACCAGTGTTATTTATATTTTGTGTACATTGTTGTTTTTCACTTTTTTGTTTTTTTTTCTGATGAACATTACCAAAGTTGTTCGAAAAATAGAAATAATAAATAATATTTAGGAAAACAAAATGCGAGTTTTAAACATTTAATGTAATTTTTGACCTTTTTAATAAGTTAATAATTATGTTTTTAAAATGTAGGTCTTTTTTATAAAAAATTTTACATTTATTTTTATTTTTATATGCGATATTTCGCTACACCAAATTTCAAATTTTTTAATTTTTATTTCCTGACCATGCTACTCAATGGTGTAGCGAAATATCGAATATAAAAATAAATTTAAAAATGTTTATAAAAAAGACCTAAAGCTTAAAAACATAATTATAAAAGATAGTTTTATTTAAATAAAAAGGATTGACCTCGAGTCCAAATAAAAATAAATAACACAAGAGAATAAATTTTATGTAAAATTCTTGTTGCATGGAGTTTCAGGCCTGTTGTTTACTAATTAGAGGTCGGTGATTACAAATCTATCCTTCATTCAAAAATTGTAGGCTAAATGTGTCAGAGTTTGTGAAACAGGTGTATTTTCATTACTTTGGATTCGCTTTGGGCATCCGTGACAAGTACTGGATCCCTCAGATGGTCTGTAAAACATGTGTTGTTGTTGTTCAAACACCAATGATTTGGTGAGAATGTCATAATCATCAATATGATTGTTATTTTTGTGTGGTTGATATAAAGGGTATTAATAAAAATAACCGATAGAAATGCTATTATCCTAACTTGTTATCTGTTACTCGACCAGTCCTGTTCTCTGGCGATGCACCAGTACCCCAAGCTTCTTCATCTATACTAAATGATCACGACTTAGAAGAAAAGAGCTATTCTTCAAGTGATAAAAGTTTGACAACTGATTTTTAATCTGATTTTTCTTCGTAGCCCCAGCTCTTTAATCTGGAAAACCGCAATGCATTAATCAGAGATCTTGGCCTTTTTAAAAAGACATCGCAGATTCTAGCTTCTCGATTAAAGCCAAGAAATCTTTTAACCCCAGAAACAAGAACTTGTTACTATCGTAACCGAGAGACAGAATTGCTGTCATTCTTTTCTAAAGATGACGACTTTGCTTTTTGTTCAGATGTTTCTGGTTTATTGAAAGCAATGGAAGTATAGAAGTATGATCCGAATGAATGGCGTTTATTTATTGACTCCTCTAAACGTAGCCTGAAATGTGTACTTATGCATAACGGCAATAAGTTGGGTTCGATACCGATTGCACATTGAACTATAGTCAAAGAAGAATATGATACTGTAGCTTCTGTAATGGATAGTATCAAATACAACGAACACAAGTGCTAGATAAGTGTTGATCTAAAAATAGTGAATTTTCTACTTGGACAACAAGGTGGTTATAAAAAATATCCATGTTTTATTTGTTTATGGAACAGCAGAGCTAAGTCTGAGCACTGAATTATAAAATATTGGCCTTCCAGGCAAGCTATGGTTCTGGAAAAACTGGATTTGATAAATGAGTCCCTTGTGCTTAGGGATCGTATATTACTACCACATTTGCATATCAAACTAGGGCTCATGAAACAATTTGTCAAAGCTTTGAATAGGAAGTGCTACAATTTGAGAGCAGAGAAAATTAAAGTTGGAATTTTTGATGGTCCACAAATAAGAAGGCTGCTAAAGGATGAAAATTAGTTATATGACTGATATTGAAAAAAATGCCTGGAATGAACTCGTTTGGACTGCACAAAATTTTCTGCGAAACAAAAAGGATGAAATATATGCGGAGCATATTGAACTGATGTTATTACACTTCCAGCATCTTGGTTGTAATATGAGCATCAAGGTACACTTCCTTCACAGCCATTTGGACCATTTTCCTGCAAATCTTGGTGATCTGTGTGAAGAACAAGGGGAACGGTTCCATCAGGACATTCGAACTATGGAGGAACGTTACCATTGTCACTGGAATGCTCACATGATGGCGGACTTTTGTTGGAACATTAAAAACAGCCCTCGTGAACCGCATCAAGTCAGAAAATCTTACAAAAGAAACTTTGATATGTAGTGGATATTACTCCACTAATAATGGTTTTCTTAATAAAAAATATTTTTATCTTAAAAATACTTTTTAATTATACTCCCAGAAGTGAAGCTAATACAAACAAACTGACTTCAGATCTTAAGTCAGCACCTCGAGTAGAATATTAGTCAAAATATTTCATGTAACAAAAATGCTGTTCCCTTGTGTAATTTCATATAATATAAGGTCGAATATAACAATCAATAAAGTAATACTATATAGTAACAGCAGTTAAAAAAGTAATAATAATTGCACAAATTTCATAGAAATAATTTATGTTTCTTAATACTCATATACGGTTGTCCTACTAGACACTTATGTTTATTAATTATGACAGCTACAAGTATTCTGTCAATAAAATTATTATTTTTTAAAACTTTTTTTATTATAATTTCAGCACCTTAATAAATTTATTTCCTCAAAATTGATATTAGGTTATATGACTTAATAACTAAATAAATCTATTGTTAATGTATATTGTCTTCTATACAGTAATCATTTAATGGTTAGAGCGTTTTAAATTATTTCAAATATATTATCCAAATCAGCCTTAAAGGCTTATCCCATCAATCATATGTTAACTTAAAAGGCAAAAATCTTTTGACATTACAACTCTATAAATAACACTAATATTGCATATTTTCAATATATACAAAGTGAATTACTATTGTCTATATGCCTAATTATAACATAAAATTGATATAATTTGAATTCCTGTATGGCTTTTTCATTCATTTTCAATTTTTTAAGATCTCGTAAAAGAATTTCCAATTTAAGGTTTCTTAAATCACTCCTTTTTAATAAAAAAAATATTATTTTTGGTACACTTTTATGTGGCAAAGAAATTTTAGTATTTTAATTATTTAGTAAAAATACTTTTGCTTGCTCTGGTTTATTAGTTGTTGTTATGCTCAAATATAAAAATATTACTATTATAGTTTTTTTTTATAATTTAATTTTGTCTCCCTGGTCCCCTGCTGGGTGGTAGGATAGAAAATAAGTTTTAGTCATATTCGAATTTGTTTCAAGTCTTTTGTTTTGAGGTGATTAATATAAAAAAATTTTTGGGTGGGGATTTAAAGTAATTGTGAATTCTCTATAGGATTTATAATGAGTATATTTTTTGTGTGGGGAGTTGTTTTTTTTTTTGTGATAATCGATATGAATTCGAAATGGTTTTTCTTTGTTTTACAATGACCAGACAAAGTATTGAAATTTATTTGTGTTTTTTTTTTTTAATTTATTGCAAAAATGTATTTTTACATGTTCTTTAGACAAAATATTTAGGAATAAATATCCATGGTCCAGAGAAAGGGACCTAAGACCCTCGTTATTTATCCTCATGGAGCCTCACATAAACTGACGTTCAAATTTTCGGTCGTAATCGGCAAAATTGGAATCATAACAGGTATGTTAACAGCATTTAGGCTCGTAAAAAAGCGTTGAAAAAAGGGTAAACTTTAACTCTTTTGTAAAATGTACTTTTTTTACCCTTAGATTAGAGTTCTTAGATTCACTGAACTAGCATTTTTATCACTCAATTTTGGTAAGTAATAAAGTATTTGGCACTCAAACTGTTAGGGCAGGTGAGAATTATAATCAAACATATTCTACTGGGCTTGTGTGACCATAGTTAGGGCAATTCTGACATAAGTTGCCTTGGTGTGTAGGCTAAAAATTAAATAATAGCATTTTCGGTGTTTTCTGCCATTAATACCTGACCCAGAACATATGAATTTTTGTCAGAAATTCCTGAGAGTCTTTCGAGCAAACTCTGCATCAGGATAACAACTCAGGATACCTACCACTAGTAACCGGCTTTATAGGAATATTAATTTCTTTAATCTTGGCAAGGGCTAAGGCTGGGTGGAATGAAGATGCTGAGAATTTAGATTCATTAATAGTTTCAGACAACAATATTTTTACAGTGAAGCTTGTTTTTTATAGAGTTACTTTCAAGGGAAATTATTCGACTATCTTTAGGGCATAAATCTATAAAATCCTTATTTGCTTAAAGAAATGTTTGCGAAGAAAGTAAGTTTAAATACAAATGAATTGTCAATACAGGCTTAAGTTCGTAAATTTTTTTAAAAATTTTATGATGTAACCCTACAGGATACCACTTAATGCCCTTATACAAAAGAAATAAAGTCTACTTCAAGTGTACCTTATGACAAATTTTATATAAAATTTTTTTCTTAAGGCATACTTCAAGAAGATTTATTTTTTTTTTGTTTGCATAAGGGCATAAGTCCTCAGTATTGTAGTAGACAAAGTCAATGGTAGACATGGACTGTATTGATAGGTGAGTTTTATTTTCAAAACAAACAAGCTTCATATATAGTTCGACATAATTTTACCTTGTCATACTCATCCCATCTGGTAATACTAAGGAGAAGATTACTTTCTGGGTAAGTTAGAACACTAACGTTAGGGATTATAATACAGATAATTTTAGATACCACCTTTTCATAGTTGATAAGGATGAGACCAAGCGGTGCTGATTCTGCAATATGCATGGTGAGACTAACCAGAATATTTTCTCTGAATGCTTTGTTTTGATATAATTGATATATTACTAACAAATGCAACACTGCAGTATAAGCCTAGATTTCAAAATATATACATTTTTTAACCACTAAATTTTTTTAATTTTTTAACTTGAAGTAAATTACGATTTATTATGAAATAATATTTTTAAGAATATATATTTATAAATAAAAAAGGTTTTTATTTAAAGTATTTATTGTATACATCATAATTTAAGCTCAAGGTCCAACGTTAACAACAAAATCTTTTTGACTTTATTAACAAACACTTTTCAGTTAATGAAACAAAATTAATCCTTGACAAATCACAACTGCTAACTCCAAAATTGTTAACTTGTTAGTTGTCTGTAATAATAATTGACAGAATCAAATGTTTTCAAAAGCAAAGAAATTTCGCTTAAACAGCATCAGAACAAAAAAAAAACTAATAAAAAAGAAAAGACTTAAGACACAAGCCTTGCTATAATATTTTTTTATTAACAATCAGACTTGTTAAATAAAAAAATTATAACTTGTAATTAAGCATGAAAATATGATTTCAACAAAATAAAAACCAAATGATTTTAAACCATAAAAGCAAGTCAAGTCCAAAAAATTTATTTTTTAATTTTCAAATGACTCTTTTAATTAATCAAATCAACACAAAAACACGCATTGAGCTTGAGTGACCAGTATGCAACAGTAAACGCATTTTTTAAGTCAAGAAAAAACAAATAGTTGCCGTTTTTGAAATTCGCAAAACTTAAACTTCTTTGAAAGAAAACATGTTTTAAAAAAATTAAAACACAAACTACATTCTTGCATATATGCATGATTTTATATATTTTATGTATTTTATTATATATTTTAGTGTATTTATTTTAAAGTTTTATGAGATTTTTTATTAAAATTTTTTTATACAACAAAATGTTGAACAGTTTGTGTTTTATTACGTTTTTCTAATTATATAAAAAATTTATATATTTTTTATAATTTAAAAAAACAAGTACGACTATTTATTCTCATTTGCTGTTGCTTTTATATTTGATAAGTTAACCTCCTTGACTTGTTGTTATGCTAAACATTGTAATATTTGGAAAATAAATAAAAGTTTTAACCTTTTTAAAACGACGATGGCTAAAATTATTTTTTTTAATGTAATCTCCAGATTTCTGATGACAATTTTTAATTGCTTCAATATATTATTTTCAGTAAGATAGTCTTCACGTTTTTCTTAAAACAACTGAATACTTTTAAAGTTTGGAAAAAGAAAATAATACGAGAAAGCTATACCTGAACTTACAAGCACATCCATTTATCCACTTGAAAGGCAGGTAGAAATATTTAGTAGTGAGAGATAATGTTCTTTAGAACTAACGATATGGCATTGCTGATCATTTAATTGACCTCACAATGTACTAGTGGAAACCGATTCTCAAATTGTCGTTTTAAGTGCAGGGCGTGATCAAAATTCTTTTATGACTCCTGGATGTGATTATCGAAAACCTAATGAATGTGTAAGTTCTTATTCTTGTTCTAAAAATAAACATCAAATGTAATTACAGTGAAGCTTTACTATAACTGTAACCATTTGTCCAAAGGAAGTAACACGATTAGTATTAGTATAGTATTAGTAAATATAAGTATTACTGCTCCTAAAAAAAATCAAGTAGTTTCAGTATTATTTCTAAAGAGAAAGTCAATAAAAATGGACCAAGAATATGATTATATTAAAAAAATATGTACCGTTGATCAACGAAGAGTCTATAAATATATATGGTCTAATTTATTATTAAAGCGTATATATAAAAACCAATATCTTCCGCATGTCGACTGGTACTTGTTGATTTCAGTTCTCACAAGGATCATCATTATGAGAGTTTGTCTAGAAAAGGTATCCATTGTAGAAAAAGTAAATTTTTTAAAGGTTTAACTTCTCTTCATGGAACTGTATAAATAGAACCTACTACGACGACCTGTCTGTTGATCAGCAAACACTACTACTATACACCTCTCTGCTAACGACTAATATGTATTTTTTTATATTTTTAGCATTACTAACGTCATGCTCTGCCACAGTGTTGTTCATATTTACAGCTTGGTTCCCCTCTTCTAAATCGTGTCAGCCAAATGCAATTTTTATTCTTTGAAATGATTTGTACAAAAACAAGCAAGAGTGCTATATTCTGTTACGCCGAATCTTATATACCCTAGACCACAGTAATGATTTATGAAAATTTTTTTAAAAATTTTTTGTAAATTTTTTTGTCAAAATGTTTTTTAAAATTTTTTTGAAAATTTCTTGTAAAAATTTTTATAATTTTTTTAGAACATTTTTTTGTAATATTTTTTTATTATTTTTTTAAATTTTTTGTAAAATTTTTTTTGGAATTTTTTTAATTCTTTGTAAATTTTTTCGTAAAATTTTTTCTAAAAATATTTTTTAAAAATTATTTGAAAATATCTTGTAAAAATGTTTAAATTTTTTTTTAATTTTGTAATATATGTTTAAATTTTACGTCAAATTTTTTTGAAAATTTTGTTGTAAAATTTAAATTTTTTATAATTTTTTTTTTTTAATTTTTTATAAAAATTTTTTGTGAAGTTTTTTTAAATGTTTTGTAAAAAAATTTTTTGGAAAAAGTAGAACCTTCCTGCAATCTATATTGTGTAGAATAGTCAGACTAAAGCAAAAAGAATTAAAAAAATTCCTTATATTGATTGAACCCCCCAATGGCCGTGCTGCTAGTTACGAGTGGGCATCCTGTGGGTCTACTGGTTACCTCTATTTGTATTGCTTTCTATAATAGATTTTAATACAAAGCAAAGCAGGAAAACCTTACCAACCTACAAATAAACGTTAAATAGCCCCTCCGAGGGGGTTTAAGATCCCCTGAGATCTGTATGCACTCCTCGCGATATACCTGTCGCGGTCTAATATTTACTTAACAAAAAAAGGCAAAAAATAATCATTAAAACCGAAAAAAATTAAAACAACATAACAAACAACACATGGGCGTGGTTTATTGCCCGCAGCCTCCAATGGGATGATCTGATGTTGCTGAAGTGCAATCATAAAGTTTTAAGCTATGCCTGGCAGATTCGTGCTCTTAAAATTTATCTACCTTGTCTGGTGCCTTGGCAAATGACATTTCGACGTCAAAACGGACAGACGGTCATCGCTTAATCAATTTCTCTATATATATAGGATCCAGAATATATATTTTATATATAAGGCAAATTTATATATACCCCTTCCACCTGTGGTGAAGGTTATAATAATTGTTGTTGTGTTTATAATGAACTGCTCGTCAGTTCATAAAGATAAACTGGATTCCGGCTGGTTCCTGTATTATGTAACTATAACTAAGTATTTGTACATAATTAAGAATATACTTAGGACTGATCAAGAAATTCTAAATTAATAATGTTGCCAATTTCTAAAGCTTGCAGTTTTTCCTTTCTGACTTCAAGTTTTAAAATCACCATCGCATTAAGTTAAGTAATTTCGTAATAGCTTGCAAAATATGTGCGAAATAAAAACAAAAATTTGCCAGCTAATCCAACTGCATTTTTAAAGTCATAAATATGCATGACCATTGTTGTCATCGCTAGCACAATACCATCTTCCACATCCATCTCATTCTCATTATTATAAACAGCATCATCACAGGCTTGAACAGCAAATATTTTTATGGATTTTAACGTTGTCATTCTCTTCATTATTTTGGAGCAACTTTTTATTCAGTCAGTTATATGGACATGTATTTATTCATTCATATGTGAAGTTTGCTAATATTTTTTTTTTCTTTGTATTTAACTTTGGAATTGAAGTGTAAAATTTTTTTTTCGTATCCAGATGCAAGTGCGTTTTTTTTTTTTCTTGTAGATTTTATATATTACGGTTTTAAATTTCCTTTCACTTCCATTTTATTCATCCGTGTGTAAATACCGTGTGTTTGTGTGGTAAGCAGCAAATGTATGTAATAGTATTTTTATTACGATCTTATTTGTCTGGCACTGCAACTACCACTTCTTTTTAGACTGGAATTACAATAATATTGAAATTGTTAAGAAAAACAAGGCGAATTCCAGTTTTTTATTTTTTTATTTTCAGAAACTGGCTGGTTGTAGCCAAAAAATATAAAAGAAAAACTACAAAACAAATACAAATACAAATAAAAAAATAAATTGTAATTGAGAGTGAATCCATTCAACAGACATAAAATTATAAAATCTTTTGGCTTTTCCTACATAACTATTATTCAAACCAAATAAAATCCAAAAATATTATGCAGTTTGCGTAATTTTTAGATAATTTAGTTTGGATGAAAAATTAACAAAATTCAAGATAAAAAAATTTAGAATGACGGTTTAAGTTAGGATGTATCTGAAACGTAAAACTTATCTGTAAATACGATTTCGGGCTTGTGACAGGCGCGGTTTGTGCATTTATGGTGAAAAATTAAGGTTTTAATCGTCACTCATGCTTCGCAATAACGCCTCGAATATACGCTGCCAAGTGCTCAATAGACATGAGACGATATAAAAATTAATCTAATCATGTGATTAAGGTGGCCAATTAAAGGGTCCGTCTCTTGAAATTATTCGTTCGCATGTTTCTCTCACTAAATTGATTTTTATCTTTCGCTGTATAACATGTGACACTATATTATTAAAACCACATATATGCCATACTAATGCCTTCCAATTGAGACATGAAAAAATTAGTAAGCAAGTATCTATACCGGACAATTTATTATATAAATTTACATAGAATAACATGACTCTTGTCCAAAGATATTAACAATGATAAAATTAAAGTATTCCAAAACCTGAGTCATCGTATATCAAATATATAAAATAGAACTGATATTTTTTTTTAGTTCATTTATTATTTAGACTAACTCAGCCGGTCAGGCAGTTACTGTGAATGGTGTTCGCTATCGTGAGATGATAACGAACTTTTTATGCCCCGAATTGGAAGATATGGATGTGGACGATATTGTGGAACAAGACTAACGTGAGTACCTGCCTAGTTGGCCTAATCTCACGGTGATCTTACCACCGAGTGAAATTTAAGCGTAGACTAGAGCCCCCATTGTGTAGTATAACAACACTTTACGATTGCCACCAATCGCAATTTGTGTATGCTACAGTCACAATGAGTAGCAATTTACACAATATGGCAAGCCTTATCCAAGGCAAGCCTAGATCCATATTATACCCTCTTGCTTAGGGGTTTGGAGACTATACAAACTCTGTCTGTTGAGAGTGCAACAGCACACTTGATCGACCTTCCACCATACCTACATTAATCGAACTTATCCCCATTCTTGCCCAGTCTCCACAAGAAGTTCGCAAGGGGGGCTTACATACGACTGGCCTTTTAAGGTTTCTACATGCACGCCATAATGAATAATCTGATTGTGCAGTTGCGTCGAGGTCTTTAAGGTAATTTTTCAGAGACGCTACTCTTCGATATTGTAGAAGCTGTCTTAGCCGTTTCGTGCAATCTTTAAGTTTAGATTTGAGTTCAGGAGATCTGTGTGATTGCCACTCTCTTCGAATTTTCCTTTTTTCAGCCAAGAGCCGCTCGACATTTACAAAGTAAATTTGATTGTATCTAGCTGATTGTCGGGTTACTGTTGCATGTTGGGCAGATGATTTAAGGATTTGATCCATATTAATAAGACTTTGATCCACGTCTTCTGGTGTTCTCAGCGGTATATTTTCCGAACAGTGAGTACTGAGATACTTTCTATATTTCAACCAATTAATGCTTGTGCTAGTTGTTGGTGACACAATATTTTGCTGGTTCGATATATAGACAATAGTGGGTGAATGATCTGAGGATAATTCAAATGACGCTTCAACTTTAAGCATTTATTTCGGAATACCCTTAATTACGCCAAAATCAATAACATCCGGTATTTTTTGCCGATCAGTAGGCCAATAGGTGGGTTGTCTACTCGATATCACATTCAGACGCATTTTTGAAATTGTGTCAAATAAAACACGACCTTTTGGAGTTATTAATGGTGATCCCCAAAATGTATATTTAACGTTGTAGTCGCCTGATGCTAGTGATTTGAATAAGTGATTTTGAATAAGTCGCTATATTGAATCTATGATACTTGAAATCTAGGAGGTGAATAAATCGAAGAAATAACTTTTTGATGAAATTCTTCAAGGCCGATATTTTTTGCTTGAAACAAAAATTACACAGTAAATAATGTTGGATTCTGGCCTTTAAAGCTCATCTGATGCTCGTCCCCGAGGGTGCTTAGTATCATATAATATATAGCCATTGATTTTAAAAAAGCTATTTGTTTGTTAAGTGAGTCTCTGAAATCAATGTGTTGATTTAAAAGAAAGTACCCGAGTTCATTTTTGTGTTGGCGTATGCCATTTGCGTTAGAGAAACATATTTTTAAAAAGTCCATGGTTTGTTTAGTACCACTTGTTTCCCCCTGTTTACTCTTTTAAAATGAAAAAATTATTTTCCGAAAAGTGGTCACATTGCAAACATTTTTGTTTGCCAAATATCAGCTGGTTTGTTGTTTGTCTGTTAATTTTATTTGGTGGTCAGACTATGGCCAACATATATTTGACGATTTTAGGCAAATGATGAACTCGCACAAGTTCATCGTTATTACGTTCAACATTTACTCGTACTTATTCAAATTTATTTATGAAAACTCTACAAACTTATCGCACTTAGCTCGCTGGTCTTCGCTGTTTATTATTGTTCACTCATCATTAGTCGTGGGCAATGATTAGTTCTAAATATGTACAATGAAATATTATAATGAGCTTCTTACGAGCTTCGTTTTTTGCTCATACAGTGCTTTTGTTTTTAACTTAAGTGAGCTGAAAGCCTCTGGTTTTATTACTTTTGCCTCCTATAAATTTTATAAACATTTTCATTTGTATTTCAATTGTAATTTAATATTTATATAATATTTAATATTTATTAACATAAAAATGAATTTTTGAAATTAGGCTTAAGTTCATTATATTCTCTCTAAGATGAAAGAATATTAATTACAAATTAGGTGAGTAATTTTAAAGGAAAAATGAGAAAATTTTATTTTTAGACACTAGCAGAATGGAATGCATTTTCTCGACAGCTATATCTGACATCAGCATTCTACGTATGTATCAACTTTGGGTAGTGTTTAAATGTAAGCATCATTTATTTAACCAACCAAACTCATATAAATGAATACGAGAAAATCTGTATTCATCGTCGTCAGTTGGTGAGAACGAATTCTACGGCAACCCAAAGCTTCCCTTTTTATTTGATATTTTTTTTCTTTTAATATTTATCACCTTATGTTCATTGTGGCTTCAGCTATCCGAAGGAACCTTACAAAATATTTCTTTGTAAACGGGTGAAAAACAAAAGACCCACTGGTTGAATTGCATGGAGCTAAAAAGAGTCACTGTTAATAAATTAATTAAAAATACCTTTTTACTTTCTTTCAAACCGAGCGTAATAGGGATTTTTTTTTGCTTTAAAATTTTAGTCTGTTTTTGATTTGAATTATTGTTCATATGCAGAATATGAATGATGTTAAATATTTCATGGAATTAGGCAATAGGTTTTATGAATCTGTTTTCATCAAAGATATATTTTTCATATTCTTGTTGTTAGTCTACCACAAAACTGAGGCAGTAAAGGTTGGGTTTTCTCACAAACATACAATTAAAACCACATTTTAAGCACCAGCTACTAAACGCTAAGCTTATGATTAGTTTCCCTCTTCATTTTGAAATATTTTTAAAAAAGACTTAAAAAGTTGACTGACGTTTAACAACAATGAGCGAAAGGAAGACTTGTTAACAAAAACAAACTTTAAGTATTGTACAATGAAAATACATGAATATTTATATATGAACTCGTAATTTAATTATTTAGAGGTTTCAGCGTAAAGTTTTGCATTGCTTATGTTTTGTTTACTTATTGCACGAATTTTTCAACATCAAATTTTATATGTTTTGCTCTAATTTTGTTTGTGCCTTTGGCTTTAGGCTAATATAGAGATGAAAGAAAACCCCCTTTAATATTTCTTTTGTTTATTAAGCAATCAATTTTTTGCCATCAAATTATTATTACACTAGTACTGGTGGTGGTTTTCTTAAATAGATTCCCAGACACAAATTTGCTCGAATAGATTGTGTATAAATACTCGTAGTTCGTATGCATCTATTTGCAATCATTGTTTGCAATCATTATTATTAATTTATTTTTCAACATATATTACTGCAATCGTTAGTTATGAAATTGTAACTGATATTTTTTATTTCTTACCTAGACTCCTAGGCGTTAGTATGATACAAAGTCTAATGTAGTAATCATATTTAATCATTAACTGGGAAAAATGCTTTATATGTAAAGGTAACAACTTTTATTTAGAAAATAAAATACTTAGGTTTATTTTTCGAGTACTACATCTAGTTTTAATATAAGTAACCAATAAATAGGAGGAGTTAAGGACTTCAATGTTGAATTATAATACTTAATTTACAATAATGAAATATTTATAAGCAAAACATAGAAACTTGTCAACTGTCGATAGTTAAACATGTATGCTCTTATGCAAAAGAAATAAAGTCTACTTTATTTCAGATTTTATGTGAAATTTTTTTCTTAAAGTCCACTACAAATAGACTTTATTTCTTTTGCATAAGAGCAGTAATCTTTATATAAATTTTATTCTTACTAGCACTGAGATAGTGTTGACTAGAGATCTTTAGTATCATGATTTCCATACGCTCGAACTCCAATTTTGTGAGGATCTCAAGAAAAAACAAAAGCAAAATTCGTGATTAGTGTCAGATTCACTCAATTGACTTTAACACTTCATTGCGATACCAAGGGTGAAATTTTACTGCTTAAAAAATAAATATTATTTTCGGAAGTTATACGGGCTAAACATAGCGCCAAGAGGACTGAATTGTCTCACAATGAAACAAAAAAATCATTGTAAAGATATAGCAAAAAAAACTTTTAGAGATGTTCTACAGTCATTTACATTTACAGGACTTCACACCATACATAAAATGAAATATTTTTGTGCAATATTGACGAAGTTAATAATTCCTGGAGTGAACCGCGTCAAAGCATTTGCCATTCTTGCAGTGACAATTGGAACCCCCGGGGGTATGTGAGCCCGGGAAATATCATGTTGGAGAAGCTGTTGTTTTAGCATCAAGTTAACAAATCTAACCAACAGGTAGCATTCGCTGCTAATCGATGTATGTATATGACAATACGGGAGTTACGTCAGAGACAGCTGTGACTCCACCAAAAATAAATGTTGTTTGGAAAAAGTAATAAAAGTTCGATACCCTGAATAAAATTGTGCAATCGACACACTTTTTCCAAATGAACATTTTTAGAAAGTCAATAAACTATTTGTTAATAAAATATATTTTACATACTTTTGTCAACTCAACCTTTTTGGAAAGTCACCGAACTATTAGTTCATTTGTTAATAAAATATAATTAACACACTTTTGCTAAATCAACATTCCTAAAGCCACTAAACTGTTTATTATTAAAGTGTAATTTAATACTAATTAAGCACTTTTAGTTTTAATCAATTTAGATATAAGTCCAATCCAACGCTATTTCCTCCTTAGTATTTCTAAGCGGATTTGGCTTTAATGAGTGTGGGCCCAGAGCTGCTCATTTGATATTCAGTTGGGACAGAAAATTTTGAGAATTCGTCTGCAGCTTTTGCTGATGAAGACTTGCAAGGTGATGACATCTTTAGTAGCCATATTCCAAATTTCGCACCCATACAAAAGGATAGATTTCACACACGAATTGAAGATATAAAGTATTGTGCGTGTTTAAATTGATGGAGATTTCCAGAAGATGTTGAGTTGGCCGAAACCTTGGCGGGCTCTCATGGTTCTATTTAGGACGTTATCCGACAAGACCCCAGTTGATGTTATTAGACTACCCAAGTAACAAAATTGATGGAAGAGAAAATGGTCTGTTGTATGTTGCGTTCACTCTCATAACCTTCGTTTTATTTATATTTATTCTGAGACCAACCTTTACAGCTTCTGTCTCTATCATTTTGAGGTTTTCCTCCATGTCAGGCTGACTATGTCATCTGTAAAGTCAAGGTCAGCCAGACGGCCACCAAAACCCCATGTGATGCCTTTATTATTGCTCGTTGCGTTTCTCATAACAACGTTCAAGTGATAATATTGTTTTATATTCAAGACCCTCCATAGACTGATTGTTAATGTGCTGTTCACTTCAGCTTGGAAGTGGTAGTTCGGTTGTCACCCAAAACTCTGGATGTTGTCTGCAGACAAGGCAGAAGCTTCGCAAATATTTACAAAAAAAAAAATATAGCATATGAAATTCGCAATTTTTTTTTCGTTTAATTTTCTAAATTTTCTGCTTACAGCCACTGTCAAACACTAAATAAATAACGCATTTTCCTTAAAATTTTATGGTGGTCTATAAACAGACTTTAATTTGCAGGAACAATATTGACTCTCAGAGTTTATAAGCTGGCAACGTATTTCAATAAAATATAGCCTTCAAAAATTCTTTTACCTACTTAACTCAGATTGTAAACAAAATTTGGATTGCTCTTCATGTTTTAATGAGAGTTACAAGGAAGAAAAATCATTACAGACACTAGATTAAATGTTTGTGGAAGTTACTTCCTTCAGTAGATTGCAGCCTCTGAAAATACCTTAAATTCCAAAAATTAATTTTTGCTTCTTTAAGAAGACTTTAATAGTCTTCTCAATTTATTATATGCAACTTAAAGAAGACTGTGCAGGCAAATTAATATATTTTCGGTGTTTCAAGAATTTCATTGGGTAAAATCTTTTTAAAACTGTTCTTGAATTATTTTTAAATTCGTTATTATTTTTTATACCATTAGACCATTAAATAAAATTAATTTTAACAACAATTTTTAAATCCAATAAATCTTCTACAAGTACTTCTGTTTCAAATTATTTAACATTTTAGTTTTACATTTGACACATTTAACCTTATATTACAGCAGCTACCATTCAACTACTGTACAAATAAGAAGATGATGATCAACTTTTCAAATCTAAAAACAAAAAAAAAAAAAACAACTAAGCCGATCGAATACTGATACCCGTACAAAAGTGAATGTTAAATCCAACCACAATCACCTTTACTTTTAAAAACATAAATCAATCCATCATTTACAAGATGTTTTAATTTTTTGCTTATTTATTTCTTTGTTCGTTTGCTTACAGCTTACAGTAACAAAAACATCTTCAGTTGAGTGAATGTGTGTGTATATGTATTTTTAGTTTGATTTATAATATAATAACAAACTATTTAATTCAGCCAAAGATAAAAAAAGAGATGAGAAATAAAACTTTTAATTTGAAGATATTAAAAACTTAAATCACTTCGGCTTTTTATTTCTCATTTAAGTCAATACGAGTATCGTAACTCTAAGCTGTCTGTTACTTAAATCTTTTTATTAGTTTTAAACTTGCTTTATAATTAAGCTCGTCGAAAGTTAATGGGGTTATTAAGATTTATCTTTTTTTATAGACTTATTTCACCTTTTCGTCGGCAGTTAATTTAAGCACGATTATCCAATTTAAAACATTTTATTTGTTTTTCTTTTATATTTTAGAAATTTGTGCATATAATAGAGTCGTTTTATGTTTTATGTTTTAAAAACATAGTTTAATGTTTTTAAAACATAAATGTGTCTGTTAAGTTAAAAAACGGATCTGTGAATATTAAAAGGACGCGGCTTCAACTACTTTTCTATTAATAATTTTGTATTCCCCTGCGGTTTACATTTCAGCCAAAAATGAAATGATACGAACACAAATGAAAAGCAGACATACAGACAGACAGACGAAAATGAGTTACTATTTTATTATATGTATAGATTAGCATTGTGGTAGTTACTTTTAAAATGACCTAGTCTAACTTGTAGGCCTAGTAGCATAGATCAATGTTATTTTTTAACCGACTTCAAAAAAGAAGGAGGTTATCTATTCGTCTGAATGTTGATTTTTTTTTTTTTATGTATGTAACCGCAGAACTCAGCCATTTCTGAACCGATTTTAAAATTTTTTTGTTTATTTGAAAGGTTATGCTCTCAGGTTGGTCCCAAACAGTTCATTATATTGAAAATTAAAAGGTGTCCCCATACAACATACATGTTTTTTACGTGTATTAAGAACTGTAAAGGGCACCAAATTAAAATTTTAAAAAATTGCGTGTCGCTATAGCTCCCAACCGCAGAAATTAATAAAAAAATAAATTTAAAATTTAAAGGGTGTCCCCATAGGTGACGTAATTTGACCTATTTGAGCCTATCTCTTGAACCGTTATAGGCAAAACGTTGAAAATTTTACAGAATGTCGATTACTATGACCGTTATAATAAAATGTATAAATATTCAAAATTTTAAATTAAAGGGAGCTCCAATAGTTCATTTAATATGAATTATATGGCCATACTTTTGAACAGTTCTACACAGACCGCTGAAATTTACAAAGAGCCTGGATTGCTAATTCTGCTATAACAAAAAGTATAAAATTTTAATTTGGAAATAAGAGGGTGTCCCAATAGTTAATGTAATTCTACGTATGTGGCTAAACTTTTTAACTGTTATAGACAGACAGCTGAAATTTACAAGGAACCTGTAATGCAATGTCCACTATAGCAAGTATACAATTTGAATTTAGAAACTAAAGGGTGTCCCAATAAATTATGTAATTTGATCTATATGGCCCTATCTTTTGAACCGTTAAACACAAACACTTAAAAATTAGACAGAATTTCCACTACTTTCTCTGGTATGATAACAAGTATAAATATTTAGAATTATAATGTAAAGGGTGTCCCAATAGTTCATGTAATTTGATATATATGGTAAATCTTTTTAACCGTTATAGACAGATAGTTGAAATTTAAACAGAATCTTTGTGGCCAAGTCCTCTATAACAACAGGTCTTTAATTTAAAATTGTAAATTAAAGGGTGTCCCAATAGCTGATGTTATTTGATCTATGTGATCCTATCTTTGAAACCGTTATAGACAGAGGCGTGAATGGTGTCCCCATAAAATACGGATGCTGGTAAAAATAGCTTAACTTTTGAACAGTAATAGGGAGAGGATTGACACTCACATAGTCTTTACTTTTTTCCGCTAATTTTGGTGCATCTATTATTTGGTTTAAACCTAATTCTTACAGATTACTTCTTACACTTTTAGTTTATAACTTGTGCCCTACTATCTGTTTTGAAGTCGGTTTTTTTTTTTGCAAAAATTATTAGAAAATTTATTAGTTAGTTATCATGCAGGATATTTTGACAATGCTAATCTGTAAGTCTGTCTGTCTGTCTGCTTTTCATTTGTGTTCGTATAATGTAAAAACTACTAGATGGATATTAACAAAATTATGTTAGAAGGTACCCTACCATCCTGATTCCAATATAGGATACCTTTTTCCCCAAAAATGTCTCATTTCCAAGAGAAAGTGGAAAAAAGCAGTGAAGTGAAACTTCCGCTTTAAGGGTACATAAATTTACGGTTTAAAACTGGGTTATTTTAAACACGGTAACGCACCTTTTATTTTTGAAAGTGTGATATTTTGAACAAAATTGCGCAACTGATAAATAAAATTTGTATTTTTACTTTGTGGAAGCTCTTACAGCTTTACAATAATTTTTAGAATTTTTTTTTATAAATTTTAGAATTTTATCCAGGGATGGGTAATTTCATATAAAGTCAATAACTAAACGATAACTGATGCACTATAAAAGTAAAAGTCTTAAAATTGGTGTGGAATACTTTTAAAGCAAAATCGAGAAAAATATTGCCAGGACGCCCACAATGTGACGGGAACAGCTAGTAATATATATAAAAGCAAATGCTAAATTAAATCGTCCAAGTGCTTTTATTTTGTAAGCGTAGTTTTTAGAAAAATGTTTCCTTCATCACTTTTATCATTAAAAACGTTAAATGATAATCCTCGAAAAATTACTGCCTTTAATTACCTCCTTAGTCATGGTTTTCCATAATACTTTGCTTACAATTTTTATTAGTTTTATTTGTGATTTTTCTTTGTAGCATAGTGTAATTCCTGGCAGTTACGAAAATCATATAATTTTTAATCAGTTGTTATTACTACAAATAGTTTACTGTTCTTGATTTTTGTTTAGAACATTTATATTAGACTATGTATTTGCAACAATGAATTCGTTTACACTTTTTCGCCAGCCATGAAAAATCCATAAAAACGTGACATGGTACTACTAGTAATTGTTATTTTATAATAACAGAATTCTGTGTTTTTAAATATTTTAAGTACGAGCCATTTCAAGCCGCTAAACATTTGAACTGTTTATAATTGATACAAGAAAACATATAAATATTGCTGTTGTTTAAAAAAAAACCTTAAATAATACCACAAAATAATAAAATCTTGAATTTGCAAGAAAATTATATGTTTAGTAAAAACAAAACAAAAAACAAAAAAATATTATTTTTAAAACAACAAGGTTAAGAACCTAAAAAACAACAAAACGAATTGACGGCAATAACAACAGTTAAGAAACCAAAAACAAAAACATAACATCACCATTGTAATTTTGTACAGACATCATGGAAACAAATGAATGATAAAAAAATGAAACAAAAGACTTAAGACACAAACAGTTTTAAAATCATAAATTTTAAAGTTTTTGTTGTTTTATTTAAAAAACAAAGAACAAAAACGAATTCAACTACTAATTTTTGAATTAGCCAAGAACTAATTTTCAAGGAAGAATTTAATTTTATTATAGTAAATAAAATCGTCTAGATGATTTTTCAGCGTTTAAAAGAATAAATTGCGAAAATTGTTGTAATATTGAAAAAATATATATTTTTTAACTCATTAACGCCCTCTGTACCTGCTTGGGTACATCTAATGAAGGTGTAATTTGATGTATCTTAATGTTTATTATTAAATAAGTAGTTACATAAAGTGACGATAGACGACTCTACTAATTTATGTAAAAGCCAATTTTTGCAGTGGCGTGAAAACTAGCCACTGTAAGTAAGTGATCACAGATTTTTGTCATTTTAGCTGTAGGACGCTTAGTTTAGCCAGAAAATGAGTTTTTAGTTTTTCATGTAAAATATCGATTTTTTTTTAATAAAAATTCTTTTTCATGAATTTTATAAGTGATCACAGATTTTTGTCCTTTTAGCTGTAGGACGCTTAGTTTAGCTAGAAAATGAGTTTTTAGTTTTTCATGTAAAAAATCGAATTTTTTTAATAAAAATCCATTTTTATAAATTTTGTAAGTGATCACAGATTTTTGTCCTTTTAGCTGTAGGACGCTTAGTTTAGCTAGAAAATGAGTTTTTAGTTTTTCATGTAAAAAATCGATTTTTTTTAATAAAAATCCATTTTTATGAATTTTGTAAGTGATCACAGATTTTTGTCCTTTTAGCTGTAGGACGCTTAGTTTAGCTAGAAAATGAGTTTTTCATGTAAAAAATCGAATTTTTTTTTAATAAAAATCCATTTTTCTGAATTTTGTAAGTGATCACAGATTTTTGTCCTTTTAGCTGTAGGACGCTTAGTTTAGCTAGAAAATGAGTTTTTCATGTAAAAAATCGAATTTTTTTTTAATAAAAATCCATTTTTCTGAATTTTGTAAGTGATCACAGATTTTTGTCATTTTAGCTGTAGGACGCTTAATTTAGCTAGAAAATGAGTTTTTAGTTTTTCATGTAAAAAATCGAATTTATCATATACTAGGCCCCATTTTCTTGATCTGTACAAATGCAGGTACAATGGACGTTTTTATATCACACTTTTATTTTTTCTATAGGTGTTACGAAGTTTTCACAATGCATTTTAACAAGTCAAAATAATTATTCTGGGATAGAGGATATCCACTGATGAAAATGACGTTGTGAAATACGTTGTTGTAATAGTGCCAGTAGATCCTGCCATAATTAGTGATGAAGAAGAATCATCATTCCACGGCACTCGGGTTGCGTGGATCAAAATAATGTACACGGCTTAGAACTCAGTAGGTAAGATTTAAAGAGATTTTTGTTACTGTCTGGTTACTACGAATTACCAACTGAACGTGCTTACTGGGCTTTAGACGAAGATTTTATATCACGAACTATATTTTTGGACATTTGTCATAGTAGAGTTGACTGGTATTGGGAACTTTGTCAGGAAAGACGTGCGTTAAGCGATTTTGCTTCAGAGAATTTCATTCTTGAATATGCCCCTTGTAGACATCTGAGTACAGCTCTATAACTGCGAACTTATATATATTTATTTTCTAATATTTTATAAAATAAATAAATATTGAAATAATAAATATCAATAAATTAAAGAAAATATTATTAGTTTCATTTTAGGCGTTAATGGGTTAAGCAGCTGTTTTAATAAAGTTTTTTTGTTGCTATACCAGTATTAGTAAGGTAAAAGAACAATTTGTTATTTTTTTTACTTTTTGATTTAAAAAAATATATTTTAAACAATATTTATCTTACAATATTTTTTACACTATTATTAAGGCATTTGTATCATTTATTTTAAGGATTATTTTAGAATCATTAACAGTCACTTACATATATTTTGAAAACCCTGTGATTTTTTGAACTTCACTCATTGTTAAAGTGAATTTCATATGCTAATGAACCATCGCCAAAATCAACTTAAGAGTTGATAAATTAATGAGTGCCATCTATTTATGTGGAAGTAAAATGCTTTACTGGATTTCGTTGTGATGAAAAAAAAACATTTTTTGACTGTTATTTCTTTTGCCTGTATTCCAAATTTAAAAAAAATTGTATTTACTAAAGCATTTCCTTCATAAAATCACCAATTATTTCATATTTTTTTAACCATAAATCAATTAACATATCGTCAAATCCAATAAATTTTAAAGTTTATTTTCAATATCAATTTTCTACGCTGGCTCTGAAGTATGTATATTACAAATAATTAACTTCAAACTAGTCAAAAGTTTAAAAGATTTTATTAAAACTAAAAATCAGTTAACCACCTCTGTAATGATAATTTTTAAATTACGGTTTTTTATTTTGATGTTATGCCTATATGAAAGGTTTGTACTTTACGGTTTATATAATAAAGAATAAGATTTTTAGATTTTTTTTAATTTGCCCTTAACTAATTAAAGCCTGAGGTTACCAAGGTAGAATTGTGTTACATATTTTATAATTGTAATATGGTAATTAGCAATCGAGTTCACACCTAGACGATGTCTAATGTCATAGATATTCCAAGTTGTTAAAGGAACGAATAATAAAGATTAAACACCCCCCTTATGGCCCTGGCTATGAAAAAAAAATTCTGCGAGATTGCTCAGAGATTTACTTTTTGAAATATACAAATTTATTATTTGGAAAAAAAAATGCAAGAAAATCACTAGCAAATGATCTTTTACAAAATTTCCTTGAACAAACGACTTTATGTAGATGTCGTTACAAACTGCAACAGTAGTCTAGCCTCATATAAGTCCTACCTTCCCCGATAATGCCCTTTAATTGTCATAAGAGTCTTATTAAACCTTTCACCCTTCTCCTCACTAAAATTGCCCAGATTTTTAGAAATCAGTCTAAATGCGAGTACAGGAAATGGATTTTTATGGTCATGTTGCATACTAGCTCTTGTAAGTTCGACAGCATGCATTAAACAAGCTCAACATTATCGTCAGATTTCTTGTTGCCTAGGAAAGTAACCATAACCAAAAGAAACGAAGTCCAAGATTTGGATTTGACTTCTGTCATTGATTTCACAATATTTCACGAGTTACCTAGTCTATGGTCCACTAAAATTAATAGCTTACAATTTTTCTCTACCTAATCCTGGAAACTTCCCTGAAGTGATGGAAGTATGAAGCGGTCTCGGCTAACTAAAGGCACGTTTATATAATATTTTGTTTCCATTTTCAGCTCTTTCATTCGATTTCCAGGGTTAATATTGTTTACTTTCAGAACGGAAAAGTAGCAGTCGTAATGATGACTTTAAAGTTCTCACCAAATAATGGATGTACTGAAGTTAAAAATAGTTTGTTTATATAAACTGCCTTATTGGCATTAACTCTACCCTACGTATAGATTAGTTACAAACTTCTTCTTCAACTTTATATATTTAACCAATATATTTTTATGGTATTCAGTTCTACACTTGAAAAGAATGCAGATGAGACAGCCGGTCTCAGGCATATTAAAAACTCGAACATTAACAAATATCTAAATGTCAGTTGAAACAGATATCAGCTTAGAATGCATCCAGACCTGCTAGCTTCTAAAACCATTAATGATCGTGGTTACTTTTGACAAAAAAGAAGTGGTATTGATTCCTTTAGTTGAACCTCAATGATATGATTCCTAAATGACTGCAGCAACTAGGAAAATTCTTTTTTATCTAGCACAGGCTGGACTTAATTTATAATTAAGTGTTTCCACGTACTCATGTGTCATTTATAGAAAAGGTAAATAGAATAGTAGCACTGAGTATCACAGGACCAAGAAAATAAACAGCAACTGACGCACTGTGTAGAATACTTGGAATCGACGCTTTGAACTTATATATAAAAGCACATGCTTTAAGAACGCAATTAAGATTGAGACAGAATAAAAAATTAAATATTAAAAGTCACACTTCGCTGATAAGTAAATATCAACTAGAGAACACAAAAACCGATTATTTGACGTCTGAAAACTATTGGGACAAGGAGATTACTACAATAATCCCAAGGAAAGATGACTGGAAATCTGTGAATAATTTCAATGAAGGAATTGAGATTTGTACAGATGATTCAAAATAGGACAATGAGACAGGAAGTGGAGTATACTGCGAGAAGTTAGGTATCAGGCACAGTTCTAGACTGGATAACTTATGTAGCTTTTTCTAAGCCGTAATTTTTGCTGTGACTGAGGATGCCAGGTTACTTTCTATGAGGCCGATGTTGTCAAGTGATATCACTATTTACATAGAGACAGTCAGCCGTCTATAAAAGCTCTCGGAAATAAGTGTATTAGATCGAAGAGAGGAAACGAAGCTGCAGTCAAGTTGGCACGAGCTGAAGCTGACTTGGACTTGGAGCATCAGATGTGAGGACATATACCCTGGTCTCGATTCTATATATGAGAGGATAAGAGAAAAATTTAGACGTGATGGCGACACAACGTGGAATAATTCGTTGAGACACACACAAACGAAATAATTGCTGGAGGAAAAAGGTTTTGGAGAAAGGGATTAGCTGTTATGTATGAGTAAGTCTGAAGTGAGAATGTATCTAGGTATTATAACAGGACATAACGATCTCAGATATTTCTTAAGAAAGATTCGACTTTGTAATGATGATATCTGCAGATGGTATGGCGAAGAAGAGGAAAATATATTACACTATCTTTGTCAATGCCCTGCGTTATCACACAGTCGGAATAAATGTTTTGGCTCTTTTTACTTTCAGAATATGGAGGCCTGGAAGGGTATGGATGCTAAGCAAATTGTCAAATTTACGAAGCTCACGGGTCTACTTAGATGGAGAGATTAAAACAGAGCAGTGGAGAATATCAGAGGAGTCACTATGGCTCAATAATGGTCTTGTGAATCTACACATATGTATATAATTATGTGATCCTCTATTAACCTAACCTATTTACAGTATAAATTAATTATTTATGCTTAAGTTCTTAATTATAAAGAGATAAAGAAAAATTATATATTTATCTCTTTATAATTAAGAACTTAAGCCTATATAATTAATTTATTCATTTAAAAATAGTTTAAATAATATTAAATTTCATATAAACTAACCTATTAACCTTATATTGTTTATCATTTTTATATTTATCTATGCTGATTTCCTACAAATGAATTTTTTTCAATAAACATTACATGAAGGAATCATGTAATATTTATTCTCAAAAATTATAATAATCGAAATGTTTACTACAGGGAAAGCCTATCCAGATAGCTTTTTCGCTAGTGCTCCATCATTGGATTTTTCTTCATGTGCAATTTTCTGAATAAAAATTTAGATTCTTATGCTTAAGAGTTAATAGACTACATGAGAAGTTCAATACAAAAAAAAATTCAGTTTCAGATAGAAATTTAATTTAATATTTAAATAATTTAAATATTCATTTAATTAAGGTTGCGTTTTTGGTTCTTCCTTTATTAATTATATAATTGTATCAATTAAAAAATTTATTAAAATTGCATCTGAAACTAATTAAAACCTTTAATAGCTGCAAACAAATTTTTCAGCGCGTCAGTCTAGAAAGAAAGATAAATCTAAATTTTCAAACACTTAATATTTTTAATAATTTTTGTATACCTCAGATATAAATACGATAACTGGATGTTAGTTGAGTTACATTGAAGATACAATACAACAAATAATATAGAAAATTCAATAAGTCAAATTTCTTTGACGTTACTAGAAAGGCGAATTGTGTTAAAATTAATTTGGTATTTTTCTTCAAACAAAGAAATTGTAGAAAATATATGTGTATTTAAAACCCATAACACTACAATAGTTATTTCCTTAACGAATACAAAAAATAATAACAAATTAAATTTCTAAGGAATGTGTCTTAAGTCTTTGCTTTAAGTTTTGCTACGTTTAATTATCGCAAAAGTAACAACATTTCAAAAAAATGTTTTTTAGAGCACACAAAAAATTAAAAAATTTCAATTAAAATTATACTAATAAAAATATTTCATAATAAATTTTAAAACAATACGACCGACCAGCACACAAATCTGTGTAAATATCTTGTCTCTTATATGCCTGTATTTAAATGTAAAGGAGAATGCAAAATAAATACTTTTACTATTTTTTAAGTCTTTTAATCATAGCCTTGACATATATTCTCACATAAAACTAGAAATAAAAACATCTTTTTTTCCGCTTTAACAGAAAAAAAAAAAAAACTGCAACATATTGTGGCAGTTGGCAACATACAGCAAGTGTTATGCATAACAAAGTAAAGTGGTGTAGTTTTATTTCAGTATCTTTTTTTTATTTTAAATAATTATTTTCGAGTTTAACGTTGCAAAAATAAAAGAAAACATAAACTAGAAAATAAAATAAAAAATGCTGTTGGTATAACATGATCTCAGATTAAGTGGAAATACAATATTAAATTGCTTAACGACTGTCTTTAGCACCGCATCCAAAACAAAAGGCATTTCTTTTGTATTTTAATGGGGAGTAAAAAAGATAAATTCGAAACGGAAAATAAAAATAAAATATCTTTTAAAAGAGTCTTGTGAGTTAACTGCAATTACAATGTTTTTATGTCTTGTTTTGTTGTTTGCCTTATAATACAACTTTCAATGGCAAAGCTTGATACATATATTTTTAACTTATTTGCTTTAACAAAAACACTAAAGGAAGGTGTGTTTAGTTTAGTGTAGGATTTGATACAATACATCAATACTTCTAAACCTTGATTTAAATAAAAAAAAAATTTAATAAAAAAAAGTAATAAACCCATAATGGTTTCAATTTTTAATCTAATATTAATTTTATTACAAATAAAGCACATTTCGAGTCATGACTTCAAGTCATCTGTATAGTTGAGCAAATTTGATGTTATAAAGTAAATTGGCTTTCAACTGATTAAATGTCAAAATTTTTTAATTTTTTTAGCACAGATGGATACACTCCTGATTATCGGATTTTATTTGTCAAAGTTAACTACAAAAACAGAAGGAAATATTGTAAATTGAACTCTGTAACTGATTCATAGTTATTTGGTTTTTATTATAGTTATTTTTTAGTATATATTACATTGTATGTATATAATTATTTAAAATATAAATGGGCTGAGGCGAGCTTAAAAAATATCTTCTTTAATTTCTTGGCTTAGGTATCATATTAATCAGAGAAGGAAAGTACTCAAAGGCATTACAAATAAATTCCATAAGCATCTTCCTACTTCTTTTTTCAAGACCACGATTTAAACACCTCTCGTAATCAAAAGGGGGACTACTGCCTAACACCTACGGGTTGCAACTCAACTATATTAGTAGGCATATGGTTCGAAAATATTCTAGTGGCGAAAGAAAAAATGTGAGTTTACCAATTTTAGTACTACGTACGGCATACACACTTAATTTAGTAGGTGCTTAGTATACTTGCTACTGCTTTTTCTCATCTTTGACAAAACCATAGAAATTATGACAGCATCTAAGGTCCTCATTCATTCTTAAAGAATACCAGTTGATGGAAACAGGAAAAGTACCATTCAGATAGAAATCGTTCGGCAAGAATTGACAAAATATATAGCTTTCTCTTTCTCTTTCTTTTTCATTATTACAAACGTGCAAAGAATTTGTAGAATAAACAAGCTGTGCCCATACACGTTGTGTGCATCCTGACAATATTTTGTTCGATTTCGCTTTGAAAGTAAACCACACCAAATTTTAAGACTCTTACGTATTTACTTTATATAAAGGTACCCTGCCTGGATAAAATTCTAAAATTTATATAAAATTCTAAAAATTATTGTTAAGCTGTGTAAAACATAGACAGGAAATAAGTTACCCATTATTGTACAACAGCGAAATCTGTTGCGCAACTATGCTTAAAATATAATGTGCTGGAAGTTAGCTAATGTAACCCTCAATACCCAAAAAAGGAGAGACTAACAACCCTGAAAATTACCGCTCAATTGCAGTCTGTTCTACTCTTTCTAAGGTAATGGAAAGTTTGCTAAATTTTCATCTTGTCAAGTATCTGGAGTCCAACAGCTTACTAAGCGACCGCCAGTATGGTTTTCGTAGGGGGCGCTCTACAGGGGATTTGCTGGCTTTCCTTTCGGAAAAATGGTGTCAATCCATTCACCATTTCGGCGAAAGTAAGGTGGTGGCTCTAGATATCTCCAAGGCCTTTGATAGAGTGTGGCATGATGCACTCCTGTCAAAACTTATTGCTTTTGGTGTCGGTGATAGCTTTTCTCGATTTACATCGAGCTTTCTCAGGGATAGCACTATACGAGTTTTTATAGATGGGATTTCATCAAACGAGTTCAAGATTAATTCAGGGGTACCGCAAGGCTCTGTTCTTTCTCCTACCCTATTTCTTATTTTTCTAAATGACCTTCTCTGTCAAACTTCCAACCCTATCTACTCTTTTGCAAATGATAGCAGCATTTGCCATTCGTATTAATTCTGCAGACGGCCGAGCCTTTCAGAGATTGGGGCCAAGCGGCAAAACATGAATGATACGCTCAATCACGATCTCGTAACAATATCTAATTGGGGCCGGGCAAATAGAGTCGACTTTAACGCTCGTAAGACTCAATGTTTTATGCTAACGCAACGGCGTTCGGCCGAAAATGATACTACATCTGTACTTATGGGTGGTATAAGTATTAACGAATCAGAAGCTCTTGATGTTCTTGGCATGAAAATCCAGTGTGACGTTCGATGGACTAAGCACATTTTTCAAGTCTCAAAAGAAGCTTTCAAGTGTCTCGGTTTTCTCAAACGGTGTAAAACATATTTCACCGCATCTGATCTCCTTACTATTTATACCACTTACATCCGGCCAAAAATGGAATACAACTCTCATGTATAGGCCGGTGCTCCAAAGTCTGTTTTGGACCTACTCGACCGCGTGCAGGAGAGGGCGAAGAAGCTCATAGGTGACAGTAGGGTATCCAACTCTATTGACTCTCTTGAACATCGACGCAATGTGGGTTGTGTTTCGCTGTTTTATCACTACTACAATGGAATGTGTTCTGATGAGATTAGGGAACTAGTTCCCGATATCCGCACGTTTTCGCGCACAACACGCTTTTCATTAAGAGCTCATCCATTTGTGGTCGATTGGCCAGTGAATCCCACTATGCATTACAGAGAAAATTCGTTTTTTAGCCGTACAGTTCGCTTGTGGAATCATCTTCCTACAGAGGTCTTTCCTGTCAACTACAATGTTGGAAAATTCAAATCGAATGTCCACAAACATTACTCCCTCTATCCTCCTTCCCATAACCTAATTTCTTAGTTCTGGCACAATGCTTTGCATGAGTAGGGGTCATCCCCTGAGTGCTGGTCCGAAAAAAAAATATACTGCTTTCAAAAAATGTCTTAAAGTATGCAGTACCTTTAAATCGTTTAAAAAAAACGGGATACTTTCACTACTTGTTCTCCATTTTCTCTTGGAAATAAGATATTCCATTGGAATCAGGATAATAAGGTACCAAATTACAAAATTTAGTTAAAGTCCATCCAGTAGAAAAAGACAGACAGGAAATGTTTTACTGTTTTATTATATGTATAGATATATAAAATTTAAACCATTATGCTTTTATTTAAGACATAACCTAATATATTACTATAACTAAGAAAAAAACTTATCCAAATAATGAATTTACAAAAACAACCAATTATATGCAAAAAAAAAAGGCACAACAAAAAAATTTTAATTGTCAAGAAAACGCCATCACTGTAAATCATGACAACTGATTTTTTGTTTCCACAATTAAATGGCTCATGTTTGTGACACTTGGATTCCGTAAGAGCGCTCGAAACAATTCCCGCTTCCCTCAAAGAGTAGGAAAGTTTTAGGTGGTAGTGGACATCGTTCTCACCAACGGACGATAGAAGATTAAATACATTTTTTTTTATATTCTGATACTTTTTACGATTAAGCACAAAGTAGATAGATTTCGCATCTATGTATCTACTTTGTGTGAATGCTGAAAATGCATTATATTCTTCTAGTGCCTAAATAAAATATTTTACAATTTTTCTTTAAAATTAAACACCTAATTGTGAAAAATAGAGAACAAAACGAACTCAAGCCTTACTTCGTTCAAATCTGAAGCGAAAAAATGTATTTGTTTGTATGTTAATAAATTATTCGACAAAAAAATTTAAATATTAAAATATTAATTATTTATTAACATTATTTACATCAAGGCGAATTGATTGATATCAGGTGGTGTTGAAAGCTCAGGTGAAATTTGTTTGTTTCAAAATTTGTTTATTTAGAAACATTTAAATATTTATTTATTTATTTAATAAGAAACTTAATAATAATTAATTATTATAAAGTTACAACAAAAAAAGAGAGCACTAGCAACCAAGGCCATCAGCTCATTTTTAAAAGGAAAATGATCAAAATCAAAAAGAGAATTTGAGTTTAAATTAATTATTTAGAAACAATAATGAAAACAAATACAAAATTAAATTAAAAAAATATTATTAAAAAGCAGCAACATAGTTTATAGTTCTTGCTGAGGCTTCATTTTAACTGAACATTTTGCAAAGAATTGTTAAGCCTTCTCTATTTCGAAGGCGATCTAAGATTTCGATTTTGGTTTCGAAAGAAATGTTTTAATTTTTTTTTGTAGTTTTCGATGTTTTCTTTTAGAGATGATAGTTGATAGTTCACAAAATATAAAATATTAAATCTGACATGTAAATTTGCTAGTAAAAAAGGGAATTCCCTTAATTTTTAATATGAATATACTTATGTATGTATTACGCAGTAAGTAAAATTGCCAAAAAAAAATTTAAGCCCAAAAGATTTAAAATCGTGATAAACGGAATAAAATAGTGTAAAAAAAATTTAATTTATTTTTCAAACCCTATTGAATCAAAACCGTGTAAATGCAGAATTATGTCTACTGCGGTGGGTCCTAATTAGAGTTGGGCATAATAGTTCATTTCGCTGAATCGTTCAGATCGTACAGCACGATTTATTGAACTAGGTCGTTCGTTACGTTTATCGTTCTTTATTTTAGTTCTTATCAAATACACCAGTTCATATTGGCAACACTTTACAATTGTAAACAAATGTACAAAATTTACTGACAAGAAATACATAAATAATTTTCAACATATTATTTATTTATTTTTGTTTTATTAGGTTTCTAAATTAAAGCTTAAAAATTGTTGTTTTTATTTTAGGACAGATTTTAATGTAAAATAAAGAGCACAAGAATTATTAAATGACTTAAAAATATTTAATAATACAAAAAACGTAAAGGATTATTTAATACTAGCAGTGCCCGCCACGTCGTGGGCGTCCTGACAATATTTTGCTTCAAAAGTATTCCACACCAATTGAAGCCTTTCTATTTATAGTGCTTCAGTTATGGTTTATTTTTTAACTTGTTATAAAGGTACCCATCCGTGGATAAAATTCTAAAATTTATAAAAAATTCTAAAATTCAAAAAAATTATTGTAAACCTCTATAACAGGTGTTTAAAATATTTTAATAATAATGTAATTCCACAAAGTAAAAATACAAATTAAATACAAATTTTATTCAACTTGCGCCATCTGTTGCGCAGTAGTTTCTTAAAGTATCCCATTTTCAAAAACAAAAAGGAAATGAGTTACTATTTTATTATACGTATAGATGTATAGATAATATTTAATCAGGTAGCAGCAGGAGGCGGAGCTAATACCAAAGAGAAATTTTATCAATATTTTGTATATGGAGTTTGACATTAATCATGTATTTTAAGAGAGAATAAAAATAAATATTACTGTCAAAATCCACATAAAAAATTTTTAAAAATTTGTTGTAGATATTTCATCTCCCTTACGCTATCACCTTATTAAATATGCCTTGGATTATTGCATTACAAAATTAAAATAAAATTTGAGATGATTTGTTTTTTAAGACTTACCAGTTGACGATACTGACAAAAAATAAGAAAAAAGTATTTGTACAGTTGATCATTTTTAATGAACTTTTAAAGAGCAAAATGTCAAGTTCCTGAACAAAACCAAAAATACGCAATGAACGAGGAACTATAAAAAAACACTGATCGAGTCAGAATCATTCTGTTAACGGAATCGTTCAATTGAACTAGATCTTACATGATCGGTACAACTCTAGTCCTAATTATTTGTTATTTTTTTCGCAATTTTTTATTTATTGTATCTTCAATATAATTGAACTATCAATAATTACTCATATCTTAAGTCTAAAAATAAAAATATACATGTCAAGTCCAACCAGTGCTGGACAAAAAAAATGTATGTTTCACGGTTACTGTAATTTGCGGGTTATGCCTCTGATGTACGGATGAGAGAAGCAGTGTCCCTCCTTCTTAGTCGAATGTAACCAGGTTCATTTAGTATGTTACGGGCCAGTGGATTAGGATGAGTTTCAAGCTTCTTTAAATAACTTATGGCAAGTTTCGCTATTTCCGCTTTAACTGTTGGCACGTTTAGATCTTATCAGATGTAATTATACGAAGAATCTTGTTTTGGCGCCTTTGAATTTTTTCTACGTTGGTATCTGAGGCAGTGCCCCATAATTGAATGCCATAACACCATATTGGTTTTAGAATTGACTTGTATAATAAAAGTTTGCAATCTAAAGCTAGAGTAGAATTTCTGCCAATAAGCCAGTTTAGTTGGACTGCTTTTAACTTCATTTGTGTTAACTTTGTTTCTATGTGCCGTTTC
Organism: Phasia obesa; assembly: GCA_949628195.1. Lineage (NCBI taxonomy): Eukaryota > Metazoa > Arthropoda > Insecta > Diptera > Tachinidae > Phasia > Phasia obesa. The sequence continues at coordinate 65,108,822 of OX451215.1, read as the reverse complement.
CATGTAAGGCGCCGGTCAAGATGTATGCCGAGATATTTGACGTCTGAAAGCTGGGGTATTGTTTGGTTATTTATCCGAATAGGGGGGCAAGATTCTCTACGCAGTGTGAAAGTTATGTGAGTACATTTTTGTTCATTCACTTTTATTCTCCATTTCTTCAACCATTTTTCTAAATTAAATATGTGGTCTTGTAAATATCGTGATGCTACTTCGCGTCTTTCGTGAATGCTCAAAAAAGCTGTGTCGTCAGCAAATGTCGATGTGTGAACTCGGTTACTTGTTGGCATGTCTGAAGTATACAATAAGTATAAAAAGGGCCTCAATATACTACCTTGGGGAACTCCGGCTTCGATTGGCTGGGGTGAACTCAAAAAATCTCCTTCTTTCACAATAAATTTTCGTTCGGTTAAATAACTATCTAGCAGCTTATATAGGTTTACGGGCAAATTCAGTTTTAGCTTATATATTAGGCCTTCATGCCATACCTTATCGAATGCTTGAGAAACGTCGATAAAAAGCGCAGAGCAGTATTTTCTCTCTTCAAATGTCTTCTTAACAACATCGACTAACCTGTGAGTTTGTTCGATCGTACTATGTTTTTTCCTGAAGCCGAATTGATGGTTTGGAATACATCCTTTGTCGCTTAGAATTGTCATTAACAATTATTTGTTAATGATATTTATTTTTTCGCTTGTATTTTTTTTTCGTTTTTTCTTTTAGTAAAATTTAACAAAACATATTGGGTTTGTTCTATAATACATATACATATATACATATAAATATATACATATATATATATATGTATATATATATATATATATACATGTATAATATATGTATATACATGTATAATATATGTATAATATATATATATATGTATATATATATATATATATATATATATATATATATATATATATATATATATATATATATATATATATATATATATATATATATATATATATATACATATATATATATATATATACAGCTATTTTTTAAATATTTTGCTTTGATTACAATTAAGGCGAATTAATTAATTTTGACAAAACCAGACGGCAAAACAAAACCCATTCTATTTTTATCGTTGTGTTTGTTGTCGTTTCGCCTCCATTTGATAAATTGATTCGCCTTGAATTACATTATACTTAGTTCTCCTCAAGGCGAATTGATAAGAGTTAAACTCGAGAGCTCAGCTGACTATATTTTGTCTCCATCTTCCAGTGTCAAAATGTACTAAGATTTTTTGTTTTGACAGCCTAAAATGATTTATACAAAAACAAACTGCACGTATTTTTATTACAGAGATGTACTGTTTTTTCGCCGCGAGTCTACCTTGTTTATTGTGCCATGGTTCTCCTCTTCTTTAGTTTCTATAATTATCTTGGCCATTTGAATAATTGAATAAGAAATGACTAAAACTATTTTTTTATGAAAATTAGGATATAATAGAGTCGTTTTTGATCCAACATACCGCCTCACTAACTGGCTGTTGTAAACAAAATAAAACTGTCCAGGAAATAATTTTTAACTTGTTCATTGGCCTGATAAAAATTCTCTTATTCTCTTATTCCTTTTTTCTTTTTTTTTTTTCTTTTGTAATTGAAGATTGTCACTGAATGTATGTATGTTTGAAGAAGTTGTGATGGCATGCCTTTTGTTAATTTCATTTCATTTTCAATTTACTTTTTAGTTCCTAATATCTTGCAGTCACAAGTATATACACATACATAGGTGCCTTACGAGATGTAATGCAATAGTAAAACCCACGTACAACCATACAAAAGCAACAAAAAAAAAAAGAAAAGAAAAATATATCATATTGATAATTGTACTGGCAAATCAAGATTTTTCAGTGAAAGTAAAAATATATAAGTTTCAACTAAGGCACTCTGCTGCTTAAGTTGTTGTGTTGTTTTGCGGTTTGAATTTTCCTTGCGGTATCAACTGACATTAGTGCAATTGATTTAATTATGTCCAGTTTTAGAGCAACATTTTTTCTACATGAAGTTCAATATTATTTACAAAATGTATAATTAAGTGGATTTTTACTTAAAGAAGGACATCAGGTTTTTTTGGTCTGCTTTCAATACAAACATAAGATTCAGCAAGCTAACCTGTTTACAAAGCCAATTCGGCTTCAATAAATGTAATATGTTCAAAATGAGGAAAAGGCTTAAAACTTTGTGTAAGGTTTTTTCTTGTGGGTTTCAAAATCAAAACTTAAATTGTCAATAAATTTCAAAACTCTCAAGTGAGTAAAAAGAAAGATTGTAAAAAAATATTTGATTTAAATCTTTAAACGACATCTCACATATGTATAATATTTTTATTTCTATTTAAGGCCTAATATGTCACTTGTCATTTAAAATTAGATTTATTGTCTTTTTTACAAAAATATACATAGCAATACATTATATTAACTATTTATGTAATCAGTTTTTCTTCCTGATAATTTAACATATTATTTTACATACAGTGGATAAATAAAGTTTAGGCACATCATTATTTTCAAGAGTGTTCTATTAATAACTTTGCATCTGGTTCACTTAATAAAATAATTTTGATATCGTTTTAAAGATTGAGAGTTATATTGACCATTTAGAACAAAAAATAATTTATATCTTATTGCTTCTAATATACAACGATTTAAAAACTAAAAAACAAGCTATGTCTATCTAAAAAAAGTTTAGGCACGTACTGCATTAATGCCCTTTAATCCCTTGTATAACGGTAAATTTTCACTTTTTTATTTCAACTCATGTTTATGCACATGTTAAATCCTCAGTAGGAGAGAGTTTTAAATGTAAACAAATATTCTTGGTATTTAATTCGTGACGAAAACAGCAAAATGAGCAATCGTTCAGAAATTGCCGTGGATGTCCGTAAAATTATAATAAATCTTCATGGACAGGGAAAATCCTATCGGGAAATTGGTGTGATTGTACAGAGGCCCTATACCAGTGTAAGAAACATCATGAAACATTATGAAAAAACCAACAAATTAGTGCGTGAGAGGAGAAGTGGACGTCCAAAAAAAATTACATCTCGTCAGGAGCGTATCATTGTTGCTGCAGTGGCTAAAATCCAAAGATTTCAGCTGTAGAATTGTGTCGGGAAATGAAGAAAAGTTTTGGTGAAGACCTTAATCCACAAAAAATAAAAAATACGCTGCACAGAGCTTGATATCATGGAAGAATTCCCCGTCGCAAACCTTGTCTTTCAGACATAAACAAGAAAATGCGGTTAGAGTTCGCAAAACTCCACATTAATCAGCCTAAAGCCTTCTGGAACAGTGTGATATTTAGTGATGAATCGAAGATTAACATTTTTGGTTCAGATGGTCCACAAAAAATTTGGCGAAAAGCAAACAAAGAGCTTCAAGAAAATAATATTATTAAGACTGTGAAGCACGGTGGTGGCAATGTTATGGTTTGGGGATGTATGGCGGCATCTGGAGTGGGAAATCTTGTCTTTATAGACAACAAAATAGACAATCACTCTTATTAAAATATTTTAAAAGAAAACTTATCTCCAAGTGTTGCGAAGCTGGGCTTAAATGGGAAATTCTTGTTCCAACAAGATAATGACCCAAAACATTCTTCATATCTTGTGCAGGAATTGCTTATATACCACTGCAAATAATTAAAAACCCCACCGCAATCGCCAGACACGAATCCTATAGATCATATTTGGCACTTACTAGAGAAAAAAATACGGAAACATCACATTACATCCAAAGAATCACTTAAAGCGGCACTTCGTTTAGAATGGGAAAAAATTACTCCTGATGAAACATCTAACCTAGTAAGAAGCATGAGTAGACGTTTAGAAACAATTATCCAAGCTAAAGGAGGTTCAACCAAATACTAGACATGCAAAAACCCCGAATATACCGAAAATTTTCACATGTGTGCCTAAACTTTTTTTACATAGACTTACCTTATTTTTTAGTTTAAAAGCCATTGTATATTAGAAATAATAAGATATGAATTATTTTTCGTATTAAATGGTCAATAAACCTATCAATCTTGAAAATAGCATGAAAATAATTTTATCAAGTTATGCAGATGCAAAGTTACTGACGAAACACTTTTAAAAATCATGTTGTGCCTAAACTTTATTGATCCACTGTATTTACACAAACGCATTAGCTTCCTTCTGGCGAAATGATCTGTAACTCTAATATTAAAATCGAAGCTTCAAAGTGTATATTTGAGCTTCATTCAGAGCTTTATGGTGAAAAATGATGTAAAGTATCATCTCCTCTCTCTCCTTCTTCCTTACTTTTGCTTTGCTATGTGTAGAAATATTTCATGAATGCGGGAATTAGAAAAAGGGTAACGTAAGATTTGATTTGATTTTAGAAAATTTCGAAAAAAAATTCTGCTAATTTGCGTAAATAGTGATTTAAGTAACAATCAGTAATTGATATCCTCCTTTTCCTCCAACTTATTTTGCTTAACATTTACTTAAGGTTTAAGTTTGTGGGTGCTGTAGCTCAATTGGTTAACACGTTGACTACTAAAGCATACGCAGCCGTGGCAACATCAATTTTTCTTTATAATAATACATATCACATCACATATTAAACAAGTACACCTACATAACACCAGAGGCACTGCAACACTGTTCTAAAAATAATCATAGGTTGCAGTGTTGCCATAAGTGAAAAATTACTATCACATTAACCATCTGTCTTATTTACTCCTATTCCTTTCCAATGGAAGTAACACAGCTAGATATGCATTAACTGCCTGAGTATTAATTCTCTTTACAATAAAAAAAGTCACTATGCCATCCCTGCTTTTTGCTTCTCAATATATTATCTGCCAGTAATTAACACTCAGTGTCTCTATAGACTCATTGGTAGAGCTCGGGTTGTGGGTACGATTCCAGCTAAACACTTGGATATTTTCGTCCAAAAACGTTTCCCAGATAGTGTCTTGTAAGCAAAAAGAAATAAATAAAAATACTTGAGCTACATCACGGTTTAAGAGTTTTATAATCAAGGATTTTTTCCTATCTACGTTCTTCTTGAGCACCATTTGAGTTTGTCGGCAATTACCTGATTTTCAATACCCTTTCAGGTTATTAAAGTTTAATTGTCTTAAAACTAAAAACTATCGAGTACACATAGTTTAAAGAAAACATATTAGTCCTCGAAGCAATACTTACTCTAATGCAGGACATGTTCTAACACCAGTTAGTTGCCAGTGTAAATTTAATGCATCTGTTTATCTCTTTTTTTTTTTGTTAAGTACAAGAAAAATTTTTATTTATTTCATCTGACTTCTAAATAGCAATTAAATGTATGCAGCAGGCCAATTGACTCCGCCACTCCATTTCTTTTTTCCACCACCTTACAATGCAACCACGTAAGATTTCGTTTTACAAACCAAGTATAAATGCAGTTTATCGCCTTTAGTCCTAAGCTTCACCTCAAGCTTATGGAATTTCTGCACGAATAATTGAGAAACTTTTCTTTGAGCTGCTCTTTCAATAATTTCTTGTCGAAGTAAACACCTAGATATTTTATCTTCTCTTTGTGCTGGAACATATTTTAACCGATTCTTTGTTATCTGGAGTAGAATTTGGCTTAAAATCATCTTTTCTGACGAGGTGCATTTTCATTTTGACGGCTATGTCACAAAACAAAAACATAATTACCGCAACTGGGGATCGCTCGTCATTTTCTAGATTTCAATGCATCTACAGAGGGTAACATTTTATTGTGGATTTTTGAGTGCTGGCGAAACCGATATTTCAGTCTAAGGGGAACTATACAGAGCCGTGACTACGAACTTTTTACTGTCTGAAATGAAAGATATGAATTTGGGGATAATCCTTAGTTTCAATCTTTCATTAGCACACTATGTTCGATAATCGTGTTATTAACCTGGTATGCTGAGAATTCAGAAATTATTCATTCACACCCTTAACACTTATAACGTTCGAGCCATGCGCGAAATAGAACAAGAAATCGTCAACAAAGTCTTGTAAAATTGTATTACTAGAAAGTGAGACGTGTCTGAAATCGAGTTTCATAAAGACAGTTTCTGTACACCAAATATATATATATTTTTTTTTGTATTGTGTTTCTGGTGCAGATAGTAGTCGATGGGAAATACAAAACAGCAGTTTTTGGAATTTTTTTGTCTGTCTGTCTGTGTTCGCATCGCGTGAAAACTACTAGATTGATTTTAATAAAATTTTGTGGCAAATTACCTTACCTTGGGTCAAATTTAGTAAAAATATTTAATTTCAAAAAAATTAAGATAAAAAAGTAAAATTTTTATCTGTAAACAGAAAATTTTAGAGATTTTTAAGGAACTGTTTCAATTTGCTTGAGATTTTGTCGTTTTGGGACACTGTTAAAATCAGGAAAGTGTAGTAATTTGCATACGTTTTTATAGACTTTTTACGATTTTAAAAGGCCTCTCACACAAAAAATATATGGAATATTTTTTGTCTTAGAGGCTATATTTACAGATAGGTACATAGTACATACATATGTACATATATACATACATATATACATATGTATATTAATTTTTTTATAATTTATTTAAAATTTTTATGACAAAAATATCGTTCGATATTAAAGGTTTTTTTTTTTGTTCAATTTTCTATCAAAAACAGACATGTTATAAATCTCTATAAAAATTGAGCTCTCTACTTTTAGACTGTATAAAAAACGTTGCATGTTTTTAGGCAATTTTTTATTTTTTTTTTTTTTTGTTTTTTTTATTTTTTGCGAATTCAACTTTTTTCTGTTTTTTCTCACCTTTTGTCGGTTATAAAATATTATTGGTTAAAATAAATCATTTAAAAAAATTATTGTTATTAATATTAATAAGTTATTATCTATACATATAATAAAACTGTAATTTTCTGCCTCTCTGTCTGTTTGTGTTCGCATCACGTAAAAACTCCTGGAAGAATTTTAATAAAATTTGATGGAGAGGTACCTTAGTATCGTGGTTAAAATATAGGATATTTTTTCCCGTAAAAATATCTCATTGACAAGAGCAAATGGAGAACAAGTAGTGAAAGTACGCAATTTTACCGATAGAATGGTACTGCAAACTTGCCAGCAACTTTTATTCTTGTCAGCGGGTAATTTAAAACACTAAATACAATATTCCATAATAATTTTAGAATTTTATATAAATTTTTAAAATTTTATATAAAGGCAATATTTCCTTATAATTACCCAGAGATGGGTACCTTTATATAAAGTAAATACATATAAACCATATCTGAAGCACTCACAATAAAAGTAAAAGTCTTAATGTTGATAACTTTGAAAGTAAAATCAGGCCGCTGAAGAAGTGGCGTGCACTTTTCTAAAGAAATAATTTACAAAAATGTCTCTTTATTACTATTCCTTGGTGGTGGGGAAGACACCGCATATCTTCACATAAAAGCTTAAAAATTATTTTTTTGGAAATTAGCAAAAAAAAATACACATAGACGTTTCCTGCCCATAAAAACTTAAAAATTTATTTTTACGGTATTAAGGCGTATGTAATCCAATTTTTGTAATATTTACCATATTTTTGCAAACAATATTTTATGTCACCGTCCACAAAAGGGGGGAGGGACGAAAAAATTACATTTTTTAATCTTCAGGATCCAAGTTTAGGTTTACAAACATTTTCTGGCTATAAAAGTTGCATTTGCTTAACTGAAGTATTGGAAAACTTAAAAATAATTTAATTTTTCAGAGATAGGATTTTTCTCCTTGGTACGATTTTTCTCATTTGCTAGTTCTAACAGCCTATGATATATATTTATATATATATATATATATATATATATATATATATATATTTATAAATATGCACTTTTTTAAGAAAAAACTTGCGTAACTGGACAATTTAGTTTAACTTCAAATGGTTAGAAAAAATAATTCTACGTATTACGTGGCCATAAATTACCTACAAAATCTTAATTTATGACTGTAGAAATATATATTTTTTAAGGTGTAAATTTCTTGCTGATATTCGTACAAATACTTAGTCTTATGAATTTGTATACAAGTAAGGCTGTTGCGGCCTTACTTGTATACAAATACATATCTGTGTATGTATGTACTTAACCATAAACATTTTATTTTATTACTGTATGAGCATAAAAACATTGAATTCTTTATTTATTTTACCCCATAGTAATTTAAAAAAATGTTCTCAATTCATTTTTTTTTTTAATATAAAAACAATGAAACAAAAAAATCATTAATTTTTCAAAATTTTTTTAATAAATATTTACATATTTCAAATACTAATTCATAACTACTTAAAGTTTTTTTATTACATTTAAACTTGATATTATATTAACTGTACTGTGAAATAAAGTTATTAAAAATAATAATATACTTCCGTTTTGTACTAGATGAGGTGTTAATAAGTATTTAAGCTGATTATTTTATTAAAAAAAAATATGTTAATATAATATGCATAGTTACTGTTAGTATTAATGTTTTAGTATTAATAATATTAATATTTGACTTACTTTTGTTAAATGGATTATTTCAGTAGAAAGGTTATTTAGAATAAAATAATAAATTTCCAAGGTTTGCAACTGCAACGAATAATGGTATTTCGGTGTTAGTAGAGCAATTTTTAATAAATCCTTATCAATATGTATGTCTAATCTTAACCTAAATACGGATATATACCGATATAATTAATTGAAACTAAACGAAAATATTTCATAAAAGCTTTCAATAAAATCACTTTATTAGACTTTATTCTTCATTTATTCCTCTACACTTCCAAATAAAATATATTGTCCTGCACACAGCAAAAAACATTGTCTACATACCTAATAAAATAGAACAAAATTTATAAGATATCTCTATGGTTTTTATTTTTCAAGAAGAAGGTCTTATTATTTTATTACGGAAAATCTTTTTGAAAAAATCAAGAAGAAAACTTAGGGTTTTTTTAGGTATTCTTCTTGTTTTTTTCAAAAGGGTTTTCCTCTTGATTTTATAAGGCTACCTCGTTTTTTGCCTGATTTGGCCTTCATATTATCATAAATTTTCCAGGTGGTGACAGGTCAGGGTAGTTTCCTCTGATGGAATGTCTAGAGGCGGTTCAAGCCACTTAATTTCTAAAACCCGAAAAACCATGTGAACATTTTTTCGTCCTCTACCAGGGTTCGAACCTGGTGTGCTTCGTTTTGTAGGCACGCACTTACCCACTACACCAAATGTATATTTTATGTTTTAATAAACAATTTTTATGTTGATTTATATAAAAGAAATAACAAAAAGCTAATATAATTAAGAAGATATTCTTATTAAAAAAAATTAAAAAGATGTTTTACAAATCATCATGTATATGGTACGTAATGAAATCAATCAGAAAAACCTTTTTGAAAAAATCAATAATGTAGCTTAATGAAATCAATAAGGAATACCTTTTTGAAAAAAATCAATTAGGCAGGCTAATGAATCAATAAGAAATCCATTTTTTATACAATTCATAAGAAAACCAAATAGAATCAAAAAGTTTTTCTCTATGGATTGTTTTTTTTTTTTTTTTTTGTGTCAAAAATGTGTAAAAAAATTGTGAATAATAAGTTTTCTTATTGATTAAATGGGATTCCCTTATTGATAAAATTAAAAAGATTTACCACATGAAAATAATAAGGAATCCTTTTGAAAATATCTTCTTTTCTTTATGTTGGCATACATACCCCTTGGCCTAAAAACATTTCTAATTTTAAAAATTTAAAATTTTATTAGTCGAACTATTTATATTTTACATACACAGAAAAAATTTTTTGCTCCAATTAAAGGTTTTAATTATTTTCAGAAACAGTTTTAATTAAATTTTTAATTGATTCAATTATGTTCTTAATTCAAAAAGACCAAATTAAATTTTTAATTAAATAAATGATTGAATCAATAAAACATTGAATTAAATTTGCGTCTAAAACTAATAAAAATCTTTCATTGGAGCAAAAAATTTTTTCTGTGTACAATGAAAGTTGTAGTCAAACTTGAGTTCGTTATATTCCTTCTAAGAAAAAATAAATTAAATTACAAATTAGGTGATATTAATAAAGAAAAATTGGGAAAATTTAATTTTTAGACACCAGCAGAGCGGAATGCACATTTTCTAGACAGCTACGTCCGTCATCAGCACTCTTGTATCTAATATACTTAGGGTAGTGTTTAGTTGTCATCATCATCTATTTAATCAACCAAACCCAGATAAAGGAATACAAGAGAACTGTATTCAATCATCAATCCTCAGTTGGTAAGAACGAAGTCTATCACTTCCTAAATCTTCCCTCTTGTTTTAATATTTTTACTTTTAATATTTTTACTTTTAATATTTTTATTTTTAATATTAAAGTAAAAATATTAAATTTTCCCAATTTTTCTTTAATATTATCACCTAATTTGTAATTTAATTTATTCTTTCTTAGAAGGATTAGAACGCGCTTGACTACAAAACATTTCATAAAGAAAATCTTTTTCATCCTCTTAGGCATTTTTGGCTCTGTGTGTAAATATTGGTGTATTATTTAGGGTATTTCGTGAATTTTTATAAAAGGAGTATTGTCAGCAAATATGTATAATCTCGGTTGCTAGTTGCCATAGTGTAAGGATACAACGAGTATGATTCTCAAAATATTATCTTAGGGCTGAGGCGAGCTAAAAAATACTTCCTTTTTACGAACAGTAAAAAACTTTATGCTTTAACTGGAAATTTAAGTCTTTATGTTGTACTATGTCAAACGAATGAGGCACACTAAGGATCTTTTTTAACACAGTTATTAATCTATGTTTTCATTCATGCTGTGTTTTTTTCCGAATCCAAATTGATGATTCGGAATACATCCCTTCGAAATCTTTATTAGTAATAATTATTTTCTCAAAAAGTTTGAACATACACGCAAAGAAATGCTATGATTGTGGTATGACCACAAAAACCACATTATGTTCTCTGTAACAATATATGGTATCAATAAACAAATTTTAGTTGTTTTGAAAGTTACTTAGGTCACGATAAACAAATCTTATTTAAAATTGTATCATCAAATCGTTACTACACCCAAAAATGCAACATAGTTGGTTGTAACTATACAGTTTTTGCTAACCAAACCGCAACCAAAGTTTTATAAGTATTCCAAAATAATATATTATTACTAACCATAATATATTAATAATAAACAAAATATGTTAAATTTATTCGTATTGAACCAAAGAATGCCACAAAACTAATATTTGTTGTTAGTCATTGAATTTAACTCAATTGTGCTTAAAAAAAAAATAACTAAAAATTAGCAAACAAGTTTATTTTTTGTATATATTTATTAGTTATCAATAATAAAAAGTGATTATTATATTTTCCTAATTTGTGTATTTTTGAAATCTTTAACAAATGCACTAATAATAAGAAATTGTATATTATATTATCAAAAAATGTTAAAACAAACAGGCCTATCCCATATAATATAACTATAATCAGTCAATTTTACCATATAATGTTTATATTTAAATTATAAATTTTTATTAAATTATTGTCATAATTTATTAATATGTTTATATCTAATAAATTCTGGTTACTTTTAACAATGTCATTGTTGTAATACGGTTCTAAACTAACAATATTTTTATTATGTTTAATAATATGGTTTGATTAAAACCATATAATCTAATCATAATATGCTGATCATACGGTCATGTTTTTTTCTTAGCGAGTATTTGATAATAATCTTGCAGATCTATAAGATTCCAAATTTTTGTTATCCTTTCCTAGCTTTGATATCATGGTATTCTTTCACTCAGCCGGAATGTAATCAAGGCACAGAATGGCATAAAAAAAATGATAATTACTTTTTCTGCTGCCCAGTGAAATTCTATTACCATTTGGTTACTTCTTTTTTTACAAAACTATAGGATTTCTTAGGGTATTCGAGGGCAAGCTTAATCTAAGGAGGATTATTGCTTGACTATTCAACTATCTTAGTAGGGACATTCAGATCTTCTGTACAACCTCTACATGCAATTTGCAAAAGACCTTTTAAGGTTTCTTAATTACAATCCATAATGAATAATCCGCTTGAGTCACGTTCTTTCAAGTATTGTTTTCGGAATTCTAGTAGTTCTCTAAGCCATTACGTTCTTTCTTTTAGTGTAATAATAGTTGAGTAGTCCTGAATCTGGGTGGTTGTCACTGTCATCGAATTAAATTATCAAACTAAACGTTTCAATCATTTTTATAGAACACTCAGTAAAGTCGAAGACATAAAAAAAGTACTTGTCTTATTTTTCAAATACACAGAAAAAATTTTTGCTCCTATTAACAGTTTTAATTAGTTTCAGATAAAACTTTAATTTATTTTTTACTTAATTCAATTATCTACTTAATTTAAATATTATTGGATTTATTCTTAATTAATTATATAATTGAATCAATTAAAAAATTAATTAAATTTGTATCTGAAACTAATTAAAGCTGTTAATAGGAGCAAAAACTTTTTTCTGTGTGAATTATGTTTGAAATCTCAATGAAAAATTTTATTTTAAAATAAATTTAAATATCAAAAAAATTAAGCACGAATGAAGAGTAAGAGTATTAGCAATTTGACTAAAAATTTAATTTTAGTAAAAGGTTTTAAAAAGAAAAAAATTATGAATAAAAAATAATACGAAAATTGATTTTAAAAAATTGAAAATTTGCCAAATATTAAAAATTCTAAAACTTAAAATTTATAAAGTTTTTTGTAAAAAGCACTTATCTGCCATTTAAAAAAGCCAAATTGATACAAAATATGCCAGGAATTAAAAATTACACAAATTAAGCAAAAAACGTAACAAAAAAAACTGAATAAGCAAAAATTTTTTAAGCCAATCAAAAAAGTAAAAAAAAAAGCAAATATCGTATATTACAAAAAAAAAAATCGATAATATGGAAACGAATCGAAATGTTGCTACTAAAGGAAAGCGACAAATAGAAGCAATGACTTCGGCAGAATGTGGAGCACTCATCACTGTCATTACATGCATGAGCGCGGCTGGATCTTTTTTCTCCCATTTTTCATATTTAAACGAAAAAATATCAACGCGCAACTAATGAGAAATGCCCCACCTGATTCTGATTTTGCTTGACATTTATCTGGAGGGGTTCAAACCGATATAGTTACCAACTGGTTTCGCCATTTATAAAAAACTACAAAGCCTTCACCTCAAGAACCAAGTTCGCCACAATCTTTTAATTGTACAATAAATAGAAAATTTAACACCGAAAAAAGAAAAAATATTAATTTCAAATATCAAAATTCACAAAAAAATTAAGTATAAAAATAATAAGAATTTACAAATATTTAGTGAATATTTGCACAAATTAAAACAATTCAAAATTGCACCACTTTCCATCTTATTTCTCTAAAATTCAAGAAAATATAAATATGAAATATAAAAATATTTCATATTAAAAAAATAAATATAAACAAAAATTTAGAGGAAATGAAAATGTAATAAAAAATTACCAAAATCTAAAATTTACCAAATAATTAACACTTAAAAAATAATTAAATTTCACAGAACAAAATCTAAACAGTTTATACTTCAACAAAAAACGAATAAAAAAAATAAAAAGGAATAAAATATATTTTACTAAAAACAATTAAAATAATATTAAAAATAAAAATAAAAAGTTCACCGAAAATAATAAAATTTTCAACTAACAACTATGAAGAGTTATTAAAGATCAACATATAAAACAAAGGCGAAGCTTTGGGTAGTAGGTGACTTCGTTCCCACCAAATAAATTAAATAAAATTTCTCGTATTCCACTATAACAGTTTGGCTGGTTAAATAGATGATGTTTACAACTAAAAACTATCCAAAGTAGATAGATACGTAGAATCTGAAGAAGGATGTAGCGATCTAGAAAATGCATAATTCTCAGCTGGTGTCTAAAATATTTTTTTCAGTTTTCTTTAAAATTAATTATCTAAAGGTGGCCATACACGTCGTTATTTCTTGGCAGTTTTAACCGTAAAACAGTAAAACTGCCGGTGTGTGTCCATTTATGCACGCATAAAAAAATATCTGTTGCTTCTTGATTTTAACTGTCAGTTTTCAAACGTGTTCGTTCAAAACTGCTCCTCTGTGTGATTACGCAGTTAAAAAGGATGGTTTTTGTGAGTTTTGCTGTCGAATTTGTATTGTTTTGATTTATTTACGGAAATAAATTGAAATAGTTTACCATTTGAGTAGCACCTTTGTTTTTATTCTTGCCATCATGATGAAATCAAGTAAAACAAATACATCTTAAATTCAATTAAAGAACGTGTAGTGTGTTAATAATTTCGTTGTTCTTTGTTAATACAGATTAAATATGAAGTCAATCTAAAACTAACAAAAAAACATTTTAATCGATTTCGAGAAAGGTTTCGATGCCATCGATCGCAGCAAAATATGACATGCTCTTGCTGACAAAGGAATAGAAAAGAAAAGAAAATAGTGGGTCTTATAAAGGACCAATATCAACACACCAAACTGCGTGTTTCATATTGCGGAAAAATTTGCTATTCTTTTCAAAAACAATAAGCAACGTCAAGCAAGGTTACTTACCATCCGCTATACTTTTTGTCACAGTCCTTGAATTCATAACGTCATCCGTGTCTGCTGCAAGTATAAGGCTACAGTTTGAAATAAACGGTTCGTACCTCAACTCTGCAGCCGATCTAATACTGCCGGCTGCGAAGAAAGATGACATGCAAAGGAAAATAGATTTATTAATGGCTGCAAAATATGGCTCACAAATCAATACAAATAAGCCAAAGTGCATGATTGGTAAATGCAGATGAAATACAATTTTTAATCTAAACAACGCACCAATACAAATCATTGAAAATTTTTGCTACTTGGGTAGCATAATAACACCAGATTGTGCCCCCGGGGCACTTATTGTCATTGCGGTTTATTCTAAAAGCTTTGACGCAGTGCTATCGGGAAAAATGGGGGCACCAGACGCCAATGTTCCTTGAACCTTAATCTGGAAGAACCCCACTCTAATCCACGGTGGAACAGCATACGCCAGGGATGCGTGGTCAAGAGGGTGCTTGGCCGTTACTATGCTAACTCTGGATATCAGTCGACCTCCAGTTTCAATGTAGACTTGCCCATGCATAAGGAGCTCTGTGTGGGTGGACAACGTTTTCTCCAATAATGACCTAGGAAGAATTCAGAAGGGATGGACAGGAACGCCTCGCAAGGGGTGAACAAGTTAATCTCTAAAGGTTCTCCTATGGCGTTGAACCGGGATATTTCCTAGAGACTGCGTGATGAGAAAGAAGGCCGACAGTTACCAGTCGAAAGTCTCAAATCACTAAAGTCAAGATTAAGGGCTGGTTGTAGTACATGACTCACTGTAAGTAGGTTGTCGTAAATTACATTTCGGTTGCCTGTAATCATAGAGGACGGAAGGGGGTCGAAAATGGACCCATTATGGAAATGGTCTGATTCGATATTCCCCCTACATTGCATACATAAATACATAAAACACCAGATGGTGGCGAGCTAGAAGATGTTGATTTGCGTATACTAAAAGTCAAATCAACGGTTTACAACCTTCCCAATATATGGAGTTCAAACACACTCTCCCCTAAGTCAAAAATGCACGTTTACAACTTTTGTGTGAAAAGCATTCTGCAAACGAAGTCATAAAACAAAAATTACTAATATTCACAAACTGATGTTTACAATATATTTTAAAAATCTGGTGGCCTAGAGTTATCACCAACGAACAGTTCCTTCAAATTGCTGGCGAGGACAATATCAACTCGCAAATAAAGAGAAGCAAATACAAATGGCTTGGTCACACGCTTAGAAAGTCATATAACGAAATATGCCACGTAGCACATTTAAAAAAGTACGTTACGTTAATGGCCATTTTTAAATACATAATACCGTCCATAAACCAATATCGGAAATTGTCACCATCTTTTCACCATCTTCTTTCGTGATACAAAACTCTAAAGTAACCGAAATCAATACAAATATCATAGAAGTAAAAATATTTAAATTTTCTAAAATTATTACAATTAATAACATTTTAATCTACTGCAACTTAAGAACACAAAGAGATTTCAATTATCGCATTATAAATGTTGGCTACGAATATATTTTACACAACAACTAATACAACAAAATACTTACTCCAAGTACCACTTTATCTTTATTGAAATTTTAAGTATTGTGAGAATATTTATTCAACAGTTAAATTTTATAAAAAAATACTTTCATAAAACGTCTTAACTGACCTATATTCTTAAAAAAAAACTCGTTTACCCAAAAATCAGCAACTACGTGTGTGTTTGACCATAAAATCAATCAAATAAAAGAGTCAAATGTATATTTAATTAACATTAAAATCAAGTGAGAATTAAGACCATATAATCAAGCACCCAGACTAGATGATACTCTACACTAAACAAAAAATAATTACTGTAGTTTTTGAATTCTATTTTTTAATAAGCACAAGGTCTTCTTTATGAAAATGTTTTATTAATTATTATTCTCAATATTTCGCTACACCATTGGGTAGCATCTTCATTATTTTTATTTCCTGAAGATGATACCCAATGGTGTAGCTAAATATTGAGAATAAAAATTAATAAAACATTTTTATAAAAAAGACCTTGTGCTTATTAAAAAATAGAATTCTAAACAAAAAATGTTATTAAAAGGTTGATATAAATGGATTATGAATGGTAGTGCTAGTGTTAATACTAGACAACTCCATTCGAATAACTATTGATCCAATGTGGTTCCACCATGTTGACTATTCTATAAATAGGCTTTATTTACTATCAATAAGCCATCCGATTACCATAACGAGTCTGATCGCATTACCACGTTTGCTAACTTTCGAAATATTCAAACCCATCGTGGAATTCCTCTTCTAACCAATGGACCCATTGGCTCTCAAAATTCAAAATTCATTAGAAATACTAGATGTATATTTTTTATAGTGGGAGCTTTCTAAATGGTATACATTACACAATGCATGTATAGCGAATATATAAATTAACTAGATGTGCCCGCCACGTAAGGGGCGTCCTGACAATATTTTACTCCATTTTGCTTTGAAAGTATTCCACCCCAATTTTATTCAGTTATGGTTTATGTATTTCTTTATATGAAGGTACCCATCCTTGAATAAAATTTTAAAATTTATATAAAAATTCTAAAATTCTTAAAATTATTGTAAAACTCTGTAAGAGGTGTTTAAAATATTTTAATAACAATGTAATTCCACAAAGTAAAAATACATATTGTATTTAACTGGCGCCATCTGTTGCGTAATAGTTTTAAAAATATCCCACTTTCAAAAATAAAAAAAGTGTTGAAAATGTAACCGTGTTGAAAATTACCGTGTTGAAAATATCCCAGTTTAAACCAAAATTTTCAGTACCTTTAAACCGGAAATTGCGTTTTTCACTGCTCTTTCTCTTTTTTCTCCTGGAAATAACATATTTGTGCGGAAAAAAAAGTATCCTATATTGGGACCAGGATACTAGGGTACCTCCTCACAAAATTTTGTTAAAATCCATTTAGTAGTCTTTACGTGATGCGAATACAAACGGAAAGCAGACAGACAGACAGACGGATATGAGTTACTATTTTATTATATGTAAAGGTTTAGACACTGTTTTTTCTGTGTGTGAAATTATGAGTTGTTTATAATAATAATAAAAAGATTCTGTTTTTTATTATTCGGCCCTATTCCCGTTGGCGTTTTAATTTTAATAGTCGTTTTTATGTCGTTGTGGTTTTTGTCGTCGTCTTTTCGTTCCTAAATTCGTATTCTTTAAATATATTGGAACGATGTAGAAACGTTATCGAAAACAATTTTTAGTGTTGTTATTTATGACATTTTTATAAATTTCTGAAAAGTATGTTATTTCTTTGTAAGTTTTAACAAAATATGGCTAGTACTGAATTTTATTTCTGAAGTTCAACTGATGATGATGATGGGATATAAATATACATTGGATTCTAAGTACGAAACTCGATTAGTAGCGATCTAACTTCTTCATGGCCGGCGAATACCACTACGTTTCCTTTCTGGTTAATTTATTTTTAAAATTTTAACAGGTTTGACACCGCTTCCTCCAATGGTGACAGTCGCACCTGTTTATAACAGCCTTCCCCTGTTGCTCTGGATTCAGAGCTTCCTATTTAGCTTGATTAGGATGTTTTTCTTTTTTTTTCATTTAAAATTTTTTTTCTTGTAGTCGTTTGAGTTTCATTGCCTACAATGTTGACGACAGAAAACGAATGTTTTATTGTCGTTTCTATCTTCGTTTCAAAATATAGAATACGGGTATATTTACGACGAGTGTCG
Source organism: Phasia obesa (assembly GCA_949628195.1). Lineage (NCBI taxonomy): Eukaryota > Metazoa > Arthropoda > Insecta > Diptera > Tachinidae > Phasia > Phasia obesa. Next base: position 65,090,436 of record OX451215.1, on the reverse strand, counting down.
TTAACGCCAACGGTAATGCCATATTTTCGTTTGTATAGGACCGATTATATTTTTTCCTCTACTGTAACTTTTAAAAATCTCTTCTTAGTGGATCTAGTCGACCTTAACAGAACCTACATTCCATTTTCTTTATCTAAATTCAGTCAGTCCATCACTTATTCTTCTATTCATAAACAAATTCTTTTAAACATCTGTTCCTCCTAGGCTTTATAAACCGTTATGTATATTGTATTTAATTAGCATAATTATGCTAAATTATTCTTACACATACAAACTGTAAACAAATATCTTCTGTATTTTTAAGGTTTTTTCTCTCTTTCATTTGTTAATTTTTTCTCTATCATTGTGTTTCTTCAAATTAAATATTAACATAAAAATGCGATGACAAGTGACACAAATATTTCTACTCTAAACAATTCAAACAATACGCTACTCTGCTCAAGTCATGTAAAGACTTTTTTTGATGATTTGGTTCTCATTTGTAGTTGTTGTTTTTTCTCTATTTTTTGCTGTTTTTCGTCATTTGTTAACTTTGATTTTTTAATACAAATTACATTTCAATTTTTCTTGCTTCAATATGTGTGTTATGAAATTCATGTTATTTTCTGTAAATTCTATTATCTTCAGCCCCACTGTAAAAAAACACTATTGAGAGTATTTATGCGTGTAAGTATGTATATATACTTAAATTATTCATATTGTCATATAAAATTCAGGTTGAATGCACTTTTAATAGGTTGTATATATGTATGTATGTAAGTATGTATGCGTTTATATATATGTATGTATGTATTGTGTGCTGATATACATACAATGGGATTATGGGTTGGTCTAAATACAAATTGCATTCGATTGTTTTACTTTATTTTGTTATTTATTTTATTTATTTGCAAATATCACCATAATGATGTCTGTGAAAGGGAAAACAATTGATATTTTTTGTAGCGCAGATAAAAAAATATCAATTTTATTTATAGATTCTTGTGTAAATTCATAAGTATGAATGAAGTATTTTGTATTTATTTATGAGTTTTCCTGATTAACTACAACACACGCCTTCCTTTTGCTGTTAAAAAACAACGTATATTTTAAACCATAAGTGAATTGTATGCAAAATGTGATTGTTTTGTAACGAAAATTGATATAAAACAATTTTGAGAGTTAAAATGCTTAATATCATAATTTATGATGCTATGCTAATTGTCCAATTGATAATTTGGAATAAATTGACATTTTATTTTTGGGAGATAAGCTGTTGTCTGTACCTATATCGCTGGCACATTATGTTAGCTCGTTGGGTAACCTTTACGAATATTTGTTAAGAAAACTCTACGATAGATTTGTGACTATTGTTCCAAACGTCACATATTGTCCCATAACCTATGGCCTATTTAAGGCATTTTAACAATTTAAAATGCTTTAAAATGAGATAAACCATGTTGACCATGTTATACACTTGGGACCTGTCAAATATTATATAGGTATTTTTTATTTTCCTAAGATTTTTTCGTCAGTAAAACATACGTGTAATGATTTCATCAAACTTCTAAGACACCTTTGTTTTTTTTTTTTTTTGGAAAGAGAAGTAACACTCAGGCAATTAATGCCTATATTAAATGTGTTACTTCCTTCGGAAAGGGATAGGAGTAGATTAGAGAGACGGTTAGTGTGATAGTAAAGCTTCGCATCTGGCAACACTGCAATTGCAGTGTTTTTTTTAGAATAGTATCGCAGCGCCTCTGGTGTTATTTAGGCGAATTAGTAGCATAGCCAATTTATAATTATTTTACTTCGCCGACGATTTAGTGCTATGTGGTAATACCGGCGAAGGAGGGCGCTGTGAAATCAATTATTATAAAGAATAATTAATACATATCAGAAAAATTGATGTTGCCTCGGCTGAGTATTGAACTCGTGACCACTGCCTAGTAGTCAACATGCTAACCACTTAAGCTACAGCACCCTCACTGGACCAGCACTCAGGGGATGACCCCTATTCATGCAATGCATTGTGCCACAACTAGGAAATTAGGTTATGGGAAGGAGGAAAGAGGTAGTAGTGTTAGTGGAAATTCGATTTGAATTTTAATACATTGCAAATGACAGGAAAGACCTCTGTAGGGAGTTTATTCCACATACGAACCGTTCTGCTAAAAACGAATTTTCCCTGCAATGCGTAGTGCGACTCACTGGCCATTCGACCAAAAATAGATGAGCTCTATACCGAAAGCGTGTTAAACGTAAATATGTCCGGGTATCGGGAACAAGTTCCCTAGTTTCGTTAGAGCACATACCATTGTAGTAACAATGAAACAGTGATATACACTCCACATTGCGTCGATGCTCCACCGAATCAATAGAATTGGATACCCTACTGTCATCAATAATCTTCTTGGTCCTCTCTTGTATGCAGTCGAGCAGCCCCAAAATAGACTTTGGGGTCCATACATGAGAGCTGAATTCCATTTTCGGCCGGCATTTAGGACTATTTCTACACTTATTTTTTACGGTTAGCTATATGGATTTTTTTCTTGAAACAATAACTTATTAACAAGCTTGTTAACGTTACGTTAAGACTAGAAAATATATATTTTTTATTATAATATTACGTTGGCTAAAATGAAAAACCACTTTAAGAACATAATTTCTTATTATTAATAATAAATATTTTTACAGGAGAAATAAAGAACAGGTTATTTTGAGTATTTACTTATAAACTTTCTCTTTTGAAATTCTTATTTATTATAAAAGAAGTTTAAAAATCAGTAACGAAATGGATGATTCTCATATGCATCATAATCAAAGAAAAAAAAATTCCGAAATTTCTTTTAGTTACGTGGTTTTACATTTCAGTTAACATTAAATCATATTTGTTTGTATAGTTTTCATGTAAAAGTAAGTAAACAATTGCCAATAATAGTGCTTATAATTATTTCTTCAAAAATGAATTATTTAGGCTTAAGTTCTTTATATGAAGAGATAAAGAAAAATTAGTCACCAGCAGAATGTAATGCATTTTCTGGATCGCTACATCCGTCGTCAGCATTCTTCGTATCTCTCTATAAACAAGTTTTAATTAATTTTTTATTTAAACAAACTTATCATAGAAATAGTATATGAGAAATTTAAATTTTTATATAATATTTCATAGGTGATAGAGCTTTTTTTTTGAAATTGTTTTACACTCTAAAGCACTATTTCTTTTATATTATACTACAATGCAGTCATTTCTTCTTTATTTTATTCTCTTTATATATTTTCTTTACTTAAAATTGGATTATATCTGTCTTGCTATAACCAAATAACAAGTTTAACTAGTTTAAACCCTACCGCAAAGTATCGAGGAAGTCTAAATTTTTCCTCTCCATAGACAACGCCATGGTAAAGTTACATGTACTCTTTATATAAAATATTGTAACCTATCCCTCAGAAATCAGTTACGTGACCAGTTTTGCATTAATTCTTTTTCCTCCGGACAAACTACTTTAAACTAAACACAAGTTTCTAAAAACTTAATACAAACTACTAAAGCTTAATATATAAATTCAACGATATATAATATTATGTCTGTAAGATTTCAAAAATAGTGAAGTGATTTTCCTATAGACATTTCTTAGGCCCAATATCACAGTCTACTAATGAGATTTAAAAAATTTTTCACAATAAATTAATTAATAAACAATTGTAATTGATAATTTTCAAAGTTTCGACTTGGAAATTAATGGAATTTGTAAGTTTAACTATTGTTAAACAAAGTGCTGTAAAAACCATAATCGTAAGTTAACTATTCACTGTGAATTTTGACCTTTGCGTTTTTTTACCTTGTTATATTCCAATGCTGATATGATAACTATTATTGTTAAAAAAAATAATTTTAATATGAAATGTTTTTTATTATCACCACAATTATGCCTGTCACTCGATCGACAATCGCCCTATTCTTGTGAAATAAATTTGCAATATTCTTAGTTTAAATACTGGTAGCTCCACAATAACTTAGTTTTTTAGAAGAAAAACAAAACAGAAAATTGAATTTTTTAATAATCGTAATATTATCTAAAGCCGTAAAAGCATGAATAAGAACTTAAGGTGTTGCCAACATAATTAAGCGGCTGCTAAAGTTTGCAACAGGACTGGCTAGGCACCTACCAAATTTAACACTACAATCAACCATTTGTTATTTGTTACTCTACAAAATTAAATTTTTAGTTTGTATTTTGGTAGATTATGCGCATTAGCATAGGGGGTATTACTCGAGCAAAGCTTCAAGGCTCTATCTATGACCACTTTCTAGATACGCGATAATAATTTCTCACTATGTATAGAAGGTACCACCATTCCCATTCAGTCTTTGTTTGTCTATACAATGTTTTTTTTTATTATGGAGGTTACTGATGCTAAATTCCAAGATGCTACCTATTGCAGTTCTCTAGCTACAGGCTACTAATTTTTTAATTTGTATGGCTGTACCATGTCCACTATGCCAATCCGTTCTCTAAACTATGTATGTTGATATAGAGTATACAGTGCAACATTTCAAGACGCTACCTATTACTGTTACCAAGCAATGCGATGATAAATATTTACTTTTTTTCGGAGGTGCCACGCTCACTTCGAATATCAAAAAGAAAGTAAGTAACCTATTTTACCAACCATATATCTAGTAAAAAATTGTGAAAATTTTAGAAGGATCGGTTCACTGGTGTAGGCAGCTATAAGTTTCCGATAAACAAACAAACACATTTTGTGCTTTATATATATAGATATATAGATATATAGATATATAGATATATAGATATATAGATATATAGATATATAGATATATAGATATATAGATATATAGATATATAGATATATAGATATATAGATATATAGATATATAGATATATAGATATATAGATATATAGATATATAGATATATAGATATATAGATATATAGATATATAGATATATAGATATATAGATATATAGATATATAGATATACATATAAATATATATACAAAAGTAATCCTCCTATCAGAAAATGCTATAAATTTTGCGATTGGCCCCTAATGTCAATTCTGTTTTGACATTTGTGTAGTAAACACTTGCGAAATACACGTTAATAAACAATGTTACGCTACAGTGATCCAGAACGCGAAATATTGGTGACTATTTATTTGACCAATAATCGGTCGGTGACTTTGGCACAACGTGAATTTCGTCGCAGATTTCCTGGCCATCCAACGCCTACTGGTGAAACACTGCGACATTTAGCCGCTCGCCTCAAAGAGACTGGCACAACACGAGATGCTGCCAGGCGTGGCAGACCCCGGAGTAGCCGTTCTGCAGAGAATATTGCTGCTGTAGCCGAGGATGTCATGGAAGCGCCGTCGACATCGACCAGACGACGTGCCACTCAAATGGGTATCAGTCGACGGTCTTTACAGCGAATTTTGGTAATAGATTTGAAGATGTTTCCGTACAAAGTCCAGACGGTGCATCAGCTGTTAGCTGCTGACCGCCAATCGCGTCTAACATACGCTCAAGCCATCCTTAATCACCACCAAGAGGAAGATGATTTTTCATCAAAAATAATCATGAGTGATGAGGCCCATTTCCATCTTAGCGGGTACGTAAATAAGCAAAATTTACGCTTCTGGGGCACTGTAAATCCGCGTGTAATCCACGAAGAGCCATTGCACTCGCTCAAAGTCACTGTATGGTGTGCTGTTTTCGCTGGAGGATTCATCGGACCTTTTTTCTTCGAAGACGTCGCGGGCCAAACGGTTACTGTGAATGGTGAGCGCTACAGAGAAATGATTAACGAGTTCTTTTTGCCGCAACTTGATGAATTGGGATTGGAAAACATGTGGTTCCAACAGGACGGTGCAACGGCACACACTGCACGTGCCACAACCGATATGCTGAAGGATGCATTGCCCGGCCGCCTAATCTCCCGTTTTGGCGATTTGCACTGGCCAGCAAGATCGCCTGATATGATCGCTCCAGACTTCTTTTTGTGGGGCTTTTTGACGTCGCGGGTTTATGTCAACAAGCCTCAGACTCTTGCAGCTCTTAAAGACAATATCCGTCAAGAATGTGAGGACCTTTCGCCGGAAGTTTTGGCCAGAGTGATGGAAAATGCTATAAAAACGGCTCAAATGACAATCAACTGTGGCGTCGGCCATTTACATGACATCATATTCTCGACTTGATGTAAAAAAATTAAAAGACCAAATAAAAATAATCCACAAGAAGAATCAAAGTTTTTCATTTTTTTTAAATTACAGCCAAAAAATATCGGAAGGTTATTTTTGCGCCACCCTGTATATCCATGTGGGTACATGGGTATGATAAATAAAATAATATAAAAACAAAAACATTTTTTGTTGCTCTCCTTTAGTAATTTAATGTGAAATGTATTACATCTTTCTCTATACCCTAGTCGTCTTGCACTAATCAAACTGCTAGCCCTTAAGAGTCGGAGTACTATGCTAAGTGTTTGGTTTCTTTTAAGTTTAATTAATGACAATGTTTATTCTAATTTCCAGCTCAATAACATATTGTTCAAGGTTCATCGGCATCTATCTCAATACTGTCAATTAAATACTCTAATTCAAATTGCGCTAAAACTGATCCGTTTGGAAGGATGTATAGTCAATTTAATAAATTTTGCAAATAGTGGATTTTTCTTTTAAAGTAAATATTAAATAATATTAAAGAAATTAAATCTTGAACAATCTTTGTTTTTTTGTCTTATATTAGTATGCTGTTTTAACAAATCCATTGAAAATTTGTAAATAGAAAAATAAATACGCAGCAAAAGAGGATAACTATTAATATTATTATTATTATTACATAATAAAACTTATATATATACAAGACCAATATTACCAAAAAACCAGCACTAGTAACCAAGGCCATCAGCAATTGTGGGCCAAAAAGGATTAAAATTAAATTATCTCAAGAAAAACCTTTGACGCCTCTGAGATTACTTTACCCAACATAAAATATTAAATTTCAAAACCCGTTTAAAAAAGCTTTCAAAAAAAGGCTAAACCATTATCCATTATCCGCTTTCAGAAGGAAGTAAAGCAAGTATAGCTGAACAAATATTAAACTATTTGGTATTGCTGCCGTTTCCCTTCTCATTTTGGTTTTGGTTTTTTTTTTCTTAAGATACAAAAGCTTACAAACAAGAACTATAATTGTTACCATTTGAAAAACTTTTAATGATCACAAGTTGAGAAAACTATGCTAAAAATGTCACTAAAATATATATGAAAAATAAAACAACAACAAAAATATAAATACAAATAAGAAACCAACATATAAACACCATTTTTAAAATAATAGGCAGCTAAACTTACCTTAAAATCATATTGTTACAAAGAATTTAACAAATGGCAATTTTTCGTTAATGACTTCTTTTATAAAATAGCGTTACTTGTTGTTTGTTGTATACGTAGCTTGTTATCGTGTACAACAAGGTAGCAAAATGTTAAAAGGAAATAAACACCAATAACAAATGTAATCCAAATTTGGTTTGTAAAAAATGAATGTTAGTTAGATTTACTTTAGGGAATTTCTTTTTTTTTATTTTATTTTAAAATTTATTTTACTTTTAGTTTAAATATATATATAACGTTACTAATTAGCACTTAAAGTTGTTTTTTTACAAATTTTTTACAACAACCAAACACCTTAATTACTCCCGCGAAATGTTTTTCATTTTTAAAAAGTTTGTATCTTAAGTCTTTTGTTTTTCATTTATTTGTACAATTTTTTTACTATTTGCGATTGACTTGTTTACTTTTTATTAATTTAAAACTAAATTTTATGGTTCTAAATAATTATTTTTAACTTTCTTTTAGATGTTGACAATGAAACACTATAAAAATATATAATGACTTGTAACACTTTCCCTTGTGGTTGCAAGAATTGTAAAAACAAGAAATATTTGTATGATACTTTCGTTGTATTCTAAAATCATCTGTTAAAAATTCATTTACTTATCATGAATCTCAGTTTTGTTTTCTTTCATTTATTTCATTTACTTTTTTATTACCAATTCGTATATAAACTCAAGTCATGTATTGTATTTTTTTGTTTCTTGACAAAAAAAAACACTTTTATTTCTTTAACATTTAAAATTCAAATCCATACTTCTCACGTTTTTATTTTAGATTCTCTAAATTTTTTATCAATTTTTTATCCGCGTTTTGCAACCTCAACGTTATATGTCCAACAATTAACTGATTGCTTTGGCCAAATGCTGTCGAAGAAAAACCAAAATTCGAAAAATTGTACGCTCACTTGTGCAGATAACAAACGTTTTGTGTTCAAGCCCGTCGTCAGCATTTGTCTTACCCACCACAAATGTTGTTAACAGTGCCTCTGTTTGTTGTCATTGTCGCCTTTGGCGTTAACGTTAACGCTTTACTTTTTACCCGTTTAGTTAAGTTTGGTTTGCTTTGATTTGATTTGTTCAGCATATAAATTTGTGTGTTTGTGGTTGGCGTTGTTTTTTCTATATTTTGAAAGCGTTGATAAGATGCTGTATATTTTTAAGCTGATGTTGCACAGTGGAGTCTTTTAACTGTATTTTTCTTTCCTAAAGAGCATTTAAATAAGAGTTTCATATGGTTTGAAACGACTGTTTATAATAAGTGGAAATTTTGGAAATATTTTGGAAGTTTTTGTTTAATATTTATATCTTGTTAACCTTTACGGAACTTTAACACATCACCTAAACGATCCAAATCAATGGCACAGTGGTTTCAAAACGTTTTATTTTTGAAACAATTATGTAGCTCATGAACCACTAAGTATATCTTAATGAAATTTCACAGGCGAAGTTGCAGACGGTCGTCCCCCTACACATAATGGGTATCAGAGAAAAGTGTTCGACTTCTAGATTAATGTTTCTTAACAATTTTTTTCGTGTTGCATTTTACAAGTCTTATTTATGTTTAAAAATAGAAAACTCACGACAAACTTCTAAACGGATTGAGGTGCCCTTACAAAATTTTAAAATAACGTCGATAAGAGAGCATATAATCAAGTGGTAATAAAATTTTTAATATTGTAACACCTAAATTAGTTAAACAGGAGAGACGTGTTCCAAAAAATTTAAGTTTTTTTTTATAAAATTGGCTACCCTACCATAGGGCTATCTTGAGGCCTTACAAGTCTGTTTACTTATTTTCTTCGGCGCTTTTCAGTCTGAAGAAATTTCCTTTTAATTTTCTATACTTTGTCTATAAATTTATTCCATCAAATACAAATTAATTAAATTTGTTTTCATTTCTCCTTAAGGTCTAAGACCCCAAGGCTTATATTGTTTTGCAAAGCGACGGTCCTTCTCCTGTTCGATTTCACTGATTAACAATTTTTTTGCGGGCCTTTTAGTAAATTAATGAACTCCATTCAAACAGCTTTGCGCTGTATGACCTATGTGAGAGACATCAGTATATCCTTTTGCGAAACTAGACACATCCAATGCCGTAATTCATGGATCTGTTACGACTAATTTTACCATCTGACGATACTGGCGCGCTGTATTTCGTGAACTACCATTACCTGCTTCCATATCTACAGAACTATTTTACTTTCAACTTGTATAATTCGGGTACAACTGTTAGGTCATATCAGCTGCCTTTGGGTGGCTTTAAATAATCTTTTGTATTCTTATATTCTTATTTATGTTTACCTGACTAAACACTATTATCACATTTGCTGAAGAATGTGGTAAAAGAAAGATTTTTGTAATAAATTTAGTAAAAAAAGGTAACAAAGGACTATAATTCCTCGTTTGCATCTCTGATATCTCTTTCCATAAAGCCAATAAGTTTATGTTATCATCAGCATAATAATTTTGTCGGTCCAATAATTTTAATTGCCTGAACTCAGTTTCTAGCATTTGGTTTTCACTTTCGGCGAAGGTAAGGTGGTGGCTCTAGATATTTCTAAGGAGTTTGAAAGGCAATTTTTCTCGATTTATATCAAACTTCCAAAGAGATCGTACTATACGAGTTGGTGTAGATGGGATTTCATCAAATGCGTTCAATATTAATTCAAGAGTACCGCGAGGTTCCGTTCTTTCTCGTACCTTATTATTTTTCTATTATTTATTTTCTATTTTTCTATTATTTAATAATAAGCCGAACCAGTTGGAGATTGGAGTCAAGAGACAAAACATGAATGATATGCTCAATCATAATTTTGTCACAATTTCTGAATGGGGTCGTGTGAATAGAGTAGAATTTAAAGCTCTTAAGACTTAATGTTGTATGCTTACACACAGAAGTGCGTTCGAAGATGATGCCTCATTTGTAGCTATGGGTGCTGTAGATATTAAGGAATAAGCAGCTCTTGATGTTCTTGGCGATGTCTGTTGGACTAACACATTTTTCAAGTCTCGAAAGAAGCTTTCAAGTGCCTCGGTTTTTTGAAACGGAATGAAAAATACTTCAGTCCATTTATATCACTTCATTTATATCACCTACATCTGACCTAAAATGGTATACAACTCTCATGTATGGGCCGGTGCCCAAAAGTCTATTTTGTAACCACTCGACCGCGTGCATCGACGTAATGTGTTTCGCTGTTTTTTGTCCTGAAACTAGGGAACTTGGTAGACAAAGTGGTGATGATTAGGGCAGGAGGACTACCTATAGAGAACTGCTGAGAATAACGTGCCTTTAAGATTTAAAGCTTGGCCATTCTTTTACTTCCCAGTGTTTATTGTATTTTTTGTGGATGGGTGTAGCGAAATGGTTTTTGTGAGAGAAACTAAAACAAATGGCAATTTATTTTCAAACACTCAATTATAAGAATGAACAACCAAAAGAAGAAATGAATAGGTTTATGGTTATTTTGAAACAGATACAGCATTAAATTTTTTCCGCTCGCTACTCTATATTTTCCGTTCATTTTTGAATAAATATGATCAACAAAAATTCTGTGAATTGTTTTAAAAAAAAAATTAACAGAATACAGCAATTACTTAAAAATATAATACAAAATCGATACAACGCGGAAAAAAAAGAAATTAGCACCATGAACTAACTGAAAGGCGCAACAAGTTCTTTATATGTAATTTTGATTAAATATAAATTCAATAATTTTTTTTTGTTTTTTTTTGCATTACAATTAGTGACTAAATTTAAAATTATTATACTAACAATTTAAAAAAACTATGTATAAATAAAATTATAAGTTTTTGTTAAAACTATTAATTAACAAATAATACTCCCCTTCCCACTGTACGTTGACGAATCAGCTGAAGATGGAGTACATCTTATGATGAGTTAAAATTTGATTGAGAGTTTCTTTGATATTTACAGTCTTTATTTAACTCATTATTTTTGTACCATTAAAATTGTATTGAGTTATTTCATTTTAGTTTTAGCTGTAAATTTTATTTAAAATCTTCTTAACTGCATGCATAAATATATGATTTAATAAGTGTTTGGTGTTGTATTTTAAAGAAGCACTAAAAGTTTATTTTCCACAATTAAACTCAAATTTGGAGTATTTTGAAATAATAATAATTTATCAATTAAAAGAGTAAAGAAGAAATAATATTCTTTAAATAAAGGATGCTTGTCCGATCATTCAATAGGGACAATTACTACATGTATGTCATACCCTAAACTGTGATTTGTTTTTACTTTTTATTTATTTATTTAAGAATGTAGACATAAGGCCATAAGCGCTCTTTTATACTACTATTTTATTAACTACTTTTTTTTTAAGTAATTTGGGGCAAATCACCATAAATAAACAATACTAAGATTCAACAATACTCTCAAATTGTGAAAGTTTATTTTAAAAAAACGGTGCCTTCTTCGACAAACTTCTAGAGAACTTCGTTGAAAAGTTAGGTAACTCTTATTCACTACATGACATTTTGTTGCCAGCTATCAACAAAAACAAGAATTTTCGTATGTGGAAACTATCGCTTTTGTATGACGAAGTTTTGTCGTTGATCTTGAATTTTCAATATGTCGTCATTCTCAACAAATTAGGCTTTATTCGTCCAGCACATGGAAAAATTTTCTTCGAGATCTTACATCTATATATTCTTTTTTATGCATGAGGAAACTTATGGTCATTAGACCATACATTTGCCAATTGTCAATTTGTCTATTGAACAATTGCAAACTGATCCAATTTTTTACTGAAAAATCTTGTTTAGTGATGAAGTGAAAAAAATTCAAGACAATTAAATGAGGCTATATTGCATCAAACAAAGAAAAATTACTATTTGGTGTTAATTGTCAGCCAATTAGTGCTGGCAATTTCATCTACTATCAATTACTCGATACAACTTAATACTTTTCAACTGGGTACTCAATACTTCCGTTTTCATACTATGTATCAAAGGAAATTTATCGTCGTAGTTATGAAATATTTTTATAAATTTATTTCTAAAAATACTACCATTAAAGTATCGATTAACTGCGTTTGTGTATGGAGTACCCAAAAAGATTATCTAGTACTCGGTACCCACTACTCAATACTTTGCCATCACTACAGCCAACGGCTATATCGCTACATATTCCTTTCTGATGAAATCATCGAATTATTGAAACGTTAAGTTGGTGATAATATTATTTCAAGAAATGGAATTGGCCTACAAGATCGTGTGATTTGACGCTCCTTGATTACTTAAATTGCCTGTGTTGGAGCCGTTGCACCACTTATACTCATACAACCAATCCTTTGAACCCTCTTCAACTTAAGTTTGATTGTAATCTTAAATCTGAAAAGTCATCAAACCACAGGTGTATAAATTATTATGGGTCGCACTGTCATTGTTTAAATCCAATATGCAGCCTTTGGCGACATTTCCCATTTACGGTCATAAACTCGTTTACATTGATGGCTTGTCCTAAGTATATAGCAAAATATAGATGGTTCCATATGGAACTAAAGCCTCATTTGTCAGTGGCAAACTTAAAAAATTTCATACTTAAGGCATTAACTTTCAACGAGGTAAATAACTTCTATTTTGTGCCAGTTTTGTTGCAAGTTATACAAAAACCGCACAGACGTGCCGGTTAGGCCTAATACCACGGTTGTCTTTCCACCGAGTGAAATTTGAGCGTAGACAAGCGCCGCCATTGCTCTGTATATTACCACTCCACGATATGACGTTGCCGCCAGTATCGTAATTTATGTGTGATACAGCCACAATGAGTAGTAATTTATATAATATGGCAAGCCTTAACCAAGGCAAGCCTAGATACCATATTATAGCCTCTTGCTTAGGGGTTTGGAGACTATCCAAACTCCGTCTATTGAGAGTGCAACTGCACACTTGATAGAGCGTGCACCATACCTACATAAATCGATCTTAAACCACAACCACCACCTGTACCCCCGAAGGGGATCTTACCCACAACCGGTCACAGAGAGAATAGGCTCTCTGTTGGGCTACCGATTCCCGTGGTACCAGTCCTTTGGGCACTGGTTGGGCCTCGAAGAGGACCCGTGTTTTAAAACAGATTCTTCCAGATTTAGGTTTCAGGAACCCTAGCGTCTGGTGCACCTATTTTCCCCGTGAGCACCGCGTCAAGGCATTTGAGAATGTACTGCAATGACAATTAGTAACCCGGGCGTGGAGGGGGGGGGGGATGTTGTAACAAAAACCGCCCAACAATATTTTCTTCTTTGTATAAGCCCGGTAATAATGTGGTTTCTTCTGTGTCCAAACTGATAACTGGAAATACATCCTTTCTCGCTTAAAATAAAGTCCTGTATTTTTACTTATACTTTAACAAAAAGTTTATCTCAAATGCATAAAAGAGCAATATTTTCCTGGCCTTAAGTTTCATGGTAAGCAAATAACTGTATATTGTGATATCAGCCAGGGTTCAAAACAATATTTTTAATAAAATGCATTACTTTTAATTACCTATTTTATTCGTATTATTATTTTTTAAACGAGTGTATTAAAAAATAAAATTAACACCCAAATATATATTCAAGCGTTTCGAGTGCAACGTTTTATAAAACTTGTTGTTCATAAAGACTTAGAAAAACTTACACCAACTTCACTCAATTTAAAACTAATAACTAGTTGCAACGTTCATGACGTCACTATGAAAATGAAACTAATGTTTTTTTTTATATTTTTCTCAAACGCTCAAACACTTGTTGTTCAATCATATGTCTAGACTTTAGCTTAGACACTTTAAACACATGCGAAAAACTGAAAACGAAAACAGTTTAACACACACTTTGTTTTATCAATAACCAGTTAAGAGCGGTTGTGCCTCTTAAATTGTTTTAAATACAAAAGTATCTACATGGCATTAGAGAAAAATAAAGCCAATGAAATATAGAAGCAGAACTGCAATGGCTACGCACTTTAGCTATTGGCAGCGACATCACCAGGTCAACAACAATTCAAGTTGTTGTTTATAGTTTTACAGACGAAAAAAAAACTAACAAGCGTTGGAAATAATTACCATGTGGATTTTAAACTCTATACTAGAATTAAAAAAACCTACCTTCCAGCGATTTAAATGGTTAACTCAAATTTATAGATTTTATTTTTCCCAACCCGTCTTTGTTTACTGTTGTTGATTTTACAGTTAAAACGTAAGAGTGTTTGGAGTACGGACTGAAATCATTTAAACAGTTGACTCTTAGCCTAGATTTGCATATTATATTTTATAAAAAATAAATATAATATTTCCTAAAATTTAGCTTAGAATTTTTTGTATTTTTAGTTGTATTTTTTATGTTGTTCTTGTCATTATGAAATTTTATTTTCATAACTGGCGACTTATGATAAACCAATAATTAAATTTTTTTCTCCTACCAAACTAATTAATAAATTAAAAATTAAATACAAATTTCATTTTATCTAAATATAATAACAACAATAAAATTAAAACAAATATATATTTACGTAAGCAGTTTGATAATTTCGTGAATTTTTGTATACTCAGCGAATTATTTTTACCTAAAGCAATGCCTTGATAAATACGATGGGGACTATAAACCACTAATTATATTTATTACTTTAAAATTATGCGAACAATCCAAAAAGAATAATATTTTCTAAATTATTAGCTCAAAATAGATTTACTTTATAATTGTTACGCTATCAAGCGAATCCGCGAATATAGCCGTTTGAAATTACCTAACTTTGTGCCATCCTGGCGAACGCCTTGTGGAGGTTGTACTAGCAATAATACAGAAAATGACAATATCGTTGTTGGGCATTTGAAAAATGTTTTTATTCCTCTAAGATTTGAATTCCATGACACTGCAAAGTAATATGTAGTCTAGACCCCAAGATACAATTTGAGTTTCCCAGTATAGTACTACAAATAAATTTTTTTTATTTTATGTCCTATTTTATGTCCTGACTAACCAGTGTGGAAGGTTTCTTTGACAACTATGATTCCAAAATCAAGAAGAGACTTCACAAAAGTAGTTTCGTACAGACCCATAAGCTTTTTATCAAGCATTTGAAAGCTATTTAAAAGCAAGTATACACTGAAACAAAAATTTAACTAAATACTGTAAAATGAGGTGTAGAATTTTTAGTTTGAAAATTTGGATATCTGTTAAAACACAAGTTTTATATTTTTTAAATATTAAATTGATTTAAATTTATAATGTAGTCATTTTTTAAGTGCGATTAACAAAAATTTATACTTTTAATGACTTCAAAAGTACTTACACCACTTTCAAAGTCAGCAAAAAGTAAAAATCCTACATTTACTAAATATTAACTACGGGATCTCAATTGAAACAAACCAATTTTTTTTTATAAAATTTTTATTAAATACATCAACAATAAAAAAATAACCAAATATAATTTTTGCAAAAAAAAACCGACTTCAAAACAGATAGAAGGGCACCAATTATAAACTAAAAATGTAAGAAGTAATCTGTAAGAATTAGATTTAAACCAAATAATAGATGCGCCAAAATTAGCGGAAAAAAGTAAAGACTATGTGAATGTCAAGCATCTACCTATTACTGTTCAAAATTTAAGCTATTTTCACCAGCATCCGTATTTTATGAGGACACCATTCAAGCCTCTGTGTATAAAGGTTTCAAAGATAGGGTCACCAAGATCAAATAACATCACCTATTCAGACACCCTTTAATTTACAGTTTAAAATTAAAGACCTGTTGTTATAGAGGACTTGGCTACACAGATTCTTTAAAATTTCAACTATCTGTCTATACGGGTTAAAAAGTTTAACCATATATATCAAATTACATGAACTATTGGGACACCCTTTACATTATAATTCCAAATATTTATACTTGTTATTATACCAGAGAAAGTAGTGGATATTCTGCATAATTTTCAAGTGTTAGTGTTTAACGGTTCAAGAGATAGGGCCATATAGATCAAATTACATAATTTATGGGGACACCCTTTAGTTTCTAAATTCAAATTGTATACTTTCTATAGTGGACTTTGCAATACAGGTTCCTCGTAAATTTCAGCTGTCTATCTATAACAGTTCAAAAGTTTGGCCACATACATAGAATTACATTAACTATTGGGACACCCTTTTATTTCCAAATTCAAATTTTATGCTTTTTGTTATAGTGGACTTAGCAATACAGGTTCTTGTAAATTTCAGCGGTCTGTGTACAACTGTTCAAAAGTATGGCCATATACATCAAATTAAATGAACTATTGGAGCACCCTTTAAAATTTTGAATATTTATACATTTTATTATAACGGTCAGAGTAATCGACATTCTGTCAAATTTTCAAGGTTTTGCATATAACGGTTCAAAAGATAGGCTCAAATAGGTCAAATTACGTCACCTGTGGGGACACCCTTTAAATTTTAAATTCATTTTTTTATTAATTTCTGATGTTGGCAGCTATAGCACACGCAATTTTTTAAAATTTTAATTTGGTGGCCTTTACGGTTCTTAATACACGTAAAACATGTATGTTGTATGGGGACACCCTTTAATTTTTAATATAATGAACTGATTTTAAAATGGGACCAACCTGAATGCATAACCTTTCAAATAAAGAAAAAATGTTAAAATCGGTTCAGAAATGGCTGAGTTCTGCGGTTACATACATAAAAAAAAGCAACATTCAGACGAATAGATAACCTCCTTCTTTTTTGAAGTCGGTTAAAAAAGGCTTTATTTAAACATTTACCAATCAACCAGCATTATTTCGGCCCAGTGTTATAAAGCCATAGGTAATAAAATCATATGGCCTAATTTCTCAAAGGAGTGGGAAATAAAGCCTTATGGTTTCAATTCCAGATAAGGAATGAAATAAAGCCATTTTGATGTTATTGCTCATTTAATTTTTTTATATAATTCAAAATTATTTAATTTTTTTTATGTATAAAAAAAATGGAACACATGAAAAAAAAGTTTAGTTCAGAAATGAAATGTTTATAAATTCTTAATAATTAACAATATATAAATATGCCATTCTTGATAATGGCACGACAAATTGGGCACAATGTTTTTGTTCCTTTTTCCTCAGCACTTTCTTTCAGTTGTTGATAACATGATTGGCAAAGTTTAAAATGTTTGCATGGATCAAACAGTATTTGCCTTTCTCTTTCACAACAAATAATACACGAAAGGTAATGTTGTTCTCCTACTTCTGTGTCAGTGCTGTCTTCTCCACTGCTATCTGAGGAGGTGAGGGGGAGGGGGAGCGCGGCCGGAGAGTGCCTGCGCATGTCGCGTGCCCCGGGCACTCCGCGATCGCTCTCCAGCTGCGCTGCCCCTCCCCATCACCTCCTCGATCATTTGTTTTTAGTTGATAATGACAACTCATTCTATTGGAAATTTGTAACCATGACAACTACAATATTATGGCGTTATTTCCACTTTGGTTACAAAACGATTATGGTGATATTGCACTTGGGTGGAGGCAATAAAGCCATATGACTTTATTTCTCATTTTATTGAGAAATAAGGCCTTATCACACTGCGCCCATTATTTCTACTCTTACTATTAAGAATTTAAATTTTTTTTATTATGATCAAGTTTTTCAAAATAGTCATGATATATTAGAGGTATATCTGGTAATAAATCAATCATATCTGTAAATTTTTCGAATGTGATAGTAGTACTATATTTTCAAAGCAATAAATTTAATAATTTAAAGTCCTGATTCTCACTAAATGAAGTTTTATAGAACATTATGTACATATGTATATATTTATATATATATATATATATATATATATATATATATATATATATATATATATATATATATATA